>QRDG01000867.1:410504-726115 GCA_012064385.1 Puccinellia tenuiflora | reverse complement strand
ATAGAAGATACTTTTTTAGGCATAACTAGTTGCTGAACCTAATAGAACTATGGAGATCGAAAGCTACTATGTGGCTTACTTGTTTTACTCAATGAACTACCTAAGGAACCAAAAATTTGACTTACATATATTATTTAGTTTAGATACAAATATTCTGTTGGCACTTTTCTGTTTCTAACCTCCTATCTGTACTATGTGATATTCATACTTTGCGCAAATAAAAAATTTTGATCATGTTTGTTGAAACAGTTTATCTAATCATAGGGCGCCCATAGTTAGCTTAACGCGAGACGCGATTCGCCCCGTTGATTTTCGGTCGTGGGGCTGAGATTGGTTGGTTTACTTGTCTCGCTCGTTTTCCTCAACTCTCGCGCAGTCGCAGGTCCGCACCATGAGTCAGTTCTACTCATCCCGGTCGGCCTGCCGACCTGGCTGGCGAGCTGCCGTACACCCGCTTCTCCTCCGCTCGGACGCCCCGCCGACTCGGCCGGCGAGATACCTCACCCACTCACGCTGCTTCGCGCGTCCCCAAGTTCTCAGGCCCTTCCTGAGCAGCTTGTGCGCGAGCTCACCGCTGCGGCAAGGCCCCGCTACCACGACCCTCAGCTTGTCTCCGCGCGCGAGCTCCCAGCTCCGTTGAACGCAGACGCCAAAAGCGTGTGTGGTTTCACGCCTTGAACCTGTTCGACATATTCCTAGCCGAAAACAAGTGTCTTTTGTGATTTTACCATGCACTGGAGATGTCCCCTTGTAGCACTAGCTTCGTGAGGTGGTGAGATGCTAGTGGGAGGAGGTGGTGGGGCGCCGGCCGGCCGGCCGGAATGCCTCATCGAGTTTCGGGAGTAGACCAATCTAGGACTTACGTTCTCATCGGTAGACATGTTCTGCTCATTGGCCCAAAACGTGCATGGCAGGAAGGATGTGTATGCTATGCTGCTTGCCCAGCTTATCATTGCATGTGTTGTTATTGATGCTCTTTTTTTCGTACATCAAAGGCAAGAGTCGATGGAAGTTGATATGTTCATAGTGGTGGTTTAACATTAAGTTTGGTTCTGAGCTGAGCACTAAATGATGGAGTTACTCCGAAAAATGCAAATGGAGCCTGAGCTACATGTAGATCGTGTTTTGCAAAATTTAAAATCAGTCATTTCTAGTTTTCAAAAGTCGAGAAAAAATCTCCGATAAAGATAAGTCCAGATCTCCCATGCAAAATTTCAACTCAGAATTTGTTGTAATATGGGCTACACAAAAAAGAGTTACCCACCCTTAACTGATGAAGTTACCATCCAGCAATGATAGAGTTACCCATCTTTAACTGATGAAGTTACCACCACCACCCAACAATGATAGAGTTACCCACCTAAACTGATAGACTTATCCAGCCTACACCGACGGAGTTACCCACCATAAACTGATAGAGTTACCAACCCGGTAGCGATGGAGTTACCCACCCTAGACTGATGGAGTTACCATCCTGTAATAAAGGAGTTACCCACCCTAAACTGATGCCCTAAATTGACGGAGTTATCCACCCTAAACTGATAGAGTTAGCAACCAGTAGTGATGGAGTTACCCACCCATGGAGTTACCCACCACACTGATGGAGTTACCATCCCGGAATGGATTTACCCACTCTAAACTGATAGAGTTACCAACCCAGTAGTGATAAATTTACCCACCCAAGTCTGATGAAATTACTATCCTGGAATGAAGTAGTTATCCACCCTTAATTGATGGAGTTATCCACCCTAAACTGATAGAGTTACCAACCCAGTAGTGATGAAGTTACCCACCCTAGTCTGATGGAGTTACCATCCTAGAATGAAGGAGTTACATACCCACCATATTGATGAAGTACCCACCCTAAACTGATAGAGTTACCAATGCAGTAGTGATGAAGTTACCCATACTAGTCTGATGGAGTTACCATCCTGAAATGAAGGAGTTACCCACCCTAAATTGATGGAGTTACCGACCCTAAATTGAAAAGTTACCGACTCGGTAGTGATGAAACCACCCTACACTGATGGAGTTGCCATCCCTAGACCGATGGAGTTACTATCCGTTGTATAGTGTCGTACAAAATTAATCGTTATGTAGGATGGTAACCTACATACTACGGCCTGGTAACTTACGTGTTAGTGGTGGTAACTTTTGAGTCAAAAAAAAATCGTCGGAACATATCAATATGGGGTCTAGTTTTGAAGATCTCGACGCGACTAGTCTAACGGTGAAAACGGATCATAAATCCGATAAACGGTTCGAGCTACAAAACATTTTAAATTGTCGGATTTCATATTAAATATGTGATGATGTCATCAATATCGTCATTTAGTACATGCATGCAAACATATGCTACCATCCCGTGACTTTGGCTGGTTAATTAAGAAAAAAATCCTAATGCCCTATGGTTATGCCAAATCTAGGGCGCCCTATACCTAGTCGGGTCCTTGTTGAAAAGGGATTCAGAATCCTTGAGGTAGACTAAATTAATTTTGGAATACTATTCATAGGGCGCCCTGAAACTGGCAAAACGGTAGAGGGAACGTCGGTCGTCGATAACCAAGCCAACGGCTCAGATTCGCGCAGAAATTGGCGAAAGTCTACACCGTGGTCATGATTTCCCGACAAGAAATCGGCCCCCCGTGTAGCCAAATCCTCCACGACAGGACCCTCCTCACTTGATCCCTCCCTCGCCGCCGCCAGGGCTCGCTACCGGCCAAAGCCGGTTGGTGACGACGGCGGCGGGGCATCGTCCTCGTCTTTGTGGGAGATGTGTTTCCGTCGCGGATATGTTGCGGAGCTGCGGATCCGACGACGGTGGGTGGTTTGGCGGCCGGCGGCGGAGCGGGGAGCTAAGATGATAGTTCGACGGTGGTGAATGCAGTGCGCGCGGCGCTCCTGTGGTGCTGCGGTGTTGCGGCATGGCGGCTCGGGCCGGCGTGCAGGCCAGATGGGCTTTGGCGGGTCGGAGGAGCGAGGCGCATGGCTTGCGTTGTTGAGCAAGGATTCATGGCGTAAGGATATTGCGTCACTTCCATGCCCAGATAGGTGTGCTTCACCGGTTCGCCTCATCTTCATCCTGCTGACATTCATGGCGACTGGCAAGGATTTCCGTCTGTATGGAGTGCATGAGATGTGAAGCCAACAACGCGTCCACTTGCCAATGCCTGCTGCACTCATCCATGATGTCATGGCTATATCTTTCTTTTCCTGTGGCTCCTCTGGTGTTAGTGAGTCAAGTTTTAGCATTCTCAGTTCTATGCACACAAGGGTTTGAGGAAATGACAACATGAATAGTAGTGTTGTAGTACACGACTTAGCGGACCTCTCGTGATGTTTCCTGTTGTTCTGCCTTTCTGCGTCGGTTCCGGAGATAAGATGACAATGGTAGAAGACAATTGTAGGGTAAAGGTCATGGACACATGGTGTTTTCTTGTTCTGCTCATGGTTGCGCTAGATACACATCTCCAATTCTGTCCAATGGAACACTCGGTTACGTATACTAGGAGGTGCATAAAAAATAACACTACTTTGTACTATCTAGTTGTGATTTATTGTGTCTATTTTTCTTCTGCAAAGAATGTATGGATGTTTTGTCGATAAAGTTACCCAGCCTAGATTAATGGACTTCCCCACCCTAATCTGAAAGAGTTACCCACCCTAAACTAATAGAGTTACCAACCCAATAGTGATGGAGTTACCCACCCAGTAGTGATATAGTACCCACCCTAGACTGTTGGTGTTACCACCCGTACTGAAGAAGTTACCCACCCTAAACAGTTGGAGTTACCGACCCTAAATTGATGGAGTTACCCCCTACATAGTTAGAGTTATCACCCTATACTGAAAGAGTTACCCACGCTAAACTGATTGAGTTACCCACCCTAAATTGATAGAGTTACCCACCCTACATAGTTAGAGTTACCACCCTATACTGAAAGAGTTACCCACCTTAAACTGGCGGAGTTACTCACCCTAAATTGATAGAGTTGCCCCATCCTAAACTGATAGAGTTACCACCCCGTAGTGATGGAGTTACCCACTCTAAACCGATGGGGTTACTCTCATTAGGCTGATGGAGTTACCCACCCAATAATGATGGAGTTACCCACCCAGTAGCGATGGAGTTATCCCCCCTACGCTGACGGAGTTGCCTACCCAGTAGTGATGGAGTTACCCCCTTAACTGATAGAGTTACCAACCCAGTAGTGATGAAGTTACCCACCCTAAACTGATGGAATTACCATCCTGAGATGAAGGAGTTACCCACCCTAACCTGATAGAGTTACCAACCCAGTAGTGATGGAGTTACCCACACTAAACTGATGGATTTACCATCCTAAAATGAAGGAGTTACCCACCCCTAAACTGATAGATTTACCCAACCTAAATTGATGGAGTTACCAACTATAAACTGATAGAACTACCAACCCAGTAGTGATAAAGTTACCCACCCTAGTCTGATTGAGTTACCATCCCAGAATGAAGGCGTTACCCTCCCTAAACTGACAGAGTTACCAACCCAATAGTGATGGAGTTACCCACCCTAGACTGATGGAGTTACCATCCTGAAATGAAGGAGTTGCCCATTCTAAACTGATAGAGTTATCCATCCTAAATTGATGGAGTTACCAACCTTAAACTTATAGAGTTACCAACCCAGTAGTGATAAAGTTACCCACCTTAGTCTTATGGAGTTACCGTCTTGGAATGAAGGAGTTACCCACTTAATTTGTTTGAAGTTATCTACCATAAACTGATAGTGTTACCAACCTAGTTTGATGGAGTTACCCACACTAGACTGATAGAGTTACCATCCTAGAATGAAGGAGTTACACACACTAAACTGATAGAGTTACAAACCCTAAATTGATGGAGTTACCACCCTAGTAATGATGAAGTCAACCACCCTACACTGATAGAGTTATCATCCCTAGACTGATGGAGTTACTATCCGTTGTATAGTGTCGTACAAAATTAATCGTTAGTTGGATGGTAACTTACATACTACAGTATGATAACTTACATGTTATGGGGTTGGTAACTTTTGGGTCAAAAAAAATATCGGCGGAACATATCAACATGGGATCTAGTTTTGAAGATCTCGACGCGACTAGTCTAACGGTGAAAACGGATCATAAATCCGATAAACAGTTTAAGCTATAAAACATTTTGAAATTTCGAATTTCCATTAAATACGGGATGATATCAGCAGTTTCGTCATTTAGTGCATGCATGAGGATTTACTTATCAAGCGCTCGCTTGGGGTCACTGTTGCCAGGCTGGAATTGCTGAGCCGCGCGCGCCCACACGGCGTGGACGGGGCCGTCTATGGATTTGCAATCCATAGGGCGCCCTGGCTATAGTCGAGTGCTACCAAACATCTACATTAGTTTCTGTGATTCACATGAATAATTACCTGCAATTTAAAGGATTTTTCCATTATCCTCTCATTGCCTTATCATTAAACTTGTGCATTTTTTCTTCAGGAATTTGAAGAAAAAAAAAATGCACTCCGTAGGTCCATTCAGAAGCAGATTCTCTTGCTGTATTTGAAATATGTATATATTATCAAGAACTTATGTATTATTTGATATTTCGAGAACAAATCTGAATGCAACTTTTGTACTAGCCACCTGATGGCTGATGCATGCTGCGTTCCATGCTCCGAGTCATGCGATGGTACAAAAACTGTAACGCACACATGTGCTATTGACATGACGCTAATTGATACTTTCTTTAATGCACCTTTTAAATTATGTAGCTTGCTGTGTAGTGCTCGAAAGGCAATGTATAATTTGATTATTCATTTCTCTATCGATACAAATACTTGTCCAATGCGAGCCAACAACAGATGTGCTAGCTTAAGGTAAATGTTTGTGCACTGTAAGTGAAGCAAATCTTTATCACGTACACTCAAACTCGTTTTAGTCAATTTTGCGGATCATAAAGAAAAACCAGATCATCATCTTATACAGCCAAAATTATCACAACGACGGACAAATCAAGTGGTACGGGACGGACTAACGAAGGTCCAGGAACGTGAGGCAGAACCTGTACTAACGGGCCTGATTATAAAAGGCAAACATCTATGAAGGGTCTTGCTGCAAACTGTAAACTGACAGCTGGCGTTAACTTGTAAAACAGCCAGGGAAGAGGCTCACACGAGATCTGCACCGTTGGTACATGATCAGACGGCTCATATTGATAATTTTCAGATTTTCAGGATCTGGACATTTTCACCTGATACACCCCCGCGTAGCACTAGAACAAAGCAAATCAGCAATAACGCTATGGCGCATCAAGCACTCAAAGCTCAGCACAGGCAACAATGATTTGGTTAAAACTTGGGAGTATTTGAATCAGGTCGATTCTCACTTATTCAAAACTGGGAGTGCTGGCAGATCACGATGCCGCACACATGTCACAATCTATTCACGTCGAGGGCTTAGGCACTGTTTGGTTACGCTTATTTCTGGCTTTTAAACTTTGGCTTATAAGCCACAAAAGCACCTAAGGTGCTTTTGATTTTGGCTTTTGGTTTGACACACTTGTGATTAACTAAACCATTAGTATGTTGGCTCATATGTTGCAGTCAGTTTTTTTAAGCCTCTTTGTAGTACAGGTGTAGCATCTAAACTTATGCACTGACTCACACCACACACGCACACCATAGTACACACACTAGGAGTACTATCGTTGTGGCTTAAGCGCGTGGGAGGCTGAAGATTTTATTCCCCAGGTGAGGCACCCGGCTGATCCAAGGCTCATATGTTGCGGTTAGTTGTTACCAGTATGCGGCTCCTTTGTTCCTTTGTTGCTACCAACAATGTTCAGAAGGCGACAGTCACACAGCCACAAGATTGGTAGCGGCATCATGAATCCTCGTCGTATCAAATCTTGTAATTTAAAATGCAGATTTACAGTTTTGAAAACCGAGCTCTTTGGAGCTCAGCCATCAAAACACCTTCGGATGTCTAGTTGGTTTTTTAATTTGCAATCGATGATACCACTTGGAGGCCGAGAGGAAGGAGATCGTCCTCACGAGATCGGAACGGGGCGTCCGCATGGAGGTTAAAGAAACGTTGTTTCACACCGATAACATCAAAGACCAAATCTAAGGGCGTCATGAGTCACAACTCCATGGCGGTCGGAAAGCAGGCCGTGTAGCACAACTGAAAGTGCATCTAGTCCCCTAATATGTTTTGGTATTTATGACAACATAATAATTTATTTCTAATATCGTTTTATGAGTTTGTGTAGATTGGAAAAAGGTGAAATCCGGTTTGGCGGCAGTGCCGTCGGGTCTGGCGGCAGTACCGCCGTGCCTGGGGCATGCGAGCCCCCCTGGGGCTGGCAGTGCCGCCAGCAGTGCCGCCCGGGAGGCTCTTGTGAGCCCACAGCGGCAGTACAGCCGCCTCCGGCGGTAGTACCGCTGCTGGGCTCTTGAGAGCTCCCCTGGGGCAGGCAGTGCCGCCAGCACTGCCGCCCGGGAGGCTCTCTGTGAGCCCACGCGGCAGTACCGCTGCTGGGCCTTCGAGAGCTCCCCTGGGGCTGGCAGTGCCGCCAGCACTGCCGCCCGGGAGGCTCTCTGTGAGCCACATCGGCAGTACCCCCGCCTCCGGCGGCAGTACCGCTGCTAGGCTTTCGAGAGCTCCCCTGGGGCTGGTAGTGCCGTCAGCACTGCCGCCCGGGAGGCTCTCTGTGGGCCGATAGCGGCAGTACCGCCGCCTCCGGCGGCAGTGTCGGTGCTGCGGGATGGCCCCCCAGGCAGAAGGAGCCGTTGGTCAAGGAAGTAAAGAGTGCACGGCACTACCGCCAGGAGCGGCGGTAGTATCGCTGTAGTGGAGCAGTAACCTCCCCAACGGTTCACTGGAGGAGGAGACTATAAAGGAGGGTTTCTCCCTCCTTTGTCTTTAAGGCTCTAGACTCAAATTCTTCTCTCTCCTCCATTAATGAGCCCAAGCTAAAATTGCCTAGATCTCCCACTCCCTTGCCTCAATCTTGTTGATCTTTTGAGGAGTGAAATAGGAGACCTAGATCTAGCCTTCCACCGAAGGTTTTTCGAATCCCCCCACTTGTTGTTTGTGGATCTTGGATCTTGTGGGCTCTTAGGGTTCTTGGGAACTCTAGGAGCAAGAGCGGGTTTCGGAGCTTCATAATTTGTGAGGAGCTCCGGGACATTGTTGGGAGTCTCCAACTCATTGTGGAGAGCCCCAACCTTGGTGTAAAGGTTTGGTCAACGCCTTCAAGTCGACCTCATAGTGGAAAGAGCTATTCCCTCACGGGAGTAGCACCGGAGAATAGGGTGAGCACGGACGTGCTTGTAGGAGGGCCAAGGAGCCTCCACACCTCTCCAACGTAGACGTACTTCCCTTGGGAAGGAACTACGGGAATCATTTCCTTGTGTCCTCTTGCGGTGACTTCTATCCTTTACTTTCCGTTGCGCTTTCTACTTGTTCCTTGTATCTTATCACCTAGGGTTGTTCATCTAGTTGCACATCTAGATAACAAGTTTTTACCTTGCTAAAAACCTAATTAAAAAGAAAAAGAATTAAAATTGGTAGTCGCCTATTCACCCCCCTCTAGTCGACCATACGTTCTTTCAATTGGTATCAGAGCCTCGTCTCTTATCAAAGGTTTAACAACCTAAGAGAGTATGGATGACAAAGAGGAATCCGAAGCACCGGCCACTATAGGTTACGTCAAAGACGCTATCGGTGGTCTTGTCTCAAAGGTTGATACTCTAGAGACAAGCATCACCGCTAACGTCAATGCTAACCTTGGTGATATGATGCGGAAGATGTTCGAGGAATATTTAGGGAAGACTCCTAGTGTTAGTCCCCCTCCCATTCCCATTGTAGGTGGTGGTAGTGACATCATCACTAACCCCACCACGAGTGGAGAAGGAACTAAAGAGAGTGGTACTAACCCTAAGAGTTCTCCGGGCATCTTTGCCCAAATTCCTCCGGGGGAAATCTACAACAACATTCACCCCATCATCTCTATGCCACACATAAACAACATGGGCCCCCCACCTAAAATTGATCCAATCAATTTTGCTAGATGGCAATTTAAATTACACTCTCATTTGTCAAGCTCTTGCACTCACTTGTGGCGAATTGTAGAGCAAGGATTTCATCCGGTGGATCCTAACAACTTGACACCGAGGGAGGACATCAACTCTCAACTCAATGCCACCGCCCTTCACACAATCCAATCGGCGGCAACCGATGAGTATCTCCCTCACATCCAAATGTGCAAGACCGCCAAAGATGCTTGGCAAAAGCTCGACAACCTTTTTTGGGCAACAAAAGCATCCAACAATCCAAGTATGAAACCGCTTTGGATCAAGCGGAAGAGTTCGTGATGCAAGATGATGAGTCACCAGAAGATCTATATCGAAGACTTACGGCCCTTGCCGTGACATTGACTGAGTACGGTGACAAGCAAGTGGATGATGCATGGATCAAGAGGAAGTTTCTCAAGGCCATCACCCCTTTCAAGAAATCTTTGGCTACCACCATACGGTCAAGAGCGGACTTTGCCTCCATGGACTCCAACACCGTCCTAAATGAGTTTGTCTCCATTGGCATTATCAACAAGAATGCCGATCATGCTCATGCTCGTCAAAGAGCTCTTGCTCAAGCTCCATCCACTCTAGCTTTGAAGTCAAGAGCCGTTGCCCATGAAGAAGATGATGATGATGAATGTGATGAGGAAGAAGTGGACGATGTTCGTGGCCTTCATGAAGCAATATCACTTGCCGCGGACATATATTGGAAGAACCGAAAAAGCGGCAAGAGAAGGCCTCCACCAAAAGGAGGTGAACCAAGAATCAACAAAGCCAAGACATGCTATAATTGTGGCAACGTCAACCACTTCATCATGAGTTGCCTCTTTGAGAATAGAGAAGAGCATGGGGGAAGGCTCATCCGCAAGGACAAGTTCAAGTCGTCCTCAAGCAAGAACTTCGTCAAGAAGAAGGTTCCTAATGCCTTTGCCGCCCAAGAGAGAAAAGTTGAAGGAGAGTACATGTCCGGTGATGAAGACGAAGATGAAGTTGTAGGTGTGGCCCACGTCGCCATAGCTACCTCTTCCTCTTCACCGTCATCCCTTTTCAAATCCCCCAATGAGAATGTTCCTTCAACCCCTACATGTCTCATGGCAAATGCCACCTCGGTAACGACTCCTTCTCCCAAACCCATTGCTTCTACCTCTCCATCCTTGTTGGATTGCGTGGATAAAATTGAGAATGAGTCACAAGTTACAAATGATTTAGATGCTTGGCTTGCTAAACTTAAAGGTGTAACCAAAGTTAATGTTAATGCTCTTATTGAACAACTAGATGAGAAAGAAGAAATAATTGACACCTTAGAAAGTCAAAGTGATGAATTTGCTAATGAAATTGCTAGTCTTTCTAAGGCTCTTGAAGATGAGCAAACTCGTAGGAGTGCTCTTGAGGAAAAATATGCTAATCTTGATGAAACTTATGGAATTGACATGGCTAGACTTAAAAAGGATAATGAACATTCTATTGCTCTTGCTAATGTTCTTAAAAAGGAAAAGAGTGAGCTAGGGGTTGGCAATGCTAGACTCATCCAAGAAAATGAGAAGCTCGAAAGAGAACTCAAAGCTCTTAAGGAGTCACATAATCAACTCCTAGGTCAACTTGTGAAAGAAAAGGCTTCTCTTTCTATTGATAATGTTGCTAGCTCTAACCCATGTTGTGAGCATGCTAACCTTGTTGAGGAGAATGGTAAACTAAGGGCTCAACTTGAGAAAGGGCTAGCCTCTTGCATTCAAGGTGAAAAGAATCTCAATGATCTTATTAGTGGTCAAAAGGAGAACTTAGGGAAAGAGGGTCTTGGATTCAACTCCGAGTCCAAGAAGAAGAAGAAGAACAAGAAGAACGTGTCAACTCCCTCTTCTAAGCCTATTGTTTTTGTTAAAGAAGGGGAGTTGGCAAAGGGTAAGGAGGTCATCAACAAGGATATGGAAGTGGGGTCCTCCGGAACCATCTCACAACCTTTGAATGTGGATACCGTTGGAACCATTTCCTCTAGTCCCGGCACCGTGAACCCTCGTGGGCCTCACAACAATTTTGCCGGCAAATACAACCCTTCCTATGTTCTCATGAAAGCAAAAAATGGTCATGTTTATGCTAAGTATGTCGGCACCTCTTTTGGTGATGACTATCATTGGGCTATTTGGGTGCCTAAGACCCTTGTGACTAACAAAAGAGGACCCATTCAAAAATGGGGACCTAAGACAAAGACTTAATCTCTTGTAGGTCAATGCTTCCGGGACAACCAAATGGACGGTGGACAGTGGTGCCTCACAACACATGACCGGAAGCAATGATTTGGTAGGAGCTTTGGAACCTCCGCAATCTCATGCTACTCACGTTCGTATTGGAGATGGATCTCTTCTTAAGGTATTGGGACGAGGCAAGGTGGTTGTTTCTAATGATACATCCATCAAGAACGTCCTCCTTGTTGAGTCCCTTGGCTTTAATTTACTCTCCGTTTACCAATTATCTCTTCATGGTTTTGGTGTTTACTTTGATGACCTAAATGTGATTGTTGTTTGGAAGAAGTCTCATAAATTAGCCTTTGTTGGACATGTCGAGAACGGCATGTATGTGGTTGACTTCTCGAAGGAAACCTCAAGTGCTGCGACATGTCTAATGGCTAAAGTTGATGTGGGTTGGCTTTGGCACCGCCGGCTAGCCCACACCAATATGAGAACTCTCTCCGAACTCCAAAGCGGTGGTCATATCCTTGGACTAACCGATACTAAGTTTTCAAAAGATCGTGTGTGTAGCTCATGTGTCCTAGGAAAGCAACATGGAAGTCCACATCCCGCTAAGAACATCATCACCACCACGAAGATTCTCGAGCTCATTCACTTGGATCTTTCTGGTCCATTATCATATGATAGTCTTGGTGGGAAGAAATATTGTTTGGTGATTGTGGATGACTACTCAAGGTACACATGGGTCTATTTCTTCAAGAAGAAGAGCGAGACTCAACAAAAAGTGATTGACTTCATCAACATGGCTCAACGACAATATCAAGAGAAGATCATGGTGATTAGAAGTGACGATGGTACCGAGTTCAAGAACTACACCGTGGAGGGTTTTCTTAGCGAAGAGGGGATTGCTCATCAATATGCCACTCCTTACACCCCTCAACAAAATGGTGTTGCGGAGAGGAAGAACCGGACTCTTATGGATGCAGCTAGGACCATGATTGCGGAGTTCTCTTCTCCGTATAACTTTTGGGCCAAAGCCATTGCCACCGCATTTCATGCCACCAACCGGTTGTATCTTCGCAAGATCATCAACAAGACTCCCTATGAAATCCTACTCGGCAAGAAGCTGGATGTATCCTATTTCCATGTCTTTGGGTGCAAGTGCTTCATAAAAAAGAAAGGTACTCGTGTATCTAAATTTGAAGCTATATCCTTTGAGGGTATTTTTGTTGGCTATTCCACGGTGTCACATGCCTATAGACTCTGCAACAAGTCCTCCGGACAAGTTGAAGAAGCTTGGGACGTGCACTTTGATGAGGATAATGGCTCCCAAGGAGCACGTGTAGATCCTTTGATTGTAGGTGATGTAATTCCTCCAATCGCCATAAGAAGAATGGGTGTGGGAGAGATCCGCCCCATTGAGGAACCCCTTGTGGCGGAAGGAGAAGGACAATGCTCTACTCACTTGGAGCCATCACCGACACCAAGCATCTCCATTGTGCCCCTGGTAGCCCATCAAGATCAAATGCCAAGCCCTCAAGCTAGTGAGCAAGACCAAGGACAAGATCATCCTATTGCTATTGAAGACCCACCTAGTGGTTCCTCTTCACCAAATGATGTCCAAGTTCAAGCTCAAGGTGACATGGAAGGTCAAGCTCGTCATGAAGATTCTCAATCCCCCAATGATGAAGGTGATGATCAAGCCATTTCACAAGAGTCATTAGACGAGGCAAGATAAAGAAGAGCAAGGGCAAGGGATCGTCGTCTCGAGCGTAATGAACACACTTTGGACAAGATTCTTGTAGATGTTCGTGGCAAGGTCTCCACAAGAAGGCAATTGGCAAACTTTAGCTCTCATCATGCTTTTGTTTCCGTCATCGAGCCTAAGAAAGTATTCGAAGCTCTTGAAGATAAAGATTGGCTTGAGGCCATGCATGATGAGCTCAACAACTTCGAGAGGAACAAGGTGTGGAAATTAGTGCCAAGACCCAAGGATTGCAAGAATGTCATTGGAACCAAGTGGGTTTTCAAGAACAAGCAAGATGCAAATGGTATTGTAATTCGTAACAAGGCGAGGTTAGTGGCTCAAGGGTTTTCCCAAGTGGAAGGTATTGACTTCGGTGAAACCTTTGCTCCCGTAGATCGCCTAGAATCTATTCGTATCTTGCTTGCCTATGCTTCTCATCATAACTTTAAATTGCAACAAATGGATGTTAAAAGTGCTTTTCTTAATGGACCCATACATGAGTTGGTCTATGTCAAGCAACCTCCGGGGTTTGAGGATCCCAACTTTCCCGATCATGTCTATAAACTAGACAAAGCTCTCTATGGGCTCAAACAAGCACCACATGCTTGGTATGAGCACCTTAGGGAGTTCCTAGTAGATTGTGGATTCCAAGTTGGAGTAATCGACTCTACACTCTTTACCGAAAGGGTTGGAAGTGACTTGTTTATATGCCAACTTTATGTGGATGATATCATTTTTGGCTCTTCTAACACTCGATTCAATGATGAGTTTGCTAAGTTGATGTCAGACAAATTTGAGATGTCCATGATGGGGGAATTAGAGTTCTTTCTTGGTTTTGAGATCAAACAATTGAGAGAAGGTACTTTCATCAATCAAGCCAAGTACACCCGTGACATGCTCAAGAGGTTCAAGTTTGAAGATGCTAAGGGTTGCAAGTCTCCGATGTCTACCTCCACCGATCTCCATCCGGATCCTCTTGGGAAGGATGTGGATCAAAAGGTATACCGTTCCATGATTGGCTCTTTGCTTTATCTTTGTGCATCTAGGCCGGATATTATGTTTAGCGTGGGCATGTGTGCAAGGTATCAATCCGGTCCTAAAGAGAGCCATTTTACGGCGGTTAAGCGAATCTTTCGATATTTAGTTCATACCCCAAGCTTTGGTCTTTGGTTCCCCAAGGGTTCAAGCTTCTCTCTCACGGGGTACTCGGATGCGGATTATGCGGATGACAAGAAGGATAGGAAGTCAACTTCCGGGGCTTGCCAATTTCTTGGTAGGTCCTTGGTGTGTTGGTCTTCCAAGAAGCAAAATTGTGTTGCCCTCTCCACCACCGAAGCCGAGTACATCTCCGCCGCAAGTTGTTGTGCTCAATTGCTATGGATGAGGCGAACTTTGAAGGATTTCGGCATCACCTATGACAAATTGCCTCTTCTTTGTGACAACCAAAGTGCTATCAAGATCGCCCACAACCCGGTGCAACACGCCAAGACGAAGCATATCGAGATTCGTCATCACATCATCCGGGAGCATGTGGAGCGAGGCGACATCGAGCTATTGTACGTTGGCACCAAGGATCAACTTGCCGATATCTTCATGAAGGCCCTTGATGTCCAAAGGTTTCTAGAGTTGAGGAATGAACTAAATGTCGTGGATTCGAGTAACTTTGAGTGACCGTATCGCACATGCCCATGTTAGCCATTCTATTTAGTTTAGATGTAGGCATGGATATAGGGGGGGTGTGGTTAAATTCATGAGCCAACACTCTCTCCATTATGCGCAAATAGACAAATCTTGCATTATAGTCACTTCGTGACAATTTGTGCTTCAACGATGAGTTTTGAGTGAGAACCCAAGATATATCTTCGCGGTGTCTCACTCTATTTTACTCATACATGGTGGCTTCGGCCACCGACCTCCTCACGTGAGGAGTTGCTTCTTATGGTTTCCTTTGGATCTTCTTAGACCTATATGTGTCAATATGTGCGTCTCGTGGAAAAACACTCATAAATTGGCCTTTTTGAGTTGCATCTTGCAATTACGAGTGTCGTACCATTCTATGACAGTTTGAGTTTTCTATCCCATGCCAACACTTCGTTCCTACAAGCCATTCCCTTTCAACATGCTCTAGAACACAAGATTCGGGCTGGCTGTGCAGAAGGTCGGCGGCACTACCGCCGGACCTGGCGGCACTACCGCCACAGCAGAACTGTCCTCACAGTTCTGCAGTATGGTAGTACCGCCAGGGCCGGCAGTGTGCCCAGGCACCGGCACTGCCGCCAAGTCCGGCGGTACTGCCGCTGCTGCGGGTTCACAGCCTGCGGGGTACCCCAGACTTGGCCGCAGTGCCAGAAGCGGCACTACCGCCGGGTTGGGCGGCAGTACCGCTCGTGCCCAGGCGCCGGCACTGCCGCCAAGTCCGGCGGTATTGCCGCTGCTGCGGGTTCGCAGCATGCGGGGTACCCCAGACTTGGCCGCAGTGCCAGGAGCGGCACTACCGCCGGGTCGGGCGGCAGTACCACTCATGCGGGTCTGGAGAGATCCCTTTTAGGGCTCGCGTGGGGAAGGATCTTTAGATCTCTTCTTCCCCACCGAGCCCCCAAAGTTCTCTCTCTCTCCAACCGCACCACCTCCTTCGTGTAGCCGACGGATTGGAGCTCCTCCGGTCCCGAGACTCGTTCTCCGGTGCCCCCTCGAGCTCCTCCATCACCTCCTCCTCCGATCCCCTCCAATGGATGATGGTACAGTTCTCCCTCTCTCTCCCATCTAGTTGATGGATGGGGATGCACTAGGAGTTCCTCTCTCTTTGTCCATGGTTAGGTAGGGGTAGTGGTGGCTTCACCTTGGCTTGGACATGTGGTTGCTAGATATGTATAGAAACTACCCTAGGTTTGCTCTCATGCATCTAGGGTTTCCGTTTCCATGTGAATCTCGCATCCATGTTTCCCCCTCAATGTGACTTGTGTTTGTGAGCATACTTATCTCCTTTCCCTCCCTATCCATTGCTTGTCACAGGTTCGGGTAGCTCTCGTCCGAGAACTCGCACCAAGACCGTGGGGCGTAAGAAACCTCGTTCCGTGGATGAGATTGAGGAAGAGTTAGAGGCTGAGTTTGACACTCCTCGGGCTCCTTCTACAAGACGCAAGCAGATCCCAGCAAATGCAAAGAAGGTTCCCAATAGGCAAAAGACAGCTAGCACTATGCCCTATGCATTGTATGTTGAGAGGAGGAAGGAAAATCCCTTTGTGGTTGAGAGGATGCACCTTATTCCGTCTATTCGAGGCAATGATCCCTGTTTCCACATAGTTTTTCAAGCCCAATGCTATAGAGAGTTGTTGATGACTGAGCCGTCAGGAAATGTGGTGCCGCAGCACTCCATCAATATGGGCCACATTAAAAGGAATCCGAAGTATTTCTCCGAAGCTATGAGTTTGGTTGATGAGTTGGGTATTCGTCCGCTTATGACTTTCTCTCAGAATTTTGATGAAGCCCTTGTGTGCCAGTTTCTTGCCACTTTGCATTTTGCAAATGAGACCGAGCGGTATATTATTTGGATGACCAAGACCGAGAAGTTGACTATGACTTGGGACAAAGTTGGGGGGCTGTTTGGCTTTGAGGATCATGGTCCGTCTTGTATGCTCCCCCTAACTTTGATGATGAGTGGATTCGCATTCACTACAGTGTGAAGTCAAAGGCAAAGGATGCTCTTGAGCCTCTTTATTTTTGGAAGACATACATTTGCGGTGCTGCTAAAGGTCTCCATCCCACTTATGACATCTTGCACCGTATCTTTCGTGAAACCATCAATCCTAAAGTGGGCAATTTGGATGAGATTATGGGTTATCTTAAGGATCTTTTGCTTGCCGTGCATGAGAATAGGGGCAAAGGCAAGAAGCTTGATGTTATGGATTATATTTGGCATGAGATGTGGGGCGTCATTCTGTGTAAGAGGAATGCTTGCTATGGCCGTCTCATCATGAGGATTATTTTGGTAGCTTGGGATGAGAAGTTTCCCGGAGTTGAACTTAGTGACCCGGATGGTTGGGTTCTTCACAAGGAAAAGCGGCTTAGGATCAAGGATCACACCAAGCCTCCGTCTCCCCCAAAACAAGGTCGTCGTGGAAAGGCCAAAGGGTAAGACAATTGTGGATGAAGATGATGGTGGTCCCTCCCGCCCTCCCTCCAAGGGTGGATTTGCTTGGATGGCCCGTGCTCTCAAGAAGGTGTTCAAGCTCAACAAGTCTATTGAGAAACGACAGTGGGAAGCTCATTATGACCGTTGGCAAGCTCGAGATTCTGCAGGTCCAGTTCTCCAGTGGTCCTCCGAAGACGAAGAACCGGAGATTTCCTCGCGCCGTCATCCTCGCCCTCCAAGCAATGATGATCTCTCGGACGTTTGAGCTGGGACGTTTTTAGCATCGGTCTCTCTCTCCTTTTTGGTGTCTTGATGCCAAAGGGGGAGAGATATCTATTAGGTTGTCCGCGGTATTTGCCATGGGAGTCACAAGCTTTTGTTCCTTTCAGTTGCATCTTTAAGCTTGTGAATCTTTTATCTTGTTGTAAACCTCATTTATGCATGGTGTGAGACATGTGAACCTTTATTTGTTTAAGTACTTTTATTCATGCAAGCTATGTCTCTCTATTCTTTGTTGCAACATATGTTTGTTGCAGGGGGAGCTTCTCCTCATGGTGTTGTGCACTTGTTTGTTTCTAGCTTGTCTAGTAATGCACATGTTGAGGGGGAGTCTCTCCCTAATGGTTATCTTGCTAAATTATTATGTTGTCATCAACACCAAAAAGGGGGGGGGGATTGAAAGTGCATCTAGTCCCCTAATATGTTTTGGTATTTATGACAACATAATAATTTATTTCTAATATCGTTTTATGAGTTTGTGCAGATTGGAAAAAGGTGAAATCCTGTTCGGCGGCAGTACCGTCGGGTCTGGCGGCAGTACCGCCATGCCTGGGGCATGCGAGCCCCCCTGGGGCTGGCAGTGCCGCCAGCACTGCCGCCCGGGAGGCTCTCTGTGAGCCCACAGCGGCAGTACGGCCGCCTCCGGCGGCAGTACCGCTGCTAGGCTCTTGAGAGCTCCCCTGGGGCTAGCAGTGCCGCCAGCACTGCCGCCCGGGAGGCTCTCTGTGAGCCCACAGCGGCAGTACCGCCGCCTCCGGCGGCAGTACCGCTGCTGGGCTTTCGAGAGCTCCCCTGGGGCTGGCAGTGCCGTCAGCACTGCCGCTCGGGAGGCTCTCTGTGGGCCTACAGCGGCAGTACCGCCGCCTCCGGCGGCAGTGCCAGTGCTGCGGGATGGCCCCCCAGGCAGAAGGAGCCGTTGGTCAAGGAAGTAAAGAGTGCAACGACACTACTGCCAGGAGCGGCGGTAGTACCGCTGAAGTGGAGCAGTAACCTCCCCAACGGTTCACTGGAGGAGGAGACTATAAAAGGAGGGTTTCTCCCTCCTTTGTCATTAAGGCTCTAGACTCAAATTCTTCTCTCTCCTCCATTAATGAGCGCAAGCTAAAATTGCCTAGATCTCCCACTCCCTCGCCTCAATCTTGTTGATCTTTTGAGGAGTGAAATAGGAGACCTAGATCTAGCCTTCCACCGAAGGTTTTTCGAATCCCCCCACTTGTTGTTTGTGGATCTTGGATCTTGTGGGCTCTTAGGGTTCTTGGGAACTCTAGGAGCAAGAGCGGGTTTCGGAGCTTCATAATTTGTGAGGAGCTCCGGGACATTGTTGGGAGTCTCCAACTCATTATGGAGAGCCCCAACCTTGGTGTAAAGGTTTGGTCAACACCTTCAAGTCGACCTCATAGTGGAAAGAGCTATTCCCTCACGGGAGTAGCACCGGAGAATAGGGTGAGCACGGACGTGCTTGTAGGAGGGCCAAGGAGCCTCCACACCTCTCCAACGTAGACGTACTTCCCTTGGGAAGGAACTACGGGAATCATTTCCTCGTGTCCTCTTGCGGTGACTTCTATCCTTTACTTTCCGTTGCGCTTTCTACTTGTTCCTTGTATCTTATCACCTAGGGTTGTTCATCTAGTTGCACATCTAGATAACAAGTTTTTACCTTGCTAAAAACCTAATTAAAAAGAAAAAGAATTAAAATTGGTAGTCGCCTATTCACCCCCTCTAGTCGACCATACGTTCTTTCAACAACTCACATCTTCTCCCCACCGTCGCAATGGCGTCTTGAAGAAGGGACAACTATACACTCGATAGATCCCCAACTACCCGAGATGATCCACGATCGAGATGCGTGATCACTTGATATTTTGCATTGTATTTGTGTGTCTTGTATAAACTATGAGGCCACCCCCACATGCAGGGGCTCGTTCTTGCATTTTGGTACTATGATGTATGTTGGCGTGGATTATTTGAATTGTCAAGTAATAGTAATTTATTTACTATTATTTGTTCTCATTTGATAAAAAAATAGTCAAATTGATGATAATCACAAAAAAAGGGTGAGGGTGAACCAAATGGATCGACTTGTTGGGTGCCATGACCAGAAAAGAACGGGCATGGCTCGAATCGCATGTCCGCGTCGTCACCAAACAGAACGAAACTGGCACATTTTGTGTTCGTTGGAGTTACCCTTACCTCCCACTAAAAAAATTACTATCACGCATCTCGCCCCACATGCGGGGGCTCGTTTGGTGACGACGCTGACATCAAGTTACTTGACCGAGGTAAGGATAACTCCAACGGAGACCTCATTGGAGTGAAATGCATATACAATCCTCAGAGTCATCGACAGTGTCTAAAACAGTCCTGAAACTCTATTTTTGCGCCAATACAGTCCTAAATGTTGCTCCACGTGTCCACCTACGGTCCTAAATACGAATGACTAGCATATTACGCTGATGTGGAAATGAAACAGACCAACTGCGGTCCCAAAAGTTACCAACAATATCCAAAACAGTACTGCAACTCAGAATGTCAACTTTTTTATGCAAGCCTATTTTTTTGTTAAATAGATTAAAAATATTAGGTAATTAAAATTACATATAGATTCGTGTTATTTTTGGTATGATCCAAATTCAGTTATAAAGATAAAGGCCAACTTTTGACGACCAGAGTGCAGCGACGCTGAGTTTGAAGTATGGTACGAGTTGTTACCGACTTGGATTAGGGCTCCACTATTATATATACCTCATGTAAGCCGCCGATGTGGGATAAGTCATATGATACGTCTCCGACGTATCTATAATTTTTTATGTTCCATGCTTGATTATATATCAGTGCCACATATTTTTATATCATTTTGGCATGATTTATGGAACTAACCTATTAACAAGATGCCTAGTGCCAGTTCCTGTTTTCTGCTGTCTTTTTGTTTCAGAAAAGTTTTTTTGGGAAGTTTCTCGGATTGCGCTGATAATTTACGGGAATTATTTCCAATATGAAACGAAGACGGAACCCGAAGGACTCCCGGCGGGGAGGCTCACAGCCTCCAGGTGGCACCTGGCCGCGGCCCCTCCCTTGGCCGCGCCTAGGTCCCACCTGGAGCCCCCGTCCACCGCCTCGGGTCGCCTCTTCGCTTATAAATTCACTCCTGACCTAAAAACAGAGGAGACCCGATCATATTTTCCAGAAGACGTCCGAGGACGCCGCCATCTCTAACCCTAGTTCGGGAGGGTTCTACAGCTCTTCCTGGCACCCTGCCGGAGAGGGGAATCAACACCGGAGGCATCTACACCACCATGCCTGCCTCCGGAGTGATGCGTGAGTAGTCCACCACGGGACTACAGGTCCATAGCATTAGCTAGATGGTTGTCTCTCCTCCTTGTACTCCATTGTTTAGATCTTATGAGCTGCCTATCATGATCAAGATCATATTATTTGTAACTGCTACATGATTGTGTTTGCATGGATCCGATGAATTGTGGAAGTCATTACTTCTGTTCATCTTTGTGTTATGTTTTATCTATGATCTTGCATGCTCTCCGATGCTAGTGGATGCTTTGGCCAAGTAATTATTAGTGTTGTATGAGGGAGTATTTATGCTAGATAGTGGGTTCATGCCTCTCTTTGTCTGAGTTCAGTGACAGGAACACTTAAGGCTAGAGATGTGCTATTGCCACTAGGGAGAAAACAGCGGTGTGATTTCCTTATGTTATTTACATTGCTTACGTTATGCACTTTGCTTATTGCAATGATCTGTTGCTTGCAACTTAATACTTTTGGGTGACATGCTGGATAGCGATCCCGGGGTGGATTATTAGTCATAGATGCAGTTGGATAACGGTCTATGTATTTTGACGTAATGCCCATATTAGATGAAACGGTGAAGTATATTGTTTTATGATAGCATTGCTATGTTCCCACAATTCTGTCAATTGCCATGCTGTAATTTGTTTACCCATCATGTATACCTTTTGGAGAGACACCTCTAGTGAACTGTGGACCCCGGTCATATTTTCCTACATTGCTTACAATCGTTTTAATAGCTTTTCATCATCATTTACTTGCTGGTCATATTTTACACTTGCATATTTAATTCTTTGTGTTCGGCAGGCCGAAGAGATTGACAACCTCTCTGTTTTCGTTGAGGCAAAGTACTTGTTCTTGATTGTGTGCAGGTCCGCGTTGATCTACAAGCGCCAGAGTAGATTGACACCTCGCTAAGCCTTCTCCAAGTCCTATTGGATCTGACAACCTTGGTTTTGTAATCAAGGGAAAACTGCCGCTTTGCTGCATCATACCTTCCTCTTGGGGTCTCCCAGCGAATGTGTGATCCACGCCAACAAGCCTGTTTTCTGGCGCCGTTGCCGGGGACTTGGAAGCTTCAGCAGGAAGGGGACTTAAGTTTACCTATGTCCACAAGGTTTCTGAACCAAAACCGAATAAAATAAACAAACTTAGTTCTCCTGTTATCATTGGAAAACCCCCAATGAACTAAAGATAGGAGAGACTAAAATTTTAAATCCTGTTTTTGAGAATGATGAAGTTAAAGAATCAACAAGTAATTCCCTTATTAGTGCTAGTTCTACTTCTGAGGATGTCCTTGATGATTTTGATATTGAGGAAAGTGATAAAACTTGAATTTGCCCCTTTTGCCTAGCTAAAAGGTGTTAAAGAAAAGCGCTTATGGGAGGCAAACAATTTTGTTTTTTACCTTCTGTTTATTTTTGGTTTCTTTGAGTTTTGGGTGATGTTACTTCTGTAACAACTCCCTTGTATCTTTTTGTTTTGGTTTTTGGTGCCAAGAATAGCCTCTAAAGAGAGGAAGACTAATTGGTGAGTTTGCTGTCCAGAAACAAAATTATGTTCTTCACTGTTCGAAAATCCAAAAAATTACAGAACGTCATCTGTGGATGAACATTTTTGAATGCAAGCATAAGGGTTTTGTCTACCTTTCTCTAGTTTTAAGTTTTCTGATTTGAGGTCCAGAAGTGCCCCGAAAAAATTCATCTTTACAGTCTGTTCTGTTTTTGACAGATTATGTCCTTAGTTTTGCATTGCTTCTTTCACGGGCAAAGTGAAGCTTTTTCAAATCTAGAGTTTTACTTAGACCTTTGTGACATTAGCTAATGTTGTAAAATAATAAGTTCATGATATGTGCTTTGGAACCGAAGGAAGATATTGTTTTTATGGACTAACCCCTCTAATGAAGTTGCTATAAGTTTTGCGTGAAGGAAGTTTTCAAGTATCCAAGTGCGAGGTGATGAAGGAAGATCAAGAAGGAATAAAAGCCTAAGCTTGGGGAGGCTCCCCATGGATCCTCCTCTGAAATATTCAAGAAGTTACAAGCGTCTAAGCCTGGGGATGCCCAAGGCATCCCCTTCTTCATCAACAATCATCGGTTTCTCTCATGGTACTATATTTTTATTCCTTTACACATTATGTGTTGTTATTGGAGCGTCAGTTTGTGTTTACTTTCAGTTTGTTTGTGTTTAGTTTTCTGGTCCTTTCAATAAATTGGATCCATGCATGCTTGTTTGGGAGAGAGACACGCTCCGCTTTTTCATTATACACTCCTGTTCTTCACTTATATGTGTTGAGTGTTTAGTGATACGTCTAAAACGTATCTATAATTTTTGAGTGATCCATGCTAGTTTTGTGATGTTGTCACATGTTTTTACTATCATATTACATCATTTTTATGCATTTTGTCGGACTAACCTATTGACAAGATGCCCAGTGCCAGTTCCCTGTTTTTGTGTTGTTTTTGTTGCAGAAAGTTACTTCTGGAAATATTCTCGGAATTGGACGAAAATTTACGGAGATTTTTTATTGAAGAAATGAGAAGGGAGCCAGAAGGGCGACTCCAGGGGACCCACACAGGCCAGGGGCGGCCCCCTGCCGCGGCCTAGGGCCCACCCGCGGGTGGGACCCGCCCCTGCCCTGTGGGGCACCCCTCGGCCGCCTCCGACGCCTATAAAATCACATCCAACGCAAAAACCCTAACCCCCGAAGGATTTTCCCAAATATGAAAAAGAGCTCCGCCGCCATCGCCGACAAGTTTTGGGGGTCAGATTGATCCTGTTCCGGCACCCTGCCGGAGGGGGGATCGACCGCCGGAGCCATCTCCATCGACACCGCTGCTTCCCGCGATGAGGAGGGAGTAGTCCCTCACCGGGGCTGAGGCTTATACAAGTAGCTATGTGGTTATCTCTCTCTCCCATGATGTGATCTTCGTTGTGATCATGAGCTTTGTTAGTATAGTTGAATACATGATGTTTCCCTATGTGTAATGGATATGATTTTGCTCAAGTGATGTTATTTAGTACAATTTCCGGAGTCATCGTTGTGATCACGGCATCTCGGTGACAGTGTGGGTGCCGTGTGTGACTCTATGGATAATAGATTGGAAGGATCTTCATCATGAGTTTGTTCTTTATTATTGTTGGATTGAATAGATCATGAGGTTTCTTGATGCTTGTGTTATTGAAGAAAGAGACTATTCAAGAAATATGTTGTGGTGTTTGCTAGTACTATCTTTGGATGCGGATAGTGATAGCATGAAGTGTCCATAGATGTGGAATACGAACTTTAAGGTGTGCTTTTCGTAGCTCTACGCAATTCTCATCCTATTTGATCCACGAAAGAATGATCTCCGAGTAACGTCTACCATGCATGTGTTTTTGTGGAACTATTATGTGTTTAATTATGTTAATGATGTTGAGAGTAGTCATTAGTGAAAGTATGAAGCCAACGCCTTGTTTCCAAGCATTGATACACCGTTTTTAGTCACTTTTGTCACTTGTTTGCTTGCCGCCATTTTTATTACAGAATTACAAAATCACCTTTTACCATCCATATCACTTGCATTTTACCATCTCTTCGCCGAACTAGTGCACCTATACAACTGACAATTGTATTAGGTGTGTTGGGGACCCAAGAGACTTCTTGTATCTTAATTGCAAGGTTGCTTAAGAGGGATATCTTTGACCTCTACCTCCCGTGGATTCGATAAACCTTGGGTTACTCACTTAAGGGAAATTTGCCGCTGTCCTACAAACCTCTGCGCTTGGAGGCCCAACATGTCTACAAGAATAGAACCGTGTAGTAGACATCAAGCTAATTTCTGGCGCCGTTGCCGGGGAGGTAAGGTAAACAACACTAACACTCTGGCAACGAAGCTAATTTCTGGCGCCGCTGACGGGGAGTAAGAGGGCGCACTACAATTCCTCTCCCGTCAACGAAGCTCTTTTCTGGCGCCGTTGCCGGGGAGGAAAGGTAAGCAATACTCACACTCCGACGACGAAGCTAATTTCTAGCATTGTTGTTGGGGAGGTGAGTGCTTGAAGGTATCTTCTTTAGATCTTGCAATTAAATCTTTTTGTTTCTTGTTTTTATTTCACTAGTTAGGCTTAATGGAAAACAACAAAAAAATGAGAGAGCTTTATAAACTTTATCTTGAAATTGGTCATGATGCTTTTGAAGAGAAAATTAAAAAACCTATGGAACTTTATTTGCATAACAATCATGCTAGTAGCAATGTTATTAGTATGATTTCTTTGAATGCCATTGTTGCTAATGCTATGGAAAATTGCAAGCTTGGGGATGCCGGTTTTGATGAATATGATCTTTTTAGTCCCCCAAGCTGGAAGGAGGAAATTTTCTTTGATGATACTATGCCTCCTATATATGATGATTATAATGATGAATGTGATATTTCCAGTCCACCTACTATTGAGGAAAAAGTTTATTATGATTATGATATTCCTCCTATTTATGATTATTACAATGATGATTATGATTGTGTTACTCCCACTAATACTAATGAGAAAGATTTTACTTATGTGGAGAGTAATAATAATACTTTTATGCATGTGAATCATAAGAAAAATGCTTTATGTTATGGCTATGTTATTGAGTTTTCTTATGATTCTACTGAAAGTTATTATGAGAGAGGAAAGTGTGGTTATATAAATTTTCATCTTATGAAGTTTCCCCTCTTTATGTTGAATGTTTTAATGTTGCACCTGCTTTGCCTTCCTATGCTTAATGCTTTATGCTCCAATGATTTATTTTCTTACAAGATGCCTATGCATAGGAAGAGAGTTAGACTTAAATGTGTTTGATATTTGCTTCATGATTCTCTCTTTTGCGTTCCAACTCTTATTCTTATGAGAGCATCATTAAAATTATCATGCCTAGCTAAAAGGCTTAAAAGAAAAGCGCTTGTTGGGAGGCAACCCATGTTTTCTTTTCTTTCAGTTTGTTTTTTTTCTTGAGTCATGAAGTTGTTGCCTCTGTAGCAATTTCATTGTATCTTTTTCTTTTGGTTTTTTGTGCCAAGTTTAGTCTCTAATGCATTGAAAGTGCGAGGTGTTGTTTTGCTGTCCAGAAACAGAATTTTGTCCTTCACTGTTCGAAAATCTAAAAATCCTCTGAATTTTATATTTTTCTGAAATTTTTAGAAAGCAAGCCTGATACTTTTAACTATATTTTGTTAGTTTTGACTTTTCTGATTTGAGCTACAGAAGTTCCTCGAACAATTCGATCTATACAGACTGTTCAGTTTTTGACAGATTCTGCTTTTATTTGTATTCGTCTCTTTTACTATCGTCAAATGTGATACTCTAGAAAAGGAGTGCCACACTGAGGCTTAGTAAAAAGTAGCTAATGCCCAATAAAGTTGTTTGCAATTTGTCTTGAGTTGAACACATGTGTATTTTTAATTTATGAGCACTAACCCTCTAATCAGTTTATGAGAAGTTTTGTGTGAAGGGAGTTTTTAAGTTCCAAAGGAGAGGACAATGAAGAAATTGAAGATGGATCAGAGCTCAAGCTTGGGGATGCCCCCATGACACCCCCTCTGAATATCAAGAACCATCAAGCGTCTAAGCTTGGGGATGCCCAAGGCATCCCCTCTTCTTCATCGACTATCATGAGGTCGTCTTCGTTGAACTAAGTTTTTATCACTTTACATATTATGTGCTATGCTTGGAGCATATTTTTACTTTCAGTTTTGTTTTGTTTGTTTGCTGGACATATGCTTGTTGGATCCTTGCTTTGTTTGTGTGGGAGAGAGACACGCTCCGTTTTTTCATTTGAATACTCCTTTGCTTCGCTTATATCTTGTTGAGTATTCTTAGCTACTTTTTGTTTGCTAGTAAGCTCTCGCTTTTAGCTTTTATCTTTTTTAGAGCTGCTAGTTGTTGATGTTAAACTCTCTTGTTCTTCACTTATATTTGTTAGAGAGTTGCTATGGTTGCTTGTTTAATTTGTTAGAGCGATAAAATGCTATCCATGTGATATTGGAATGAAATGAAATCCTGCATAGTCTTGTAGATCATAGTGTGGATACTTGATGCTTCTCATTTGTTTTGAGATATTAGGATGAATGCTTAAACTTGCTGGTTATTTGAGTGGAATTGATTAGTAAAGAAATACTGTGAAAAACTTGAAACTATGTGGTGTTTCGTAGTTTTTTTTGACAGAGATACCGTAAGAGAAAACCCCTACGGTGTAGATTTTATAATAATGATG
This sequence comes from Puccinellia tenuiflora, assembly GCA_012064385.1. Classification (NCBI taxonomy): domain Eukaryota; kingdom Viridiplantae; phylum Streptophyta; class Magnoliopsida; order Poales; family Poaceae; genus Puccinellia; species Puccinellia tenuiflora. Next base: position 699,167 of record QRDG01000867.1, on the reverse strand, counting down.
GTGGCTGAAAAACCAGGGGTTGAAAGAACCTCCTGGACTTGTTCCAGCTCACTGTAAGCCTGCTCGGAAAGCGGCCGGTAGAAGTGGTCAAGAGGTGCTGCAGCATTGGCCATGGCAGTAACCAAGACGTCTTCATCCACAGCAAAGGAAAAGAGTCGTTCAAATTTATCAGCAAGAAGTTCAGAACCGTGCCACAAATCCTTCCAGAACAAGGTGGTGCGTCCGCTACCAACATTGGTGCGAGTGATGCTGCGGTAGACGTCAACAAGCTTAAAGATATCACACCACCAAAATGAGCCCCTCGAAGACTGGGCATGTGGGGGAACCTCCAGATCATACAAACTCCAGATTAGCTTAACCCAAGAGAGATTTTCTTTACTGAAAAACTTATGCAAATGTTTTAGCAACAAGGCTTTGTTTTGTAATTCCAAGTTTATAATACCGAGGCCTCCATACTTTTTCGGTCTGCAGACAAGAGACCAAGCGGCTAAAGTGGTGTTGGTAGTTTCGTAGTTGTTAATTCTTTAAGCTAATCTTTCCATCAAAAGAATTGTTTGGTCAACTTTGGAGACGGTGTGGACCTTTTATGGTTATGATTGATAAATGTCTTATGCTACTCTGTTACCGGTTAATTTTAGATGTTTGCTTCAAATACCTTCTTTGCTAAGCCCAAAAATTTGTACTGAGTGTATGGTTCACTCGTGCATCCAAATCCCGAAGCCAAACTATCTTGCCAGCTGAGTCCACCATATCTAACTATGCATGGTATTTCCTGCCATTCCAAGTAAATTTGTCATGTGCTATCTTAAAAATTCAAAATACTCCTTTTTGTGCCTCTGTTTTTAAGCTCATGAGGGAGCAGTAGAGATCTACATATAACTTGTGACGAGCAAGGTCATTTCCCCCTTTCACCTGGTGTCGATGGATTACGTCTTCACTTGAATCAACCCGAGAGCAGCTTAAGCAAAATATAAATATAACTCACCATTCTCCTCTGCGCAATGCAAATCTGAGAAATCAGCTCAAACATTGGACAATGGTGAAACCAAGGAGAAAGAAGAGCGTACTCGCTCCTCTAAAAACCAGCTGCTCTCACAAGTCTAAAAAACCTTGCTTGTCATGAGGGACTAGATAGCTTCTCTGTTGTGAAGTCGTTGACGAAAGCATGCATATCTCAAAATTGTTTTACTTTTGTTTCATAAAAAAACAAAAAGCTCTAGCACATGACTACTCCCTGCTTCCCTCTGCGAAGGGCCTTTCTTTTACTTTTAATGTTGAGTCAGTTTTCCTCTTCGTTCTATCTCCACCATAGCAAACATCTAGCATTGACCCTGGGTATCATTGATCATATTGCATTATCAGATTAAACATGAATCTTTATATTGACTTTAGCGTTAAGTTGAAACTTTTTTCTAAAACTTACATCTTCTTTGTTTTGATTCTCAAACACTTTTGTCATGGAATTGTTAACTTTGAGAATTAATCAAATATGTGGATCACATTGCTTTCATGTCTTTAACGTACTATTTATGAAAGGTTTTGCTTGAATGATTCAACTTGGTTCTTCATTGCTTTCTTAATGTCAACTATAGGCAATTGTTTTGTATCACTTCATTCACATCCTATGCTTTACATTACTATCTTGATCATGTTTGTGTTGGTTGCATGTCTCATCAAAAATTATTTTTTTATCACTTACCTACTCGAGGACGAGTAGGAGTTAAGCTTGGGGATGCTGATACATCTCAAACGTATCTATAATTTTTGAGTGATCCATGCTAGTTTTGTGATGTTGTCACATGTTTTTACTATCATATTACATCATTTTTATGCATTTTGTCGGACTAACCTATGACAAGATGCCCAGTGCCAGTTCCCTGTTTTGTGTTGTTTTTGTTGCAGAAAGTTACTTCTGGAAATATTCTCGGAATTGGATGAAAATTTACGAAGATTTTTTATTAAAGAAATGAGGAACGGAGCCAGAAGGGCGACTCCAGGGGACCCACACAGGCCAAGGGCGGCCCCCTTGCCGTGGCCTAGGGCCCACCCACGGGTGGGACCCTGCCCCTGCCCTGTGGGGCACCCCTCGGCCGCCTCTGACGCCTATAAAATAACATCCGACGCAAAAACCCTAACCCCCGAAGGATTTTCCGAAATACGCAACAGAGCTCCGCCGCCATCGCCGACAAGTTTTGGGGGTCAGATTGATCCTGTTCCCGGCACCCTGCCGGAGGGGGGATCGACCGCCGGAGCCATCTCCATCGACACCGCTGCTTCTCGCGATGAGGAGGGAGTAGTCCCTCACCGGGGCTGAGGCTTATACAAGTAGCTATGTGGTTATCTCTCTCTCCCATGATGTGATCTTCGTTGTGATCATGAACATTGTTAGTATAGTTGAATACATGATGTTTCCCTATGTGTAATGGATATGATTTTGCTCAAGTGATGTTATTTAGTACAATTTCCGGAGTCACCGTTGTGATCACGGTATCTCGGTGACAGTGTGGGTGCCGTGTGTGACTCTATGGATAATAGATTGGAAGGATCTTCATCATGAGTTTGTTCTTTATTATTGTTGGATTGAATAGATCGTGAGGTTTCTTGATGCTTGTGTTATTGAAGAAAGAGACTATTCAAGAAATATGTTATGGTGTTTGTTAGTACTATCTTTGGATGCAGATAGTGACAGCATGAAGTGTCCATAGATGTGGAATACGAACTTTAAGGTGTGCTTTTCGTAGCTCTACGCAATTCTCATCCTATTTGATCCACGAAAGAATGATCTCCGAGTAACGTCTACCATGCATGTGTTTTTGTGGAACTATTATGTGTTTAATTATGTTAATGATGTTGAGAGTAGTCACTAGTGAAAGTATGAAGCCTAGGCCTTGTTTCCAAGCATTGATACACCGTTTTTAGTCACTTTTGTCACTTGTTTGCTTGCTGCCATTTTTATTACAGAATTACAAAATCACCTTTTACCATTCATATCACTTGCATTTTACCATCGCTTCGCCGAACTAGTGCAGCTATTCAACTGACAATTGTATTAGGTGTGTTGGGGGCACAAGAGACTTCTTGTATCTTAATTGCAGGGTTGCTTGAGAGGGATATCTTTGACCTCTACCTCCGGTGGATTCAATAAACCTTGGGTTACTCACTTAAGGGAAATTTGCCGCTGTCCTACAAACCTCTGTGCTTGGAGGCCCAAAAAGTTTACAAGAATAGAAGCGTGTAGTAGACATCATTTAGCCTTTGTTATTTATCCTTTTAGCTCCTGTTTTCAAGCATCTCTTGTTCAGAGCTGATAGCTTTTGTAGTTAGGAAGTTTCGCTCTTGTTGCTTCACCCTTTTTGTTTTATTTCAAATAAGTTGTTTGGTGTTTGGTTAAGTGGAAATTATCATGTAGGAAGTGTAAAAAGTGCTGCTTAATCTTGTAGACCGTTGTCTTGAATCTTTGATACTTGTCAATTGTTTAGAGATATGAAGTATATTAATGCTTAAACTTGTGGATCATCTAGTAAGAATGGATTAGTAAAGAACTACCGTAAGGCTTTAAAATTGTGGTGCTTGTCCTACTTGGTAGCTCTCCAAGTCTAGATATTCTTTTTGCAAAGAGTTGGCTAGGCTAACAAGGTAGACGGTGTGAGTCAGTACGTGGTTGTGCATGATGTATATCTGTAGTCATTCATTGAACCAAGTTGATGTTATGTGTTTGCTTGATATCCTGCTAAGCCCAAAAATTCTGTACTGAGAGGGAATACTTCTCGTGCATCCAACTCCCTGAGCCAAATATCTTTGCCATTTGTGTCCACCATACCTACCTACATGTGGTATTTCCCTGCCACTCCAAGTAAAATTTTCATGTGCTTTCTTTAAAATGTTCAGAATTCTCCTTTTTGTGCCCCTGTTTTTAAGCTCATGAGGAAGCAGTAATAAGCTAGATATAACTTGTGACAAGCAAGGTCATTTCCCCCCTTTCACCCGGTGTTGATGGTTCACGTCCTCACTTGAATTTACCCGAGAGCGGCTTAAGCAAAATATAAATATAACTCACCATTCTCCTCCGCACAATGAATATCTGAGAAATCAACTCAACATTGGTTAGTGGTGAAACAAAGGAGAAAGAGGAAGTACTCGTTCCTCTAAAACCAGCCTCTCACAAGTCTAAAATCTTTGCTTGAAATGGGGGACTAGCTAGTTTCTTTACTGTGAAGTCGTTGACGAAAGCATGCATATCTCAAAACTGTTTTACTTCTATAAAAAAAAGCTCTAGCACATGATTAATCCCTGCTTCCCTCTGCGAAGGGCCTTTCTTTTACTTTTATGTTGAGTCAGTCTTCCTCTTCTTTCTAAACTCCTCAAGCAATCACTTGGTGTCAACTTTGCTTCATGTTTTACTTCATGTTATCTTTGTGTCTAACTGTGAAAACTTTGTATTGAGTTTATCTTGAGATAAACAAGTTGCAAGTTGAAGCTCTTTGCTAAAAACTTAAATCTTCCTTTGTGTTGGCCAAACTCCTTTGTAGAACTAATATTTCTTTGTGAGATATCAATCATTGTCAAGTGTTATGCTTTTAAATCTCCAAAGTGCTCTTTTCTAGTTAATTCTTGCTTAGATGTTACACCTGGTTAATCATTGTTTGTTTCATTCAATGAACCTTTGGTTTGGATCAATGCATTCAGTTCATATGCTTTACATGATTATATGATCAAGATTGTGATTGGTAGCATGTCACTTCAAAAACTATTTTGTTATCACTTACATACTCGAGGACGAGCATGAGTTAAGCATGGGGATGCTGATACATCTCCGACGTATCTATAATTTTTTATGTTCCATGCTAGATTATATATCAGTGCCACATGTTTTTTATAATATTTTTATATCATTTTGGCATGATTTATGGAACTAACCTATTAACAAGATGCCCAGTGCCAGTTCCTGTTTTCTGCTTTTTTTTTTCTTTCAGAAAAGTTGTTTTGGGAAGTTTCTCGGATTGCGCTGATAATTTACGGGAATTATTTCCAATATGAAACGAAGACGGAACCCAAAGGGCGCCCAGAGGGGAGGCCCACTGGCCGCGACCCCCTTGGCCGCGCCTGGGTCCCACCTGGAGCCCTCGTCCACCGCCTCGCGCCGCCTCTTCGCCTATAAATTCACTCCTGACCAAAAAATAGAGGAGACCCGATCATATTTTCCACAAGACGTCCGAGGCCGCCGCCATCTCCAACCCTAGTTCGGGAGGGTTCTGCAGGTCTTCCCGGCACCCTGTCGGAGAGGGCAATCGACTCTGGAGGCATCTACACCACCATGCCTGCCTCCGGAGTGATGCGTGAGTAGTCCACCACGGGACTACGGGTCCATAGCAGTAGCTAGATGGCTGTCTCTCCTCCTTGTACTCCATTGTTTAGATCTTATGAGCTGCCTATCATGATCAAGATCATATTATTTGTAACTGATACATGATTGTGTTTGCATGGATCCGATGAATTGTGGAAGTCATTACTTCTGTTCATCTTTGTGTTATGTTTTATCTATGATCTTGCATGCTCTCCGATGCTAGTGGATGCTTTGGACAAGTAATTATTAGTGTTGTATGAGGGAGTATTTATGCTAGATAGTGGGTTCATGCCTCTCTTTGTCTGAGTTCGGTGACAGGAACGGTTAAGGCTAGAGATGTGCTGTTGCCACTAGGGAGAAAACTTCGGTGTGATTTCCTTGTGTTATTTACATTTCTTACATTATGCACTTTGCTTATTGCAATGATCTGTTGCTTGCAACTTAATACTTTTGGGTGACATGCTGGATAGCGATCCCGGGGTGGATTATTAGTCATAGATGCAGTTGGATAACGGTCTATGTATTTTGACGTAATGCCCATATTAGATGAAACGGTGAACTATATTGTTTTATGATAGCATTGCTATGCGACCACAATTCTGTCAATTGCCATGCTGTAATTTGTTTACCCATCATGTATACCTTTTGGAGAGACACCTCTAGTGAACTGAGGACCCCGGTCCTATTTTCCTACATTGCTTACAATCGTTTTAATAGCTTTTCATCATCATTTACTTGCTGGTCATATTTCACTCTCTTCATATTTTACATTTGTACATTTAATTCTTTGTGTTCGGCAAGCCGGAGAGATTGACAAACTCTCTGTTTTCGTTGGGGCAAAGTACTTGTTTGTGATTGTGTGCAGGTCCGCGTTGATCTACAAGCGCCAGAGTAGATTGACACCTCGCTAAGCCTTCTTCAAGTCCTACTGAATCTGACAACCTTGGTTTTGTAATCAAGGGAAAACTGCCGCTTTGCTGCATCATACCTTCCTCTTGGGGTCTCCCAGCGAACGTGTGATCCACGCCATCATCACACATTGTAAATCCGCGGTGTTTGTAACCTCACCCGATCATAGTGAAGGTTTACTAGCTGGCACCCGTGATTTTTTATCTTCCTTGTTGGAAGTGTTTTCCAAGTTAAAATCCTGTGTCCCCGTTTGTTTGATCTTTATTGTTCAATGTTTTATTGTCTATCGCTTATAACAACTGGTATCAGAGCCCTATTTCAGATTAGGGTTTTCACAATGGGATCAATGAAGTTTGATCTACCGTTGCTGGATTACAAGACGAAATTTTCGCTGTGGCACGTCAAGATGCGTGCGATTCTTGATGAGTGATACGTGTCAAATGTATCTATAATTTTTGATTGTTCCATGCTACTTATATGTCATTGTTACATGTTTTCATTATCTAATTACATCAATTTTTAGGCTTTCTCTCGGACTAACCTATTGACAAGATGCCCAGTGCCAGTTCCTATTTTTGCTGTTTCCTATTTCAGAAATGTTACTTCAGGAAATATTCCTGGAATTGGACAATAATTTAAAAGGATTTTTTATTCGATGAAAGGAAGCCGGAGATCGAAGGGCGACCTGGGGGGCCAAACAGGGGCCAGGGCGGGCTATGGCCAGTGGCCCCACCTACACCCGCGGGTGGGACCCGCCTCTGCCCCTCGGGCGCCGCCTCGGCCGCCTCCGACGCCTATAAAAACCCCTTTGACCTAAATTCATTGGAGCGACGGAACATTTTTCAGAAACACGACCTGACGCCGCCGCCACCCCGAACCCTAGTTCGGGGAGATTCTGAAGCTGCTCCCGGCACATTGCTGGAGGGGAGATCGATCCCGGAGGGCTCTACATCGCCATGCCTTCCACTGGGATGAAGTGTGAGTAGTTCCACCTTGGACTACGGGTCCATGGTGAAAGGACAAGGATGTTGCCTAGAGGGGGGGTGAACAGGCAATTTAAAACTTTTACTATTAGGCTTGATAAATGCGGAATAAAACTAGTGTTTAATTTATCAAGCACACAAAACCTAATATAGTTGGTTCACCTATGTGCACCAACAACTTATGCTAAGCAAGATAACAACAACAAGGTGATAGCACGATATAATACTTCAAGCATGCAGGCTATCACAATGTAAAGTGCATAACTAAAGAGCTCGGGTATAGAAATAACCGAGGCACACGGAGACGATGATGTATTCCCGAGTTCCTCCTTGTTAAGCGAGTACGTCTCATTGGAGGGGTGTGTGCTCGCCACAACAGGCCTACTCAATGCCACAAAGGCCTCACCCTATTCACCGAAATCTCGCCACAAAGGCTCGATTCACCTTCCACTATCGGAATCCTTCAAGGTGGAATCCAGAGCCTTTACAAAGTTCTTGAGGCACCCACCCACAACTCAATCCGGGGCTCCCAAGACACCACAACACCGTCTAGGGTTCAAAGACCCAAGAGTAACAAGCTCTCAAACTTCACTTCCACGAATCTTCGTGGAGAGCACAAACCGATGCAACTAATGCAATGGTAAGAGCAAAAGTGCTCAAATCTTTCACTCTCAAATCCCACCAAAAGCAACTAATGCTTGTGGGGGGAGAAGAGAGGAAGAACTAAGAAGAACACAACAAATGGAACTCCAAGATCAAGATCTGCTAGGTTCGTCGAGTGCTCCGCCCGGTTCACAGGGCTGATCTCCTCTCACTTCTCCCTCAAAGATATGCAAGAATCATGGGAGGCATTGAGAGATGAACAAGCTTTCCGAGGTCAACAATGGAGGAGAGAGAGAGGGGAAAAAACGTGCCCAAGAGTCCCCTTCAAAAGGTAGAAGACAACCCCTTTTAAAGGGTGGGCAAAAGTGACCGTTTGAAGGGATTTTTTGCCTTCCTGCGCGAGGCCAGCCTCGAGCCCGGCCTGGCCGGCCAGGTGCCAGAGGCGGCCGGCCTTGGGCCCGGCATTGGTCCCCAAGGCTGGCCTCCCAGAATTTCAGAAAACAATGACACCAACACGGACACAACTTTCGCATACGAACTCTGTTTTCGATGTTCTTAGTGTAGCGACCTTGCCTTTAAAAATGGCCAAGATCCCTGTGTTCTGTGCTAGTCCCTGGATCGAATAGCTAGCACCACAGTTCAAGATGTAATATCATGCAAATGCGTCAAATATCTATTACATCGAAGATCCAGAAAAGTAATTTATTACAACTTGCATAGCCAAAGGCTAGCATAATGCAAAACTCTGCAGCGGAAAACATAAATAGCATGGAGTCCTCATCATCTTCATGTGCCACAGGCAGACATGTTGGTTGTAGACTCGAAACCTATAGCGTTCCTTACTCATCGTCAGACGAACCTGCAACGATAAAAGCGTTGCAGCCAAAAATTGGTCAGAACCATTGGAATGGATCTGGCAAATGATACTTGTGGACTCATAAAGGCAAACTTCTAACTTCTACATGCATATTTGGCTGGTGGAGTTGAAAGGCTCTTGCGCAAAGCAAATTTTATCCTATACTTTCATAAATCATTTCTTTCTTTCCAAAACTTAGGAGACATTCCTGGGCGCACCAGTGTCTCAAATCCCGCCCATGTTCACCCATCAAATATTAATTTAGAAATTGGAATGAATGAGATTTTTCCGTCGACCACCTTGCTTAGTTACTCAAATTGTCCATAACCGGGGACACGGCTAAGATCTTAGTTTTATTTTACTCTCGAGAGTTTGTGACACTTTCACCACTTGACTTCATCAACCCATTCTGTCCTTGACCTTCTTGAAGTGAAAAGGAAAGGTGAAGATGAAGACGAGACCTTTGGGAAATGTTCCCCGGTTCCTCTGGGCAGACCCATACAAGACAACATCCGCTGAGAACTGCCGGAATCGGGGCCTATAACTTACTTAGTCAAGGCAGAGCCATAGTACCAAGTGGCTGCACTGGAAGTAAACTAGACACGGAGTGACATGAAATCTCAAAACCCTAGGTGGCCTTTCACAAGTGCACATATTCAGGTAAAACCATGGAAATGGCCCTGAATAGCCACTCAACTTCGCCTCCATCATACGAACCAATACCACCTAGGAAGTTCATTAATTTAGTAGAATTTTTCTTAACTCAACTACAATAAAACACTTCAGTTTTGCAGCAGGCAATTCCACTAACATTAATAGGTCACTAGTCAACTAAATCATGTGGCTAACCTAACAGGTTTGCATAGCATAATACTTTAATAAAAACAGCCTATCATGCAGGCTACTGAAAAATAGTCTACAATGCAATATAGTAAAATAGTAGGTCATTTATGCTGGAGTATCACTTGCCTTTTGAAGGTTGTCGTTGCTCACACACTCTTTTCAACGTAAGTCGTATCTCTCCGTTCAATCTAAACAATATAAACAAACAACAATAAATAACCACCCAACAAACAATAAAACAAGCACAACAATAAAACAACAAGGTTGATAGTCCAGGTTCATCACATAATTCAATATACAAAAATAATTATTGTAATGAGGTCTAGGTAGGTCAAAGGTCCAAGGTTTACAATTTGGATATGGTCAAATTGCAAACTAGGTCAAAGTTTGCAACACAAGTCACTAAAAGATTTTAAACCATTTTCAACATGTTCATGATGAAATGGTTCAACCAAAATGGGTTTTGGTTATACTGGACAGAGGGCTAAATTATCAAACATTTTCCCTAAAGAAAACAATTAAAACAATAATAAAATCATTTTCAAACTCCCAAAAAGGGCATGAACACTATTTTATATAAAACAATGATTCAAAACATTTTATAAAATTTTGGGAAAGGTCTTATTGGACAGAGGACATCTATACAAAACTAACCCAATTGGATTTACTCAAAAAATCTATTTTTAAACCAAAGTTATGCCAAAATTACTCAAATTAAACATTTGAAATTTGAATAATTTAAACTAACTCAAAACAGAAAAATAAAACGCCATAAAGATTCTACAAGTTCTAAGGATTTCAAATATATAAAAATATTTGAATTTGGCCGAACAGATAAAAAGATATGATTAATCTAAGGTCTAGGGGTGTTTCTACAGAACTGCCAATTAAAACTATTCGGGAAATTCACAGAAAATCCCTGGCCACGTGGATCTGACTGGGTGCTGACTGGGATCTGACAGGGCGCTGACTGGGCTGCCACGTTGGCGTACCGGTTCGGTTAAAAAGATCTAATCGTGACCGTTAGATCTAGATCGGAGGGCTCTAGATCTAGGGTTATACCTCGCCGGCAGCGCGGGTCGGTGAAGGAGGCGACGGTGGCCGGAAAAGCGGCGGTGCGGCTCGGGCGTCGTGGGCGTTGGTGCTCCGGTGGTTTTCGTGCTCGGGTAAATAGCCGACGGGGAGCGGCGCGTCGAGGCAGAGGGGTTGGCGCGGCGGGGTCGTCGATCCCGTGCTGGTGCAGAGAGGAGAAGCGGTCGGAGGTGCCCGGGGCGGCGGCGAGCTCCGGTCGAAGACGGGGACGTCGATGTGCTGCATGGAAAAATCGCGGACGATGTCAGGGAGGTGCGCGATGACGAGGGAAGTCGCATGGAGGGAGTTTCGGGGTCGGGCGCTCACCGGTGTCACCGGAAATCAAGATGGACGGCGGCGGACCGGCGGAGCTCCGGTGAAGAAATTTGACGGCCTGGCGGCGTCTCGGGCTAGGGTTTTTGGGGCCAAAAACGGAGGAGGTCCTGGGCTTTATACCGACGCGAACGTGAGCAACAATTTCCTCGAAAATCGGCCGGATTTGGATTCGGGAGTTGGATTCGTATCGGGGCCGGTTTCGTGAGCAGGGGGTTGAAGGCCATGACGTCAGCGCTTGCATCATGGCGGGCTCCACCTGTCAGCGACGGAAGAAAAGGAGAAAGGAGAGAGAGGCTGGGCTGCGGGGGTGTTGGGCTGGTCCTGGGCCGGTTTGGGCAGCTGGCCCCTTTCTCTCTTTTTTTTGTCTAAAGCTTTTTCCTTTTTCTTTTCTCTGTTTTCTTTTATAACTTTTCAAATAATGCTCCAAATCAAGTGAAATAAATTTGTAAGAATTTGAAAAATTCAGAATAATCATTTGGGACATTTGGAAACCTTTTCCAAAATATTTGATTTTGAAATAAAAACAAATATTACATAAATGCATAATTGACATGTTTATGTCATCTTAAATAAATAGGGTTTTATAAATTCTTTTGAATTAAAAGAAAATCCAGAAAAATACTATGAGCAATATCATTCACAATGATAAACTCAATACATTAGTTTGGGTCAAAGCACTTTATTTAAGTAGAGTTTCATAAATCCTTTATAATTACAAATACCCATTTAATTCTGGGCTTTGTCAAAATATTTGAAATACTTTGCCAAAAAGGTTTTTAGGATTTTATAGAAATCCAAATTAAGTATTTTATTTACAAAACTTTAAAACTTGAAAATGAAGGACAAAAGAATATTTAAAATAATAACCCTTTGAAGAAATCAAAATAATCTTCAAAGATGGTTTTTCTTGATATTGGAGACTTTATCTATTTAATAATAAAAGTTTTAATTTTTTGTGATTTTTAAAACATTCCAAAATTTGGGATGTTACACTTAGGCTCGTTGAAATCAGCACAACGAGATTTACAAGATCATGTAGAGAAACATCATTGTTCAACAAGGGAGGATAAATCAAAATGATGAAAGGTAAAACCTTTCTATTAAAGGACAACCGGTAAATCATTCACCACCAAGAAACCAACAAGTTTTTCATCAAGACTCCGTTTTCTATGATCTTAGGCTTGTTTCGAAGATAATAACAAGCCCTAAAAGATCATGCATAAAAACATCATAGTCCATCATGTGAGGAGGAAGCCACAAGGAGAGAGTTTGACCCCTCTAGAAAAAAGATAAGTCGGTAAAACCTCCAACATAAAAAACGCAACAAGATATGCATATTAAATCCGTTTTTGATGAACTAGAGCTTGGTATGGAGATGAACACAAGCTCTAAATTCTCACATGGATAAAAGCCAAATAAAAACCAATAAATATGATATGCCAAGTGTGCAAAGGTTTGAGCTCTCCACAAAGATGCGATCAAGTTACTCACTCGAGAGCCCCTCTTGATAGTACGGCTATCTAGAACACACAACAAGTACAAGAGTGCAAAAACTAAAGCAAATCATAGAACTTGCACCAAAGATATGGTTGAGCCATAAGAATATACAAATTTTAAAAATTCAACATAAGATAGGCCCAACCGAGATACAAAGAAGATCCTAAAAAAATGTTCACAAGCTCAAGGATACCAATTGGAAACTAAACCAATTGAAAAAGCCAAAAGCTAGTGAGAACATTTAGCCAATGAAAGTCAACATGCTCACCATGGTAAGCATGATGTCAAAGATCTTCAAATTAATATGAGTGCGCGAAGATAAAAAAATGACACAACCACTCATGAGACAAATTCCTTTTGGAGCTACCAACAAATCAAAGATAAAAATCCAAGTGTGACTCAAGAGAATTAGGATACCAAAATAAAAGGTGACCTCTCTCATATGTATAAGTTTCTATGTGGAAAAATCTTGAAGATATACATCCAAAAGAAACATGTACATACAAAATGGTTAAATGAAAACGAGATCAAGGTATCCAAAGGGAAGTCATAAATACACGAAAGATTTTAGCTTGAAAGCATAGCACATAGCTCAATTTTATCTTTTTGTATATTTATGAACTTCAAACACATCAAAGACACGTATCACTAAGGGAACAAGAGATAGTGGAGATGCTTTGAGATAAGCAACAAGTATCACAAAGAAAGAATACCAATTGAAGGAATAGTTTTTGCAATTTCATCACAAATATCACAAAGATATACCAAGTGAAAGAAATAGGCCAAAAACACAACCATTGTATATAGAAGCTTCCATGCCAAGAGGCAACCTACACAAGGTTGAAAACTAGAAGAGTATGTATGAGGTAGATACTTGTTACCGAGATACATTGATGATGAAGAAGATGATAGTTTGTTTATCATCAAAGCTTGACTCCAATAATCACATGGTGAAAACACCTTCCTTATGAATGAGGCAAGCATCCAATGCATCTCCATTGTACCTAAAACAAAATTCAAGTACAACATGGTTTCCAGACTCATTGGGTCCCATAGTAGTTAGATATACTATGATACATAGGACACACTCCACAAAAATATGTGCATATAGATATGAGATTGAATTTCATGCACATCTTAGCCGAGTTAGGATTCGTTGGAGTATACCCTATATATTGGATCAAGAAAGATAAGCATGCTATAATAATATAATTTAGTAACCGTGCATGCAAAGACTTTCTAGAACCAAATGAGATACAATTTGGACAAAAACACCAAGTAAACCAAGAAAGCACACCAAGGTGTGACAAGAAATGGGTGTCCAAATTATATCAAAATCCAAATCAACACAAGATCGAGGACAAATCAAATCAACATATGATTGATTCCAAAACACATCAACACATGAAGTGTGATATGAATACTGATGGCAATGGGTACCGATTACCCACCTACCCTGCGGGTATTTACCCTATAGGGTGAGGGTTTGGTAAAAGAAATTCACCCATGGATATGTAAATGGTGAAAAGTGTGTACCCAGTGGGTATAGCGGGTGCGGGTGTGGTATAACATAACCCATGCCCGCATACCCACGTACCCGGTTATTTTGCATATGACATGTGGGTCCTCTAGAAAAATCCCAATTTCCAAAATTTTATACCTGGACTAAACGAGACAAATGCTAAATGTACGGTCAATTTAGTTTAACCCTACGAACAATTAGGTTTTACTTTATCCCACCCCATTGTCAAGCATGTAATGTCGAGGTCAACTCAGCATACGACGCCCAACACAATCGCCCACACCTCCTCTCGTTTCATCTCCTGCACCATGGAAGCCCCGCCATCCCGCACGATCGATCTCATCTCCTAGGCTCCTCTGTTTTGATGTTATTGTTCATACATGTTGTGTTGTTTTGTTTTTCATTTTCATATACATTATTTTATTTTGTTTTTATTTTCATATATGTATTTTGTTTTACCGAATTAGTGAATAAATGATCCCACATCTCTTATATCACCTTGTTGAGTTGTTGGGTGGGTTTACCCATGGGTTTTTAATACCCTGTCGGGTGAGGTTTGGTTAAGGTCTACCCATAACCAATGGGGACAGGTACCATCGGTAGATATGAATAGGAATCGAATCAAAACAACACATGATCGATAAGACACCAATTGAAAATAAGATACCAACTAGGAGAAAAGATACCAAGAAGAGGATAATACTTGACCGAAATCAAGTAAAGTAAAATAAAGAAATAAGGTATCAAAACTCCCACAATAAGTATCAATTGAAACAAATATCTATGGAGGAGATATCAAATTCCAATTGATACCAATTGATGCTACCAAAGCAAAGCCAAAGAGCATAGAAGATAAATATAGGACACATGCTCAAAAAGGCATTTCTCATTTAAGAAGGTAAGACACAAATCAAGAAATGAGAAAGCAACTCCCTAGAGAGAGCAAGGTTACAACAAATAAACCAAACACTCTCTTCACTTTTCATGATGGCACAAAGCTCAAAAGGAAAAGGTTTGTCTTCCATAAACACCAAGGATAGATATTAAATGCCAATTGAAAAGATCAAATGTCAATTGATAAGATAGTGTTCTAAATAATAAAGAAAAGCTCCCCCAAGATTCGTGCATTATCTTTCGGATTTGCAATTGAATACAAAATGCACACACAAGGGATCATTACTCTTCATATGCCATTTAAAAACACTAACAAGATCAATAAGACATAAAGGCTCACAAGAGGCAAGGAAGACAATGGGAGTAGAATAAAAAACTTGGCAAGAGATGAGGCAAATAATAGCAAATGCCAATGTAGGGATAATCAAAAATATTCTACCACAAACACAAATATGGATTGTTCAAGGACAATGACCATTTGGAATTATTTTCCCGTTGATAGAGATAGCCAAGAATATCCTCACAAGATAAAACATATGGCAAGAGATAAGAAATAAAACACCATATTTTGAATAAGGTTTGTTGGTAGTTTCAACTATTCGAACCAACCGGCAAAGCAATGATTAGAATAATATGGAACAAATGGTTTCTTAAATAATATATGGAATACATATTCTAGGAAAACCACACCAAGCAAACTCACACAAACAAGATCCAAAAGATAACCAAAAAGAAAATTGGAACTTGTTCGAGCTAACATGCCACATAGGAATAAGATAATTTACAATATCAAATCTAAGTGGCAAAAACTCAAATGTTCACATTTTATGGGATTGTAATATGCACATAGCTTATTACTCCCCCACAATGTGATAATTCATTTCTTCTTAACAAGAGGCAAATAATCATGAACTAGAGAAATTAATTGACATCATAGAATTTGACTTTCTCATGAATATGACATACCACATAGTGACTAGATAATATTGAAATATCAATACTAGGTGGTGTGCCTCATGTACACATATTTTAAGGATTGTGAAGTGCACAAAGCATATCACTCCCCCAAAATGGGATAGTCCATTAATCTCTCAAAAGAGCCAATTGAAATCAACACATGATCCAATAAAGACTCAACACAAACTTTACACATATATGGTGCGCAAATTAACATACACAATCTTGATTGCTCAAGGTAAGTAAGAAGCACACATATACAAGCACATGCTAGGAACAAAACTAACACAAGCAAGGGAGAAAGCAACTTTCAATGTATATATAATGTAAATATAAGTTACCACAAGGAGGAACATAGGATATGAGATATGACAATATAATCCAAATGACTTGGCTTGAGGAAATAATAATCATGAAGATCCCTTAATTCTTCAACGATAGCCAAGTCTCCAATGTCCTCCAATACAACCTATTGATCAAGTTTGAGCTTGTTGGTCCCCAAACAAGTTGGGTCCTAAGAGGTTATTAGTCACAATAGGTTTGGCAACCCAAATGGTTCTTTTCTTGACACCACTTTGAGTTCCCACATATTTGGCAAACACATTGCCAACTCTATCCTTTCTAAGTGAATAAGCATCATCAATTAAGATGGGGTTGGATAGGTTACCGATAGTGCATGAAGAAGCAAAGTGACCTTTGCCACGGCAAAGGTAGCAACATCGACTCATCTCTTACTTTTTAAAAGTATCCTCAACTTGAAGAGCATTGGCTTGAGTCTTCTTAGGAGGTGGCCTTTGTTCAACTCGTGGTTGAGCATGAGATTGAACAAGAGGCCGCTTTCCTAGTTTCTTCTCACTAAGATGCTTCTTCTTCATGGAATCGACACCAGAGGCATCTACACCACCATGCCTGCCTCCGGAGTGATGCGTGAGTAGTCCACCATGGGACTACAGATCCATAGCAGTAGCTACATGGTTGTCTCTCCTCCTTGTACTCCATTGTTTAGATCTTCTGATCTGCCTATCATGATCAAGACCATATTATTTGTAACTGCTACATGATTGTGCTTGCATGGATCCGATGAATTGTGGAAGTCATTGCTTTTGTTCATCTATGTGATGTGTTTTATCTATGATCTTGAATACTCTCCAATGCTAATGGATTCTTTGGCCAAGTAATTATTAGTGTTGTATGAGGGAGTATTTATGCTAGATAGTGGGTTCATGCCTCTCTTGTCTGAGCTCGGGTTGACAGAAACGATTAAGACAAGAGATGTGCTGTTGCCACTAGGGAGAAAATAATGGTGTGATTTCCTTATGTTATTTACATTGCTTACATTATGCACTTTGCTTATTGCAGTGATCTGTTGCTTGCAACTTAATACTTTTGGGTGACATACTGGATAGCGATCCCAGGGTGGATTATTAGTCATAGATGCAGTTGGAAGATGGTCTATATATGTATTTTGACGTAATGCCCATATTAGATGAAACGGTGAACTATATTGTTTTATGATAGCCTTGTTGTGCGCCCACAATTCTGTCAATTGCCATGCTGTAATTTGTTTACCCATCATGTATATCTTTTGGAGAGACACCTCTAGTGAACTGTGGATCCCGGTCCTATTTTCCTACATTGCTTACAACCGTTTTAATAGATTTTCATCATCATTTTCTTGCTAGTCATATTTTACTCTCATCATATTTTACATCCACACATTTAATCCTTTGTGTTCAGCAAGCCGGAGAGATTGATAACCTCTCTGTTTTGTTGGGGCAAAGTAGTTTGTTTGTGCTTGTGTGCAGGTCCACGTCAGCACGCCGGCAACACAACTTTTCTGGCACTGTTGGCACCTTGCTAGGCCTTCTCCAAGTCCTACTGGTTCGATAACCTTGGTTTTGTAATCAAGGGAAAATTGCTTATGTACTGCATCATCCCTTCCTCTTGGGTTTCCCCAGCGAACGTGTGATCCACGTCATCAAGCTTCTTTTCTGGCGCCGTTGCCGGGGACTTGGAAGCTTCAGCTAGGGGGAGTTTCACACATCCTTTCACTTTACTTTGTTATTGTCTTGATTTGTATATTTTTTGTTAGTCTTGTTTTGCCTTTCGTTTGCTCTAAAACTGGAAAACACAAAAATAATTGAAAATTCCAGCACCTAGTTTATTTCGGTTTTGTCCTGCTATTATGTCTTGTTCTTTACTTGGTATCAATGGTTACTTTCTATGAGACTAGATCTTATTGGCAAGGTGGGTTCACGGAGGAACAACAGAAATATTATAAGGAACACCGCTTGTCTGAAAAAGGGAAACACTTATGGGCACAAATAAATAAATTGAATAGTCTTGTTGAAAACTTTTACTCTACTTATGATGAATCCTGGTGCCTTAATGAATCTTTTTGCTGTAGGAGGCATAAACACCTCCCTTTCCAATGTGATTATAATGATAAGGAAGTATTGGCCTCTTATGCTAAAGGAAACTATGATTTTGATAATCTTGAACAAATTGAAGAATTTGTTGTTTTTATGGGTGCCTATGAAATTATTTCTGTGCTTAAAGATATTGACGCTGCTTCTTACAAATCTGAAAAAAAATTATACTTGGATATTGCCTTGAGTATTACAATGATATTCCTTATATTACTGAATTTCTTGAGAGAACTTATCCTCCAGAAGAAGAGATTGTTGCCTTGCAGGAAACCATGGAAGAAGAAATTTCTGAAGCTGAGATCTCATTAGATGAAAAAGAGCAGGAGAGTGAAGGACAAACAGAGGGTCTACCTCCTAATGATAGTAACTCTCCAACTCTTACATTATATAATTACCCTCCACGCTTACCAAAGGAGGATGAATGCTATGTTCCCATGGATTCTCTTGAAATATCCCTTTTTGAGGAAATTGATGCTTGCTACACTTATGACCATGATTCCCCTATTAAACATCACCCAAAACACAACCAAACCAAAAAGAAACAGAAGGTAGAAATAAAATGGGATACTGTTGTTTATGATGACTTATGCTATGAAATTTATGATGGTCCTATGTTACTTGATGATATTAATTATAATACTACTGAAAATTATTATGAGAGAGGTAAATATGTGATACGTCCATTTTGCATCACTATTTTACATCATAATTTTCCTTTATTCATTGATATATTTCATTTATGATGCAATACTTATGTTATTTTACCTTATTTTGCATGTTTTGCCATTATTGGGGATGCATCTGCCGGAGCCCGGAATCACCTGGAAAAGTACCTGTCAAGATACCTGACGTCGGAAGCTCCAAAAATTCCAGAAAAATTCGGAGATAAATATTTTGGGAAATAAGTCAAGGATCCAAAAGGGCGCACGGAGGCGAGCTCCAGGGAGCAGGGGCGGCCCCCTGCCGTGGGTCCACCCTAGGCCGCGGGTGGGACCCGCCCCTGGCCCTTGTGGCCCCCCTCCGGCTCCCCTTCGGCGTATTACTTCCCTTTGACCTAAAACCATCGGGGGGTATCGACGAATAATTTTTCCGCCGCCTCCACGAGGCGGAAACCAGACAGAGAGAAGAAGAGCTCCGGTAGGGAGAAAACTGCCGGGGAATTTCCCTCCCGGAGGGGGGGAATCGCCGCCATCGTCATCGCCATCATGCCAAGCATCATCGGGATCATCATAAACATCATCTCCACCATCAGCACCATCATCACCGCCATCATCCCATGATCCCATCTCATCTCGCTGTAACAATTATCATTGTGTTGCTATTAGTTCATCGGAATCGTATCCCGGGTGTTGATTACCACTTGTAGTTGATGTTTGAGAGTTTTATCGGTGAATTATCATTACAATCAGATTGTTGCCCATATTCATACCACCTCTTATCATGATCTATATGATGTCTTGTGAGTAGTTCGTTTGGTTCTTGAGGACATGGGGAAAGCCTAGTTGCTAGTAATTGTTCCAGCTGATTTCTGGCTTAAACTCTTTTCCACTTCTGGAAGGATTTGTGGCACGGTTCTGAACTTCTTGCTGATAAATTTGAACGACTCTTTTCCTTTGCTGTGGATGAAGACGTCTCGGTTACTGCCATGGCCAATGCTGCAGCACCTCTTGACCACTTCTACCTACCGCTTTCCGAGCTGGCTTACAGTGAGCTGGAACAAGTCCAGGAGGTTCTTTCAACTTATACACTGGATGCCACATTGACGGATGAGAAATGTTTCACTTGGGGGACATGTGCTTACTCCTCTCGAAAGTTCTATAACTTCATGTTCGCTCAGCTCCGGCAGGACGTGTCTTTGCAAGCGATTTGGAAGTCTAAATCTATGCCAAAGCTAAAAGTTTTTGCTTGGTTACTCTGGATGGACAGACTTAACACGAAGGATTTGATGAACCGCAAGCACTGGACTATTGATTCGGGCATGAATTGTGTTCTCTGCTCTTCAGCTATCCTTGAGACAAGAGATCATCTTTTCTTTGGCTGTTCCTTCACATCTCACTGCTGGAACTTCATTGGTATTCAGTGGGATTGTTCCCGTCCGATATCTAGTCGTATTGCTGCTGCACATCAGTTGTTCCAGGGACCTTGCTTCATGGAAGTGGTGATTTGTGCCTTCTGGAACATTTGGAGGGCTCGCAATGACTTAATCTTCATAGAGCTGGAGCCATTATTTGCGAGATGGAAAGTCCTCTTTCAGAATGATCTCCTACTACATCAGCATAGGATTAAGCCCTCTTGGTCTCAGAGTTTAAGCCCTCTCCTGCTACATCAGCATAGAATGATCTCCTGCTACTAATAATTGGTATCAGTGTAGGATCTCAGAGTTTAAGGCTGTGGTTAGGTTTTTATCTTAATTACTTTCTTGTAGTTGCGGATGCTTGCAAGGGGTTTAATCACAAGTATGTATTTGTCCAAGTAAGGGCAGTGCATTAGCATAGGTCCACCCACACAGCACTTTATCAAAACGTTGAAGATTAATCACCGGCGTGCAATGAAAATGACTAGGCAGAAGTTCCCATGTGTCCTCGAGAACGTTTTAATCATTATAAGTAACACAACCAGCCTGTCCTTTGAGCCTAAAAGGATTGGGCTATTTGCTGCAACTATTGTAGCACTCTTTTATTTACTTGTTCTTTATTTGTTCTTTATATCAAAAATCCAAATATATTTCTCTTTTAGTGCTTGCAGTGAAACCTTGCTGAAATCTACTTGTTAACACCTTCTGCTCCTCGTTGGGTTCGACACTCTTACTTATCGAAAGGACTACGATAGATCCCCTATACTTGTGGGTCATCAATATGTTATTATGATTCCTATCATTATAAAATTTTGAGGTTTCTCTTGTTCTACTTTTATATACTGGTTGCTTTATGCCTCAATGATTTTATAAGAAAGAGTTTTCTCTCTCTATGTTGAAAGTTTTATTTTACCTTCCTATGCTTGTCACTATGTTCTTCATTGATTTATTTGTTTGCAAAATACCAATGCATAGGAAGGTGGTCAGGCTTAAATTTTTCTGATATTTGCTTCTTGATGCTCTCTTTTGTTTCAACTTTTATTTCTTATGAGAGCATCATTAAAATCTTTTTGCCTACCTAAAAGGCGTTAAAGAAAAGCGCTTGTTGGGAGGCAACCCAATTTTTTTTGGTTTCTTTGAGTTTTGGGTAATGTTACTTCTGTAACAACTCCCTTGTATCTTTTTGTTTTGGTTTTTGGTGCCAAGAATATCCTCTAAAGAGAGGAAGACTAATCGGTAAGTTTGCTGTCCAGAAACAGATTCTGTTCTTCACAGTTCGAAAATCCATAACATCACAGAACATCATCTGTGGCTGCAAAGTTTTGACAGCAAGCATCAGGGTTTTGTCTACCTTTCTCTAGTTTTAAGTTTTCTGATTTGAGGTCCAGAATTGGCCCGAAAAAATTCATCTTTACAGTCTATTCTGTTTTTGACAGATTCAGTCCTTAGTTTTGCATTGCTTCTTTCACGGGCAGAGTGAAGTTCTTTAAAAATCTGGAGCTTTACTTAGACCTTTGTGACAGTTGGTAATGTTGTAAAAAAATAAGTTCATGATATGTGCTTTGGAACTGAAGGAAGATATTGTTTTTGTGGACTCACCCCTCTAATGAACTTGCTATAAGTTTTGCGTGAAGAAAGTTTTCAAGTATCCAAGTGCGAGGTGATGAAGGAAGATCAAGAAGGGATAAAATACTAAGCTTGGGGAGGATCCCCATGGACCCTCCTCTGAAATATTCAAGAAGTCACAAGCGTCTAAGCTTGGGGATGCCCAAGGCATCCCCTTCTTCATCAACAATCATCGGTTTCTCTCATGGTACTATGTGCTGTTTTTGGAGCGTCAGTTTGTTTTTACTTTCAGTTTGTTTGTGTTTAGTTCTCTGGTCTTTGCAATAATTTGGATCCATGCATGCTTGTTTGGGAGAGAGACACGCTCCGCTTTTTCCTTATACACTCGTGTGCTTCACTTATGTGTTGAGTGTTTAGCCTTTGTTATTTATGCTTTTAGCTCTTGTTTTTAAGCATCTCTTGTTCAGAGCTGTTAGCTTTTGTAGTTAGGAAGTTTTGCTCTTGTTGTTTCAACCTTTTAGTTTTGTTTCAAATAAGTTGATTGGTGTTTGGATAAGTGGAAATTATCATGTGGGAAGTGTAAAAAGTGCTGCGTAATCTTGTAGATCATTGTCTTGAATCTTTGATACTTGTCAATTGTTTAGAGATATGAAGTAGATTAATGCTTAAACTTGTGGATCATCTAGTAAGAATGGATTAGTAAAGAACTACCGTAAGGCTTTAGAATTGTGATGCTTGTCCTGCTTGGTAGCTCTCAAAGTCTAGATATTTTTTTTGCAAAGAGTTGGTTTGGCTAACAAGGTAGACGGTGTGAAGTCCAGTGGTTATGCATGATGTATATCTGTAGTCATTCATAGAACCAAGTTGATGTTATGTGTTTGCTTGATATCCTGCTAAGCCAAAATTCCGTATTGAGAGGGAATACTTCTCATGCATCCAACTCCCTGAGCCAAATATCTTTGCCATTTGTGTCCACCATACCTACCTACATGTGGTATTTCCCTGCCACTCCAAGTAAAATTTTCATGTGCTATCTTTAAAACTTTCAAGATTCTCCTTTTTGTGCCTCTGTTTTTAAGCTCATGAGGACGCAGTAGGAAGCTAGATATAACCTGTGACAAGCAAGGTCATTTCCCCCCTTTCACCCGGTGTTGATGGTTCACGTCCTCACTTGAATGAACCCGAGAGCGGCTTAAGCAAAATATAAATATAACTCACCATTCTCCTCTGCACAATGAAGCCTAAGAAATCAGTTAAAACATTGGTTAGTGGTGAAACAAAGGAGAAAGAGGAATGTACTCGTTCCTCTAAAACCAGCTGCTCTCAAATGTCTAAAAGCCTTGCTTGAAGTGGGGGAATAGCTAGCTTCTCTACTGTGAAGTCGTTGACGAAAGCATGCATATCTCAAAATTGTTTTACTTCTGTCAAAAATCAAAAAATAATAAAAAACTCTAGCACATGATTAATCCCTGCTTCCCTCTGCGAAGGGCCTTTCTTTTACTTTTATGTTGAGTCAGTCTTCCTCTTCCTTCTTAACTCCTCAAGCAATCACTTGGTATGAACTTTGGTTCATGTTTTACTTCATGTTATCTTTGTGTCTAACTGTGAAAACTTTGTATTGACTTTATCTTGAGATAAACAAGTTGCAAGTTGAAGCTTTTTGCTGAAAACTTAAATCTTCCTTTGTGTTGGCCAAACTCCTTTGTTGAACTAATATTGCTTTGTGAGATATAAATCATTGTCAAGTGTTATACTTTTAAATCTCCAAGGTACTCTTTTCTAGTTAATTTTTGCTTAGATGTTACACCTGGTTAATCATTGTTTGTTTCATTCAATGAACTTTTGTTTTGGATCAATGCATTCAGTTCATATGCATTACATGATTACATGATCAAGATTGTGTTGGTAGCATGTCACTTCAAAAATTATTTTGTTATCACTTACCTACTCGAGGACGAGCAGGAGTTAAGCTTGGGGATGCTGATACGTCTCCGATGTATCTATAATTTTTGATGTTCCATGCTTGATTATATATCAGTGCCACATGTTTTTATAATGTTTTATATCATTTTGGCATGATTTATGGAACTAACCTATTAATAAGATGACCAGTGCCAGTTCATGTTTTCTGCTGTTTTTTTCTTTTAGAAAAGTTGTTCTGGGAAGTTTCTCGGATTACACTGATAATTTTCGGGAATAATTTCCAATATGAAACAAAGACGGAACCCGAAGGACGGCCGGAGGGGAGGCACCCAGCCTCCAGGTGCCACCCAGGCGCGGCCCAGGGACAGGCCGCGGCTGGGGCCCACTTGGGCACCTCCCTCGTCTCCTCGCGCCGCCTCTTCACCTATAAATTCACCCCTGACCTAAAAACACCAGAGACGCGATCATGTTCTCCACAAGACGTCCGAGGCCGCTGCCATCTCCAACCCTAGTTCGGGAGGGTTCTGCAGCTCTTCCCGGCACCCTGCCGGAGAGGGGAATCGACACCAGAGGCATCTACACTACCATCCCTGGATCCGGAGTGATGCGTGAGTAGTCCACCATGGGACTACAGATCCATAGCAGTAGCTAGATCGTTGTCTCTCCTCCTTGTACTCCATTGTTTAGATCTTGTGAGCTGCCTATCATGATCAAGATCATATTATCTGTAACTGCTACATGATTGTGTTTGCATGGATCTGATGAATTGTGGAAGTCATTGCTTTTGTTCATCTATGTGTTGTGCTTTATCTATGATCTTGCATGCTCTCCGATGCTAGTGGATGCTTTGGCCAAGTAATTATTAGTGTTGTATGAGGGAGTGTGGGTTCATGCCTCTCTTGTCTGAGCTCGGGTTGACAGAAACGATTAAGACAAGAGATGTGTTGTTGCCACTAGGGAGAAAACAGCGGTGTGATCTCCTTGTGTTATTTACATTTCTTACATTATGCACTTTGCTTATTGCAATGATCTGTTGCTTGTAACTTAATACTTTTGGGTGACATGCTGGATAGCGATCCCAGGGTGGATTATTAGTCATAGATGCAGTTGGAAGACGGTCTATATATGTATTTTGACGTAATGCCCATATTAGATGAAACAGTGAACTATATTGTTTTATGATAGCCTTGTTATGCGCCCACAATTCTTTCAATTGTCATGCTGTAATTTATTTTCCATTATGTATATCTTTTGGAGAGACACCTCTAGTGAACTGTGGATCCCGGTCCTATTTTTCAACATTGCTTACAACCGTTTTAATATATTTTCATCATCATTTGCTCGCTGGTCATATTTCACTCTCATCATGTTTTACATCCACACATTTAATCCTTTGTGTTCAGCAAGTCGGAGAGATTGACAACCTCTCTGTTTCGTTGGGGCAAAGTAGTTTGTTTGTGATTGTGTGCAGGTCCACGTCAGCACGCCAGTAACACCTCTTTTCTAGCGCCGTTGACACCTTGCTAGGCCTTCTCCAAGTCCTACTGGTTTGATAACCTTGGTTTTGTAATCAAGGGAAAACTGTTTCTGTACTGCATCATAACTTCCTCTTGGGGTTCCCCAGCGAACGTGTGATCCACGTCATCAATGGCCTCAAGAGCTAGCCTTAGCTTAGTATGGGAAGATAGAAGATCCTCATTAGAGCTAGAAAGTTTTTCATGAATTTCTTCCAATTTCCCATACTTGCTAGTTAGCAACTCAAGTTGAGCCTTTAGCTCAACATTCTCCTTCAAAATAGATGCTTCACAAGAAGTGGAGTTAGTAGTAGCACAAGCATCATTAATATTAGAAGTGGAAGAAGACAACTTTACAAACTCATCATTCAACCTAGAATTTTCCTTTTTAGACACTTTATATTTAGCATGAGCATGGTCATGTTCTTTAATGAGTTTAGCAATTATTTCATTATGAGACTCCTCAATAGATTCGAGTTTCTCTTGCTCTTCCTCAAAGGCATTCTCTAAAAATGCTTTTTCCATAGCATCCTCTCTTTCAATCCTTCCCTTTTCTACAAGGCTTGCTTCTAAAGCCTTTATAGTAAGCCCTCGCTCAACAAGGGTGCTCATGATTTCATAGTGGTTATCACAAGCAACTTTATTTTTTGAAAGAGCATTAAGAACCATTAGGCCTTTGTTATGAAGGAAAGCATCATCATCATTTTCTTCATCATCATTATTATTGTCATCTTCATCATTACTTGAAGATTTAGCCATAAGGCAAAATATGGTTGATGGAGAAGAGCAATTAATTAAGAAACTACTCAAGTTCCCATCTTGTTCCATAGAAAATTGGGTTTCCTCTACATTGTAATAATACTAGAATTAGAGGGAACACAAGCATTTTTATCATGGCAACAAGATAAAGAAAGCATATCATCATGAGATTTATTTAAGCAAATATTACATGACATGCAAGGACTATCAACACTATCATGTGAGACATTTGGAGTGCTAGGAGTGTTTAAGTCCAAAGATAGAACATTGCAATGAGATAGAGATGAAGTATAGTCAATAGAATATTCACCATCAACAAAGCAATTTCTATCACCACTCACCATATCGTTACCTTGTGACAAATCACATGTTGGTGAAGTGGAAGAAGTTGTGAACTCATCACGGCCGGATGTGGAAGGAGAACAATCATCCTCAATAAAGTTGGACACTTCATATTTATCTTGAAGCTTGGTCCAAAACTCATGTGCATTCCAAACGGCATGATTGATGCAAGAACTACATCGCTCAAAACACAAATAGACCATTAGATCCTAGAGTATTGAGATGAGAGTTTTCCTCATCCACTAAAGATAATTCTTGGGAATCCTTTGGAGGAGAAAAGGGAAAAGACCTGCTATGCATGGTGGTAGCTACACACCCTAGGTTTGACCGACACGTAGCTTCAGCAGCAAAAAGAGACTACTCAAACCAACTGGAAGGTTGTCACTATTAGAGTTCATAGAAATATTAAAAAAACATTTTCAAGTTTTCCCCCATTAGTTATGATTTTTATTTAAAGTCAACATAAAAGTCAACATAAAAGTCAACAAAAAGTCAAACCCCAAAAATAACAAACAAAATTTATTTTTTTCAAAACTCAGAGACTAGTTGTGTACACCAAGAATCCATGTCTACTACGTAAACAAGCTAAAATGGGTATATACGGCTTACATCACCATATAACGCATGGGTGTGTAGCTACCATCATGGGTAGCAAATCTTCTCTTGAGGAGAAAAACCCACATCTACAATACACTTTATATAATTTGGACCCATGTCCCTAAAAAGATTAAGCATGCGAATTTTTCAAACATCATAATTTGTGCCATCGAATAAAGGAGTGAAATCGTGCACTAATTATCTAAATGACATCTTTACTCTCTAGGCGGTAAAGCCCAAAAAAAGAGACGAGGCTCTGATGCCAATTGAAAGGACAAGGATGACGCCTAGAGGGGGGGGGTGAATAGCGGATTTAAAACTTTTACTATTAGGCATGATAAATGCGGAATAAAACTAGCGTTTAATTTATCAAGCACACAAAACCTAAAATAGTAGGTTCACCTATGTGCACCAACAACTTATGCTAAACAAAACAACAACAAGGTGATAGCACGATATAATACTTCAAGCATGAAGGTTATCACAATGTAAAGTGCATAAGTAAAGAGCTCGGGTATAGAAATAACCGAGGCACGCGGAGACGATGATGTATTCCCGAGTTCCTCCTTGTTAAGGGAGTACGTCTCGTTGGAGGGGTGTGAGCTCGCCACAACAGGCCTACTCAATGCCACAAAGGACTCACCCTATTCTCCGATGAATCTCGCCAGAAATGCTCGATTCACCTTCCACTATCGGAATCCTTCAAGGCGGAATACAGAGCCTTTACAAAGTTCTTGAGGCACACACCCACAACTCAATCGGGGGCTCCCAAGACACCACAACACCATCTAGGGTCCAAAGACCCAAGAGTAGCAAGCTCTCAAACTTCACTTCCATGAATTTTCGTGGAGAGCACCGATGCAACTAATGCAATGGCAAAAGCACAAGTGCTCAAATCCTTCACTCTCAAATCCCACCAAAAGCAACTACTGCTTGTTGGGGGGGAGAAGAGAGGAAGAAATAAGAATAACTCAACAAATGGAACTCCAAGATCAAGATCTACTAGGTTCCCCTCACTTAGAGGTGGGATTGATTGGTGGAATTGTAGATTTAGATCTCCTCTCACTTTTCCCTCAAAGATATGCAAAAATCATGGGAGGGATTGAGAGATGAGGAAGCTTTCCAAGGTCAACAATGGAGGAGAGAGAGGGGAAAAAACATGCCCAAGAGTCCCCTTCAAAAGGTAGATGACAACCCCTTTTAAAGGGTGGGGAAAAGTGACCGTTTGAAGGGATTTTTTGCCTTCCTGCGCGAGGCCGGCCTCAAGCCCGGCCTGGCCGGACAGGCGCCAGAGGTGTCCGTCCTTGGACCCAGCCTTGGGGCCGGCCTTGGTGCCCGAGGCTGGCCTCCCAGAATTTCAGAAAACAACGACACCAAAACGGACACAACTTTCGCATACGAACTCCGTTTTCGATGTTCTTGGGCTCGTTGAAATCACCACAACGAGATTTAAAAGATCATGCAGACAAAACTCATTGTTCAATAAGGGAGGATAAAACCAAATGATGAAAGGTAAAACCTTTCTATTAAAGAACAACCGGTAAATCCTCCACCACCAAGAAAGTTTTTCATCAAGACTCCATTTTCTATGATCTTTGGGTTGTTATGAAGATAATCACAAGCCCTACAAGATCATGCATATACACATCATAGTCCATCATGTGAGGAGGAAACCACAAGGAGAGAGTTTGACCTCTCTATAAAAGATAAGTCGGTAAAACCTCCAACATAAAAAACACAACAAGATATGCATATGAAATCCGTTTTTGATGAACTAGAGCTTGGTATGGAGATGAACACAAGCTCTAAATTCTCACATGGATAAAAGACAAATAACAACCAATAAATATGTTATGCCAAGTGTGCAAAGGTTTGAGCTCTCCACAAAGATGCGATCAAGTTACTCACTCGAGAGCCCCTCTTGATAGTACGGCTATCTATCCTAAAATCCGGTCTCTCAACTAACATCATGATACCGGTAAAATAGGGAACCTATCAAGATCATAGCTTTGCCTTGCACATAATCCACTTGAGGTCGATGATGACGATCTTGACCTACTCAAGTTAGACCACCTTTCTTGATTGCGCTCCGCTTGGTGAAGACTCGCATATAGCTTCCCCATACACCAATATGGGAGAGGCACTCTTTGGAATATCTTCACTTGGACTTGTGTGTTGATCAACTCGCACTTTGGGCCAGTTCTTTTTGGCTGAGGCTTGTGCAGAAACGGCTGAAGCTTAGCTGCCCCAGAGAAACTACAGTGGAAATAAGCTCCAGAGAAACTGCAGTCAAGTTCTTTTCAGCTTATGACGTCTCAGCTTAATTTCTGAGTTGTATGGCAAAAAGTCAAAAATGTCCTGAGACAGTGATTGTGTCATATATTATTGCGTGTACTGTATATGAGATCACTAAACTGCTTTACGAACAAAACAAAATAAGAAATATTAGAAAATTTAATGTATCGAACTTAAGAAAATGTCACGTCGTCAAATTATTCATCCGCCATATAATCAACATACAAGATATATCATTAAAAATACAAACTGGAGAGAAAATGATAGGATCATCACAATAAATTTTGGAGTGCAAACGATAGGTTCATCACAATACAAGATGAGAACAAATAGTAGGTTCATGACAACACATAGGGAAAATAATAGGTTCACGACGATACAACTAAAATTGTTTAAAACAAAAAATCCCATCATTCATTGCTCTCTACTTATTTTTCATAAACATATCCCATGTCCTCCTAATCCATCCAAGAATCACACCAGGCACAGCGTCCTCGAAACAAGAACAGCTAAATGCATCACGGTATTCTTTTTCCCTAAACATATGTGAAGCATAGAAGTGTTCATCACTTCCAGGCAATCCACCATCCTGAACCACCATGGCTATCATCTTTTTAAAATCCTCTCTCATAGGATCAGTAGTCACTTGAGGTTGAGTTGCAGCAAAATTTCTACTTTGTTCCCTCTTCTCAAAAATATCTACCATACGTCCGAATGCTGTTTTTTCAGCATCAACCTTTGCGACTTTGTCAACTGTTGTTGGACTTGGTGAATAAGGACACGTTCTCTTCTTTCCACGTTTACCCGAAATAGGTGTAACTTCACGATCCAATTCACATCCAGAGTCCTCATCATTCTCAATGTTAATTTGAGAGGTATGAACTTGAGATGATGGAGTTGGTACCCTGGCATACTCATTTGTAACACTATGTTGCTCAAAAATCTCCCTCATCTTATCCTCATCCGCTAGTGGAGCATATCGAAACTTGCCCGCCTCTGCACATCTCTGCAATAAGATATGAAAGTACTATATGAGTATAACATTTTGATTTCAAAAGAACTCATTAAAGATATATATAGTTAGCAATACCTTTATCTCGTTTTCCCACCAGTCATCGCTAGCTGCGATGCTATTGGTAATGGGGTCTCTCCCTAGCCCAGATGCATGTTGATTCAATGACTTCCAAATATTGTAGTCCTTCTTCAGTGCCTCCCATCTATTTTTGAATTGCTTGCGTTCATAATTTCTAGATGTTCACTGATTAAACTTTCTTACCAAATTTGCATAGCCAATTGCGTTCAAACAACTTTGGCCGGGTTGACGATTTTTTGCTTGCACCTCTTCAATACACACATCAAGAAATACAGCATGGGCCTGGGGATCCCAAGTTGCCTTCGGTGTTTTCTCTTTATCCATCTTAAGACACATGTGACAAAACGAATGTCAAAACAATTTCAATCATCACCTACAGCAACACCTACAACAGCCCGTACAAAAGCAATCTTAATTGAAAATCAAAATCTACTATTTTACAGTACACTACACAGTACACAGCACCTACACAATATATCATCAGAACCGGTCCTCTACTGTAGATGCAACACTACACAGGAGTAAAAAATCATCAGCAATCTACACAGGACGTACAACAGAAATCATTAGAACCGATCTACTACACAGGAGTACTAATCAGCCATTTTTTACTGTACGTCACCTAAACATAGGAGGAAAAGCTAGCTACCTGCTCAGGGACGGCGACAGTCAGGTATGGTGCGCGGGACGGCGGAGGTCGGAGCTAGATTGAGGTGCTCGGGCGGTGGAAATCCGGCGTCCGGCCGGGTCCGGGGCCACGAGGCGGAGGTGGCCGGAGCTGGAGCAGCTCGAACCAGAGGCGGCGGCGGCGTCTTGTTCGCTGGGAGAGGAAACCCTCCCGTTCGGGTGGGGAAATAGGGATGAGAAAACCATTCGCCTTTCTATCACAGATATGCGATGGTGGGATGGCATTTGGGACGTAAAAACGATTCGTTTAAAGGGTAGTTTGGGTAAAGCGGAATTTTTATAATTCGAGAAGCTCGGCAAGCTGCGGGAAGCTGCCCTTCCGTAGCTTGGCACAACTACACAGCGACGACCGGTAGCTGAAATTTTAAGCCCGGCTTAAAAATCGAGTTCTTTTCGGCTGCGGCTCAATTTCTCAGCTAAGCTGGTTTTTAAGCCGAAAAGAACTGGCCCTTAGCCTTGATCAACATATAGTCTTCTTCCCTTAGCCTTGACTCCAACCTATGGAGATCAAGCAAGCTATGGACCAAACCTACAAGAATGGCTCAATACACAATTCAATCCATAGAGATTGTCATTAATTACCAAAACCACATATGGGGGCAACCATGCACTTTCACATGGCAGTAGCTAGATGGTTGTCTCTCTCCCTTGTGCTTCATATTTATGGTCTTGTGAGCTGCCCTACATGATCAAGATCGACTATTTGTAATGCTATATGATGTGTTTGTTGGGATCCAATGGATTATGAAGTTATGATCAGATTGTGCATGATTCTTATATGTTAATTTATGTTCTTGCATGCTCTCCGATGTGTGTAGATGATTTGGCCAAGTAATTGCGTGTGTCTCCAAGAGGGAGTATTTATGCTAGATAGTTGGTTCATGCCCCCTTTTGTGCCTGGGCACGAGTGACAGATATGTCTAAGGAAGAGGGTGTGCTGTTGCGACTAAGGGTAAAACAACGATGTTTATGTCTACGTGATTATAAATGTTGCTTACATCATACACTTTACTTAATGCAATTGTCTGTTGCTTGCAACTTAATACCGATGGGTGGTAGGCTGGTAGCGATCCCTAGGTGGACTTTTTAGACAAAGATGCAGTCGGATGGCGGTCTTTGTTCCTTGTTCTGATGCCTACACGAATATTACCATGAACACTTTGATATAGCTAGATTAAGTTTGTGTCATAATTCTGTCAATTGCCCAGCTATAATTTGTTTACCCTTCATATGAGTATTTTATTTATTGGAGAGACACCACTAGTGAACCCATGCCCCCCAGTCCATCTTTTTACATTTTTTACAGCCTCGTTTACTTGCTTTCCATCATCACTTGCTCGCTGGTCCGTTTTCATAAATCATTTCACTACACTATACGTTTAACCGCTTTGCTTTCAGCAGACCGGGAAGATTGACAACCTTCCTGCGGCGCCGTTGGGGGCAAAGTAATTGTTTGAGTGTGTGAAGGTCCATGTTCGTCACGGCTAAGCGCCAGAGACCGTCGACGTTCACCTTGTTGTTGATTTCAAGTCCTACTGGTTTGATTAAATCTTGGTTCTTCACTGAGGGAAAACTGTAACTTGCTACATCCACGCCTTCGCTTGGGGCACCACCCAACTCTGCCTATAACATGAGCTCAAAATCTGTTTCAAAAAGATAATGTCCTGGGATTTTTTGGATTTTCCTGCAACAGGAGCTCAAAATCTGTTTCTGGACAGCAAAACAAAACTTTGCACTCTCTAAGCATTAGAGGCTAATTCTTGGCACACAAAAACTAAAAACAAAGATACAATGAAGTTGCTACAGAAGCAACAACTCCATGACTCAAAAAGGTAAAAACAAACTGAAAGTAAAATTGGGTTGCCTCCGAACAAGCGCAATGCCAAATATCAAGTCTTTTCGGAGGCCTTAGCAAAATCAAGAGCATCGTCACCTTTACGAGCCGCATTTCCTTTCTTACCTTCTCCCATAGTTTTCTCGCAAAGGTAATCAATCTTCGTTATGTAGGATTGAGACCCATCCTTATTATCCTTTATAGGGTTGCTTCCTTCAACAAAAAGATTTTCAGGTGAGATCCAAGCAAAATTATCCATTAAAGCATCGGCTATTCCTAGAAGTTTGAAGGTTTGCATCCCTAACTTCTAATGAATATTGAACATTGGGATAAGTTCCAAGTCTACCATATCGAACAAATAGTTTGCGAGCTTCTACAACAATATCAAAAATTCATGGAAGAGGGTTTCTAGCACGTGATTTTTTTTCTTCCCCTTTCTCCAGGCTATCAAGTTTAAGGAACATTTGCTGCAATATTGGGTGAAGATTAACAAACCTATGCTCAAGACGATCCACCAAACAAGAGATAGCACAATCATAACTATGGGTGAGATCGACTATAGATCTTTTATCATGAGCGAAAATCTTGCTAACGAAAGTAAGGAATTCTTCAGTATTATCTCTACGAATAGCATCCCCACTTCCAACCTTAATCTTCTTCATGCCAAAATCAGGAGGAGACATAGACAAAACAAGAATAAAGACTACACTAATTTTTTTGGGGATTTTAAAATTTTTAAACAAGTAAATAAGCAAAACAAAAAGTAAACTAAGCAAGACAAAAACAAAGTAAATTGATTGGGCGTGCGAGACTCCCCTTGATGCAGCTCCAAAGTCCTCGGCAACGGCGCCAAAAAACTGCTTCATGATTACTGGCAGAGTTGGGTGGTGCCCCAAGCGAAGGCGTGGATGTAGCGAGTAGCAGTTTTCCCTCAGTGAAGAACCAAGGTTTAATCAAACCAGTCGGACTTTGAAATCAACAACGAGGTGAACGTCGACGGTCTCTGGCACTTAACCGTGACGAACATGGACCTACACACACTCAAACAATTACTTTGCCCCCAACGGCAGTAAGGTTGTCAATCTTCCCGGTCTGCTGAAAACAAAGCGGTTAAACATATAGTGTAGTGAAATGATTTATGAAAACGGACCAGCGAGCAAGTGATGATGGAACGCAAGTAACTGAGGTTGTAAACAATGTAAAAAGATGGACTGGGGGCCATGAGTTCACTAGCGGTGTCTCTCCAATAAATAAAATACTCATATGAAGGGTAAACAAATTATAGCTGAGCAATTGACAGAATTATGACACAAACTTANATGAACAACAAGGTGAACGTCGATGGTCTCTGGCACTTAACTATGACGAACATGGACCTGCACACACTCAAACAATTACTTTGCCCCCAACGGCAGGAAGATTGTCAATCTTCCCGGTCTGCTGAAAACAAAGCGGTTAAACGTATAGTGTAGTGAAATGATTTATGAAAACGGAACAACGAGCAATTGATGATGGAAAGCAAGTAAATGAGATTGTAAACAATGTAAAAAGATGGACCGGGGGCCATGGGCTCACTAGCGTTGTCTCTCCAATAAATAAAATACTCATATGAAGGGTAAACAAATTACAACTGGGCAATTGACAGAATTATGACACAAACTTAATCTAGCTACATCAGAATGGTCATGGTAATATTCATGTAGGCATCACAACAAGGAACAAAGACCGCCATCCAACTGCATCTTTGTCTAAAAAGTCCACCTAGGGATCACTATCCAACCTGTCACCCATCGGTATTAAGTTGCAAGCAACAAACAATTGCATTAAGTAAAGTGTATGATGTAAGCAACATTTATAATCACGTAGACATAAACATCGCTGTTTTACCCTTAGTCGCAACAGCACACCCTCGTCCTTAGACGTTTCTGTCACTCGTGCCCAGGCACAAAAGGGGGCATGAACCAACTATCTAGCATAAATACTCCCTCTCGGAGACACACGCAGGTACTTGGCCAAAGCAACTACACACATCGGAGAGCATGCAAGAACATAAATTAACATATAAGAATCATGCACAATGTGATCATAACTTCATAATCCATCGGATCCCAACAAACACATCATATAGCATTATAAATAGTCGATCTTGATCATGTAGGGAAGCTCACAAGACCATAAACATGAAGCACAAGGGAGAGATACAACCATCTAGCTACTGCCATGGACCCGTAGTCCAAGGTAGAACTACTCACACTTCATCCCGGTGGAAGACATGGCGATATAGAGCCCTTCGGGATCGATCTCCCCTCCGGCAGTGTGCCGGGAGTAGCTTCAGAATCTCCCCGAACTAGGGTTCGAGGTGGCGGCGGCGTTGGGATGTGTTTCTGGGAAATAATCGCCGTCCCTGACGTTTTAGGTCAAAAGGATTTTTACAGGCATCGAGGGAGGCCGAGGCAGCGCCCAGGGGGCAGGGGAGGGTTCCACCCGTGGCCCCACCTCATGCCGCGGCCAGGGGTCCCCCAAGGCCCCTGGGTGGCCCCTTCGGCTCCCCTTTGGTCCAGGTCTTTATCTTGTCGAATACAAAATCTCCAAAAAGTTTCGTCCGATTCCGAGAATATTTCCAGAAGTAAATTTTCTGAAATAGAAAACAGCAAAAACAGGGAACTGGCACTGGGCATCTTGTCAATAGGTTAGTCCGACAAAAAGCCTAAAAATGATGTAATTAAGTAATGAAAACATGTAACAATGACATATAAGTAGCATGGAACAATAAAAAATTATAGATATGTTTGACACATATCAACATCCCCAAGCTTAACTCCTACTCGTCCTCGAGTAGGTAAGTGATAAACAAAAATAATTTTTGATGAGACATACTACTAGCATAACCTTGATCAACAGTAATGTAAAGCTTATGATATGAATAAAGTGATCCAAAACAATTGTCTATATTTGATAATCAAGCAAACAATGAGTAAACAAGTTGCATCATTCAAGTAAAAACATTTCATGAATAATACTTTGGAGACATGAAAGCATAGAGATTAATCATAACATTAAAGTCTTCAAGGTAATATCTTCTTGTCAAAAGTGTTTGAAGTCAACACAAAGGATGATGCAAGTTTCAGCATTGCTTCAACTTTCAACATGATTATCTTATAGATAAAGTCAACATAAAGAATAATGATTAAGCAGAAAGATGCAATATAATCAACTACACCCAGAGTCAGTGTTGCAAGCTTGCTTTGAGTAGATAGAAAGAAGAGGAAAACTGACTCAACATAAAGTAAAAGAAAGGCTCTTCACAGATGGAAGCAGAGATTAATCATATGCTACAGCTTTTTATTTTTATTAAACAGAAGTAAAATGATTTTGAGATATGCATGCTTTCGTCAATGAATCCACAGCAAAGAAATCAGTTAGTCCCCCGTACCAAGCAAGGCTTTTAGACTTGTGAGAGTAGCTCCCATAGAGGAACAAGTACATTCCTCTTTCTCCTTTGTTAATCACTAGCCAATGTTTGACCGATTTCTCAGGTTCATTGTGTGAAGGAGATATTAATGATGTTGAATTTATATTTTGTGGGCTGGGAACCCTTGCCAACTCTCGTCAAATTTTAGTGAGCACGTAATCCATCCTCACCAGGTGAACGGGGGAAATGACCTTGCTTGCACATGATATAACAAAACTTCCTCACTACTTCCTCATGAGCTTAAAAACAGAGGCACAAATTGGAGTATTTTGAAGTTTTAAAGGTAGCACATGAAAATTTTACTTGGAATGGCACGAAATACCATGTATAGGTAGGTATGGTGGACACTGCTGGAAAGATATTTGGCTCAAGGAGTTTGGATGCACGAGCAGCATTGCCGCTCAGTACAGAGCTTTTGGCTAGCAAAGATATCAAAGCAAACAAGCACCAGCAACCGGAACAAGAATGACTATAGAACATACATTAAGCATAACCACAAAAACTCTACACTGTCTCCCTTGTTAACTAAACTTTCATTTGATGAAAACACTTGCCTATCGAACTTACAAGCATGATGAAACTTTATAAATTCAAGCTTTAACGGTAGTTCTTCATTAATGAGCCTTAACTTAAATAACCAGCAAGTTTAAGCATTAATTCACTTAACACCTCAAAACAATTGGCAAGTTTCAAGTTATTCAAACATAAAGATCTACACGACTATACAAGTTTTTTCATTACACCACTACCACATGCACGGCATTTTTATCATTCCAACAAATCAAGCAAGCTACCACAAACAACTCTCTAAACAAATATAATTGAAGCAAAAGAGAGT
The DNA here is from genome assembly GCA_012064385.1 of Puccinellia tenuiflora. NCBI lineage: Eukaryota > Viridiplantae > Streptophyta > Magnoliopsida > Poales > Poaceae > Puccinellia > Puccinellia tenuiflora. The sequence continues at coordinate 661,929 of QRDG01000867.1, read as the reverse complement.
CTAATAACAGCAACTAACAGCTCTTAAAAAGATATAAGCGAAGCACAAGAGCTGATAAGAAAACAAAGCTAAGAATACTCAACAAAATATAAGCGAAGCACAGGAGTATTCTAATGAAAAAGCGGAGCGTGTCTCTCTCCCACACAAGATAGCAAGGATCCAACATAGTAAATGACCAGCAAACAAACTAAAACAAACTGAAAGCAAAATAAAATGACGCTCCAAGAACAACACATAATATGTGAAGTGATAAAAACATAGTTTCAACGGAGACGACCTGATGGTTGTCGATGAAGAAGAGGGGATGCCTTGGGCATCCCCAAGCTTAGATGCTTGAGTCTTGTTGAATGTTCAGTGGGGGTGCCACGGGGGCATCCCCAAGCTTGTGATTTTGTCCATCCTTCAACTTCGTTCATCATCTTCTCTCGTGGAACCTAAAAATTCCTTTCACACAAAACTTTGCATAAACTAATTAGAGGGTTAGTCCCAATAAAACAAAACTCACTTTGGTTCCACTAATACAAATTGCACAAACTTGATTAGGATTAGATACTGTTTACTAGGCCTCAAAGGTAGCACTCCATCCGAAAGTGCCACTAATGATGTTAATAAAATAGGCAAACACAAATAAAGGCAGAATCTGTCAAAACTAGACAGTCTGTAAAGATCTATTTTTTAGAGGCACTTACGGGGCTCAAATAAAGAAACTTAAAACTAATGAAAGATATATAAATGTATAAGTCTTGCTGCCAAAACTTTCCATAAAAATATAATGTTCTGGGATTTTTCGGATTTTCCTGCAACAGGAGCTCAGAATCTGTTTCTGGACAGCAAAACAAAACTTTGCACTCTCTAAGCATTAGAGGATAATTCTTGGCACACAAAAACTAAAAACAAGGATACAATGAATTTTCTACATAAGAAACAACTTCATGACTCAAAAAAAAGTAAAAACAAACTGAAAGTAAAAATTGGGTTGCCTCCCAACAAGCGCTTTTCTTTAACGCCTTTTAGCTAGGCGCAATGCCAAATATGAAGTCTTTTCAGAGGCCTTAGCAAAATCAAGAACATAACTAGACCTTATGATTGATTCAAAAGGTAGCTTCATTATATTTCTAGGGAAGTGTTCCATCCTTTTTCTAAGAGTAAATAGAAATCTTATGTTTCTCTCTTTCATTTCAATGATAGCACCAACGGTTCTCAAAAACGGTCTTCCCAGAATAATAGGACAAGAAGCATTGCACTCAATGTCCATAATGATGACATAAACGGGAACATAATTATTATTAAAAACAATGAGAACATCATCAATTCTACCCAAAGGTTTCTTCCTAGAAGAATCAGCAAGATGCACATATAAATGACATTCTTCCAATGGTTTCAAATCAAGCATATCATAGAAACTTTTAGGCATAACAGAAACACTAGCACCAAGATCACACAAAGCATTGCAACTCAAGTAATTTGTTTTCCTCTTAATAGAAGGCTCCCAACTATCTTGTAATTTTCTAGGAATGGAGTTTTCAAGTTGGAGCTTTTCTTCCCTAGCTTTGATAAGAGCATGGGTAATGTGTTTAGTAAAAGCAATGTTTAGTTTACTAGCATCCGGTGACTTAGCAAGTTTTTGTAGGAACTTTATGACTTAAGTAAGATTGCAATTATCAAAATCAAATTCATCATCTTTACAGAGGCTAGGAGGATCATCATTAGTAGTTTGGATAGTATAAACATTAACCATTTTACTATTCATTTTAGCAATTTGGGCTTCTTCTCTTTCTGTAGCCCACCTAGCATGCAAACAAGCTAAAATCGTTTAATTCTCATTAATTTGAATAGAAATAGCATTTAAAGATTCAGTAGGTTTGTATTGAAGAGTAGTGGTTCTAATTTTTAAAATTTCAACATCATGAGCAAGATTCTCCACTTTTGAGACACGACTATCTAGTTTTTCAAGTTTCTCTTCAACAGTTTTATTGAAAGCCCTTTGAGTAGTGATGAAATCTTTTAGGACATTATCAAGATCAATAGGCACACTTTTATTAGCATTATAGGAATTACCATAAGAGTTGCCATAATTAGAGGGATAAGGCTTATAATTGTTACCACTAAAATTATTTTGATAAGCATTATTGTTGAAGTTATTTCTATTAAGGAAATTAACATCAACTTGATCCTTTTCTTGAGAAATTAATGAATCAAGAGGCACATTATTAGGATCAATAGGGGACTGATTGGTAGCAAGCATAGACATAATCATATCAACCTTCTCATTCAAAGAGGAAATTTCCTCGACATAATTAACCTTCTTACCAGTTGGAGCTCTTTCTGTGTGCCATTGTGAATAATTTGTCACCATCTCATCCAAGAGTTTAGTTGCTGCACCTAATGTGGTGGACATGAAGGTACCACCGGCGGCCGAATCCAATAAATTACTTGAAGAAAAATTCAAACCTGCATAAAAAGTTTGGACAACCATCCAAGTAGTTAATCCATGCGTGGGGCAATTTTTAACCATAGACTTCATTCTTTTCCAAGTTTGAGCAACATGTTCATTATCAAATTGTCTAAAGTTCATAATGTTACTCCTCAATTGTTCAATTTTAGCAGGTGGATAATATTTCCCAATACAAGCATCTTTGCATTTAGTCCAAGAATCAATGCTATTTCTAAGCAAAGACAATAACCATTCTTTAGCTCTCCCTCTCAAAGAGAAAGGGAAAAGTTTCAGTTTTATGATGTCACTTTCAACCTATTTATATTTTTTCATATCACATAACTCAACAAAGTTATTCAAATGGGAGGCGGCATCATCAGTACTAGCACCAGAAAATTGCTCTTTCATAACAAGATTTAGCAAAACAGGTTTAATTTCATAAGATTCTGCTTTAGTGGCGGGTGGAGCAATTGGAGAGCATATGAAATCATTATTATTAGTGCTAGTAAAGTCACACAACTTGGTATTTTCAGTACAAGACATATTGAAAAAGCAAACTAACAAAATAGTAATAAAGACTACACTAATTGTTTTGGGTTTTGAAATTTTTAAACAAGTAAATAAGCAAAACAAAACATAAACTAAGCAAGACAAAAACAAAGTAAAGTGATTGAGCGTGCGAGACTCCCCTTGCTGTAGCTTCAAATTCCCCGGCAACGGCGCCAGAAAACTGCTTGATGAGTATTGATAGTAGAGTTGGGTGGTGCCCCAAGCAAAGGCGTGGATGTAGCAAGTAGCAGCTTTCCCCCAGTGAAGAACCAAGGTTTAATCAAACCAGTAGGAATTTGAAATCAACAACGAGCTGAACGTCAATGGTCTTTGGCGCTTAACCGTTTCGAACATGGACCTGCACACACTCAAACAATTACTTTGCCCCAACGGCAGGAAGATTGTCAATCTTCCCGGTCTGCTGAAAACAAAGCGGTTAAACGTATAGTGTAGTGAAATGATTTATGAAAACGGAACAACGAGCAATTGATGATGGAAAGCAAGTAAATGAGATTGTAAACAATGTAAAAAGATGGACCGGGGGCCATGGGTTCACTAGCGGTGTCCCTCCATTAAATAAAATACGCATATGAAGGGTAAACAAATTACAACTGGGCAATTGACAGAATTATGACACAAACTTAATCTAGCTATATCAGAATGTTCATGGTAATATTCATGTAGGCATCCCAACAAGGAACAGAGACCGCCATCCAACTGCATCTTTGTCTAAAAAGTCCACCTAGGGATCACTATCAGCCTGTCACCCATCGGTATTAAGTTGCAAGCAACAGACAATTGCATTAAGTAAAGTCTACGATGTAAGCAATATTTATAATCACGTAAACATAAACACCGCTGTTTTCCCCTTAGTCGCAACAGCACACCCTCGTCCTTAGACGTTTCTGTCACTCGTGTTGAGGTACAAAAGGGGGCATGAAACAACTATCTAGCACAAATACTCCCTCTCGGAGACACACACAATTACTTGGCCAAAGCAACTACACACATCGGAGAGCATGCAAGAACATAAATTAACATATAAGAATCATGCACAATGTGATCATAACTTCATAATCCATCGGATCCCAACAAACACATCATATAGCATTACAAATAGTCGATCTTGATCATGTAGGGCAGCTCACAAGACCATAAACATAAAGCACAAGGGAGAGAGACAACCATCTAGCTACTTCCATGGACCCGTAGTCCAAGATGGAACTACTCACACTTCATCCCGGTGGAAGGCATGGCGATGTAGAGCCCTCCGGGATCGATCTCCCCTCCGGCAGCATGCCTGGAGCAGCTTCAGAATCTCCTCGAACTAGGGTTCGAGGTGGCGGCGGCGTCGGGATGTGTTTCTGAAAAATAATCATCGTCCCTGACGTTTTAGGTCAAAAGGGTTTTTATAGGCGTCGAGGGTGGCCGAGGCAGCGCCCAGGGGGCAGGGGAGAGTCCCACCCACGGCCCCACCTCAGGCCGCGGCCAGGGGTCGCCCTGGCCCCTGGGTGGCCCCTCCGGCTCCCCTTTGGTCTGTTCTTCATCTCGTAGAATAAAAAATATCTAAAAAGTTTCGTCCAATTCCGAGAATATTTCTAGAAGTAAATTTTCTGAAATAGAAAACAACAAAACAGGGAAGTGGCACTGGGCATCTTGTCAATAGGTTAGTCTGACAAAAAGCTGAAAAATGATGTAATTAAGTAATAAAAAGATGTAACAATGACATATAAGTAGCATGGAACAATCAGAAATTATAGATACGTTTGACACGTATCATGGGTTGATCGTGGAGTAACAATTGGCTGGGTTATGTTTGGTGTTAGTATATAGTTGGTTCTTTATGCGCTGTCTTACCATGTCTCTTTTTGACGAAAGTTGTAGCGTGTCTCTATAAGTTGCTAGTGCTGCTTGCCGCCGCTTCAATCGCTAACCCTCTTTCCTCAGAATTCAAGCTTTGATATGTTGTGAGTATTACTTGCCAGTACTGTTTATAGTACTGACCCTTCGGGGCTGCTATTCCAATGCAGCCGACACGTTTGAAGTCTGACGACGTTAGCTTTGGAATCCCTCTGGCTTGGTCTGGGCAGGGATATGGTGTCTTCGTTTATCTTCAGGATTCTTAGTCCACATTTGTATTCTTATCCGTAGCCGGATACTATTTCGCTTCCGTTGTTATTTGGATCTTTGTATTGTATCTTTTGTATTCTTGACTCGGTGAGTCGTTGTTGTAAAGAAGTTGTTTTGTGGGTTCCATCGAGATCTTTTGTAATGATACACAATTCCACCCGCATAACGTGTGTGTTGCGACGTGCACGCTATGCTTGGTGGGCATCCTAGGATCGTTATTATGCGGATTTGGTGGAAACGCTCAAATCTGCATAGTACCAATCCCGGGGCGTTACACTAACTATTGCGTGGGCGGCTTCGGGGGGAACAATCATACGATTGCCCTCCTTCCACATACGATAAATGCTCATCCCGCAAGCCCTACCGTAAAGTAACCACGTAACCATCAACATCTTACCTGCTCATCAACATCGTCGTACGTGCGCAAATGGAAACACCCGAACTACTTGTGGCTTCTGGACAAGTTTGAGGATCCGGTAATAGGTTGCGGGGAGGCCCATAGAACTCCCACATGTGGTTAGTGCGCTCAGTCTTGGATCAGCGGAAAAGAACTTAGGTCCTAGGCGACACTAGTAGAACAAAACACCATGATTGGCCTTCTGCCGGTGCCTTATCTTTATTATATTATTCTCATCGCAATATAAATTAAAGATTATCATGTGAGTTGAGCCTAACTATCATATTAAAAACAAGACTAGATAAAGAGATAACAGGACTCGAGCAAAGGACATAAGCATGCACTAGGACTCGCAAGGCTAACAAGGTAAACAAACAACAGGTTAATAGGATGTGGAGGGTGTGGCTTATCATGGCAGCAAGGTAAACATGTGAATAGGATCGAGACACAAGCATCGTAACATAAGGCTACCAAGGAACAAAAGATAGGAGCAAAAGGTAGGAAACAAGCATAGATAGCAAGGGAGTATTGATTTCCTGCACACCGGTAGAGGTAGCAGAACCTGTCGTTGCTCACATCAACTCAACGTCCTATTCCCGAAGAAGCAACGAACACTGAGCAATGGAAAAGATGCATCTTACACTACGGTAAAATAACCGATATGTAGATGACATGAATGCATGACAAATTAAATGTGATCCAATTTTATTCCTAACACATGGCAAATCATTTTAAATGGGATCGTTGCACAATATAGATGCACCGGACAAAACCCCATAATTAAAGTTAGTTGATTTAATTCGACTAAATGGATAAAGGTGCGATGTTAATTAAATATGCATGATTTTATAAGATACACATATAGGGTATAGGGTTAGGGTTGGGGTCACACATTGGATCAAGGGATCTTCGGATTCGGAGCGGAAGTAGTCGACGTCGCCGAAGTAGCCGAAGTAGTCGAAGTAGTTGTTCCGTAGTCAACATCGTGGAAGTAGTCATAGTAGTCGTTCCGTGGTGGAAGTAGTCGTTCACGGAGCGTCGTCGTAGAGGATCTTGTCGTTCAGGTCTTCGGGGTCGAGGTCGGGGTCTTCACAGACGCGCACGAAGGCGGCCGACACAAACAAGCAACAAAGCGGAGAACTTGGCGTGTTCCGGTCGGGGTAGATATTGGCGTATCGTATTCGGGGAACTTGACACGACCACCGGTCACGACATCGGGGACGGAAACGGAGGTAGCACGGTAACACGGGCGTCGGGGAAGCACAGCGGGGTGCACGAAAACGCACAAAGAAGCAGCCACGGTTGGTCATGGTTTCGGCTCAAGGCGGAGAAGGACGGGAGGCAGAGGAGCTCAAGGTTGAAGACGTCGAGGACGACAGGTGGTGCGGCCGGGCTCGAGGGCAAGGTCGAGGAGGAGAGCCCGGAGCGGCACGAGCTCGGGGACGAGCTGGAGAGGGGCGCTGCGGCGCGAGGAGGCAGTCATCCAGATTAGGAGGCGCCGGTGGTCGGGGAGGAGACGGCCAGGTCGAGACCAGCCGGAGGACGGCCGCAGCGAGGTGCATCGAGCAGAGGAGGCGAGGGGGCGCGGCAGCCGAAGCAAGGAGGGAGCGAACCGGGGAGGCGACGCTGGACGGACGGGAGCGGAAGCGCGGCGCTGGGAGCCCAAGCTGGAGGAGGCCGGCGGAGGGCTCGCGCAGCAGGGAGGCTGGGCGACGAGGAAGGAAGCCGGTGAGCGGGGAGGTCGGGCCGAGGGGGCGACGGCGCGCGGCAGGGGGAGAGGAGAGGAGCAGCTCGGGAGGAGAGAGGAAAAGAGAGGCCACGGGGGGAGAGAAGAGGAGAGGATAAGAGAGAGGGAGGAGTTAGGTGGGAAGGACCCAAAAGAAATCTCTAGGGACCTGATTGTAGAAGGAAAAGAGGGTAAAAGGACCTGTTCACGAAAAACAGAAAATAGAGGAGGGTGGCTGCAAGGTGCAGGGGTGTAGGAGGAAAAAGGCCAAGGGAGGCTGGCTAGGGTTTAGGCTAGGGTTTGCCTTGTTGGGCTTTTGGGCCTAGCTGGCTGGGCTGCTCTCTCTAACTCAAAACATTTTATTTTTCTTTTACAAATTAATTTTAGAAAACGGAGACGAACGTCTCAGTAAAAAAATTATGGTAATTTTGACAAAACAAAATAGGGTTTCAGAAAAATAGTTTTCGAGGCCAAAAATGCAATGCTCATGATGCATGATGACATGCTGATGTAAAAAGAAAAACAAATAAATTCTAATTTTTGGAAAAACCCCAGGATATTACAGTTAGGTCCACCTCGGAGCTTCGGTCGGACTTTCAAGGTGGGTCAGACCTAGCTAGGTGGCTCCCTGGACTTGTTTGTAGAGAAGGGAAGTGTTGTGTCGAACGCTCCACCGGTACACCTCTAAGCGAGTGTTTCGATGCGTGTGGGTTCATTGGTGCATTCCTGCAGGGTGAAATCTTTTCGAAAAGCCGTGTCCGCGGTTATGGACGACTTGGTGAAATGCATTGGCTAAAAAGATCATAGACAACTTGCACCTTATGATGATTATAACTTGACTAGTAATGTAGATTACATGAACAATAATTCATAAAATTGTCAACTGTGTGCGTACCTATGGGTTGCTCCTCGTGGGTTGATCGTGGAGTAACAATTGGTTGGGTTATGTTTGGTGTTAGTATATAGTTGGTTCCTTATGCGCTCTCTTACCTTGTCTCTTTTAGACGAAAGTTTTAGCGTGTCTCTGTAAGTTGCTAGTGCTGTTGCCGCCGCTTCAATCGCTAACCCTCTTCCCCCGGAATTCAAGCTTTGATATCTTGTGAGTATTACTTGCCAGTACTATTTATAGTATTGACCCCTTCGGGGCTGCTATTCCAATGCAGCCGACAGGTTTGAAGTCTGACGACGTTAGCTTGGGAATCCCTCCGGCTTGGCCTGGGCAGGGATATGGTGCCTTCGTTTATCTTCAGGACTCTTAGTTCACATTTGTATTCTTATCCGTAGCCGGATACTATTTCGCTTCCGTTGTTATTTGGATCTTTGTATTATATCTTTTGTATTCTTGACTCGGTGAGTCGTTGTTGTAAAGAAGTTGTTTTGTGGGTTCCATCGAGATCTTTTGTAATGATATCACAATTCCACCCGCATAATGTGTGTGTTGCGACGTGCACGCTATGCTTGGTGGGCGTCCTAGGATCGTTATTATGCGGATTTGGTGGAAACGCTCAAATCTACATAGTACCAATCCTGGGGCGTTACAAAGTGGTATCTAGCGTTATTTATGCTAGATAGTTGGTTCATGCCCCCTCATGTGCTTGGGCACGAGTGACATAAACATCTAAGGACGAGGGTGTGCTGTTGCGACTAAGGGGAAAACAGCGGTGTTTATGTTTACGTGATTATAAATATTGCTTACATCATACACTTTACTTAATGCAATTATTTGTTGCTTGCAACTTAATACCGAATGGTGACAGGCTGGATAGCGATCCCTAGGTGGACTTTTTAGGCAAAGATGCAGTTGGAATAAACGGTCTTTGTTATTTGTTGTGATGCCTACATGAATATTACCATGAACAGTTTGCTATACCTAGGTTAAGTTTGTGTCATAATCTTGTCAATTGCTCAACTGTAATTTGTTTACCCGTCATACGAGTATTTTATTTATTGGAGAGACACCACTAGTGAACCCATGGCCCCCGGTCCATCTTTTTTACATTGTTTACAACCTCATTTAGTTGCTTTTCATATTCACTTGCTCGCTGGTCCCGTTTCCATATTTTCATTCAGTACACTATACATTTAACCGCTTTGTTTTCAGCAGACCGGGAAGATTGACAACCTTCCTGCCGTTGGAGGCAAAGTAATTGTTTGAGTGTGTGCAGGTCCACGTTCGTCGACGGTTAAGCGCCAGTGATCGTTGATGTGCACCTCGTTGCTGATTTCAAAGTCCTACTGTTTCGATTAAACCTTGGTTCTTCACTGGGGGAAAGCTGCTACTTGCTACATCCACGCCTTCGCTTGGGGCACCACCCAACTCTACTATCAATACTCATCAAGCAGTTTTCTGGCGCCGTTGCCGGGGACTTTGGAGCTGCAGCAAGGGGAGTCTCGCACGCCCAATCACTTTACTTTGTTTTTGTCTTTCTTAGTTTATTTCTTGTTTTTCTTATTTACTTGTTTAAAATTTTTAAAACCCCAAAAAATTAGTGTAGTCTTTATTCATGTTTTGTTAGTTTGCTTTTTTTAATATGTCTTCTTCTGAGAATACTAAGTTGTGTGACTTTACTAGCACTAATAATAACGAATTCATATGCTCTCCAATTGCTCCACCCGCCACTAAAGCGGAATCTTATGAAATTAAACCTGCTTTGCTAAGTCTTGTTATGAAAGAGCAATTTTCTGGTGCTAGTACTGATGATGCCGCGTCCCATTTAAATAACTTTGTTGAGTCATGTGATATGCAAAAATATAAAGAGGTTGAAAGTGACATCATAAAACTGAAACTTTTCCCTTTCTCTTTGAGATGGAGAGCTAAAGATGGTTATTGTCTTTGCCTAGAAATAGCATTGATTTTTGGACTAAATGCAAAGATGCTTTTATTGGAAAATACTATCCACCTGCTAAAATTATACAATTGAGGAGTAACATTTTGAACTTTATAATATTTTATAATGAACATGTTTCTCAAGCTTGGGAAAGAATGAAGTCTATGGTTAAAAATTGTTCCACGCATGGATTAACTACTTGGATGGTTGTCCAAACTTTTTATGCAGGTTTGAATTTTTCTTCAAGGAACTTTTTGGACTCGGCCGCGGGAGGTACCTTCATGTCCACCACATTAGGTGCAGCAACTAAAATTTTGGATGAAATGATGACAAATTATTCACAATGGCACACCGAACGAGCTCCAACTGGTAAGAAGGTAAATTCTGTCGAAAAAATTTCCTCTTTGAATGAGAAGGTTGATATGATCATGTCTATGCTTGCTACCAATCAGTCCCCTATTGATCCTAATAATGTTCCTCTTGCTTCATTAATTGCTCAAGAAAAGGATCAAGTTGATGTTAATTTTCTTAATAGAAATAATTTTAACAACAATGCTTATCAAAATAATTTTGCTAGTAACAACTATAAGCCTTATCCTCCAAATAATGGCAAACCTTAAAGAAATTATTTTAATAGTACCTCTCCTAATCAAGGAATTAGCAATAATAGGATCACTGGAATAGAGAAGTCTACAAAAAAATTTCATGGAGGAACAATTTGAACAAAATAAAGTCTTCTCTAGACAAATGAATGAGAATTCCATTATATTAAAAAGTATAAACAATCAACTTGGGGAGTTGAATAGAGAAATCTCTAATCTTCAAACAAGGATTGTTAATACTGAAGCTTGCATTTCAATTATGTCCCAAACTCAAGCCACTTTGATAAACCGAATAGCAGCAAACATGAATTGGTCACTCCCGTTGAATCTGATGCTTTTGCTACCCTTAAAACTGTGAATACTTCTGTTGCAACCATTAAAATTGATGAAGATTTTAAAACTTTGAAAATCTATGAGTCCCCCACTGATCCTAAATTTGTTAATGGTAAAATCTCTAACTTACTTGAAAAGAATCTAGAGAAACTCGAAAAACTTGATAGTCTTGTTTCTAAAGTGGAGAATCTTGCTCATGATGTTAAAATTTTAAAAATTAGGACCACTCCTCTTCAAGACAAGCCTACTGAATCTTTAAATGTTATTTTTATTAAAATTAATGAGAATGAAAGGATGTTAGCTCACTTGCATGCTAGGTGGTCTAGAGAGGAAGAAGAAGCTAAAAATGCTGAAATTAATAGTAAAATTGTTAATGTTTATACTATCCAAACTAGTAATGATGATCCTCGCCTCTTCAAAGATGATGAAATTGACTTTCATAATTGCAATCTTACTGAAGTCATAAAGGTCCTACAAAAACTTGCTAATTCACCGGATGCTAGTAAATTAAACATTGCTTTTACTAAACACTTTACCGATGCTCTTATCAAAGCTAGGGAAGAAAAGCTCCAACTTGGAACCTCCATTCCTATAAAAAATTACAAGATGGTTTGGAGCCTTCTATTAAGATGAAAATAAATGACTTGGACTGCAATGCTTTATGTGATCTTGGTGTAAGTGTTTCTGTCATGCCTAAAAGTTTCTATGATATGCTTGATTTGAAACCATTGGAAGAATGTCATTTATATGTGCATCTTGCTGATTCTTCTAGGAAGAAACATTTGGGTAGAATTGATGATGTTCTCATTGTTTTTAATAATAATTATGTTCCCGTTGATTTCATCATTATGGACATTGAGTGCAATGCTTCTTGTCCTATTATTCTGGGAAGACCGTTTTTAAGAACCGTTGGTGCTATCATTGATATGAAAGAGGGTAATATAAGATTTCAGTTTCCTCTTAGAAAAGGGATGGAACACTTCCCTAGAAAAATAATGAAGCTACCTTTTGAATCAATCATAAGGTCTAGCTATGCTCTTGATGTTGCTAAGGTCTCCGAAAAGACTTGATATTTGGCATTGCGCCTAGCTAAAAGGCGTTAAAGAAAAGCGCCTTTTGGGAGGCAACCCAATTTTTTATTTTTGCTTTCTTCAGTCATGGAGTTGTTGCCTCTATAGAAACTTCATTGTATCTTTTTCTTTTGGTTTTTTGTGCCAAGAATGAGCCTCTAATGCATTGAAATTGCGAGGTGTTGATTTTGCTGTCCAGAAACAGATTCTGAGCTCCTGTTACAGAAAATCTCGAAACATTCCAGAACATGATATTTTTCTGACATTTTTTGACAGAAAGCCTGATACTTTTATCTATGTTTCATTAGTTTTAAGTTTTCTGATTTGAGCTACGTAAGTGCCTCTAAAAAATCGATCTTTACAGGCTGTCCAGTTTTGACAGATTCTGCCTTTATTTATATTTGCCTCTTTTATTAGCATCATTCACGGTACTTTTTGCAAGTAGTGCCACCTTTGAGGCTTATTAAACATTAGCTAATGATAAATCAAGTTTGTGCAATTTGTTTTGGTTGAACCCAAGTGGATTTTATTTTATGGGAACTAACCCTCTAATCAGTTTATGAGAAGTTTTGTGCAAAGGGAGTTTTTGGGTTCCACGAGAGAGGATGATGAAAGAAATTGAAGGATGGACAAAAGCACAAGATTTGGGATGCCCCCATGGCACCCCCCTGGACATTCAAGAAGACTCAAGCGTCTAAGCTTGGGGATGCCCAAGGCACCCCCTCTTCTTCATCGACAACCATCAGGTCGTCTCCGTTGAAACTATGTTTTTATCACTTTACATATTATGTGCTATTCTTGGATCGTCATTTTATTTTACTTCCAGCTTGTTTTACTTTATTTTATGGTCATGTACTTTGTTGTATCCTAGCTATCTTGTGTGAGAGAGCGACACGCTCCGCTTTTTCATTAGAATACTCATGTGTTTCGCTTATATTTTGTTGAGTATTCTTAGCTTTTGTTTTTCTTATCAGCTCTTGTCCTTCGCTTATATCTTTTTAAGAGTTGTTAATTGTTGTTATTAGACTCTCTTGTTCTTCACTTATATTTGTTTAGAGAGTTGTTTATGGTTGCTTGTTTGATTTGTTGGTATGGTAAAAATGTCGTGCATGTGGTGGTGGTATGATGAAAAACTTGCATAGTCTTGTAGATCTTCATGTTTGAGTAACTTGATACTTGCCAATTGTTTTGAGATATTAAGTGAATTAATGTTTAAACTTGTTGGTTATTTAAGTTAAGGCTCATTAGTGAAGAACTACCGTTAAAGCTTGAATTTATATAGTTGTTCATACTTGTAAGTTCGATAGTCAAGTATTTTCATCAAATTAATGTTTGGTTAACAAGGAAGACAATATAGAGTTTTGTGCTTATGCTTAATGTATGTTCTATAGTCATTCTTATTCCGGTTGCTGGTGCTTGTTTGCTTTGATATCTTTAGCTAGCCTAAAACTTTGTACTGAGCGGGAATACTGCTCGTGCATCCAAATCCTTGAGCCAAATATCTTTACAGCAGTGATCACCATACCTACCCATACATGGTATTTCTTGCCATTCCAAATAAATATGTCATGTGCTACCTTTAAATTTTCAAAATGCTCCTTTTTGTGCCTCTGTTTTAGCTCACGAGGAAGTAGTAGGGAAGTTTGTTATATCCGTTGTCAAGCAAGGTCATTTCCCCCCTTTCACCTGATGAGCATGGAATTCGTGCTCATTTAAATTTGCCGAGAGCTGGCATGGGTTCCTAGACCGCAAAATATAAATTCAACCAACATTAATATCTCCTTCACACATTGTACCTGAGAAATCAGTCAAACATTGGCTAGTGATAAACAAAGGAGAAAGAGGAATGTTCTCATTCATATATAGGAGCCGCTCTCAAAAGTCCAAAAGCTTTGCTTGGCATGGGGGACTAATGGATTTCTTTTCTATAGATTTGTTGACGAAAGCATGCATCTATCAAAATTGTTTTACTTCTATTTTTAAAATTTAAAAAGCTCTAGCACATGATTAATCCCTGCTTCTCTCTGCGAAGAGCCTTTCCTTTACTATTCATGTTGAGTCAGTTTTCCTTTTATCCCTACATATACTCAAAGAAAGCTTGAAACACTAACTCTGGGTGCAGTTGATTATGTTGCATCTTTATGCTTAATCATGATTCTTTATGTTGACTTTATCTATGAGATAAACATGTTGAAAGTTGAAGCAATGCTGAAACTTGCATCTTCCTTTGTGTTGACTTCAAATACTTTTGACAGGAAAATATTACCTTGAGTACTTTCATGTTATGACAATCTTTATGCTTTCATGTCTCCAAAGTACTATTCATGAAAGGTTTTGCTTAGGTAATGCAACTTGGTTACTCATTGTTTGCTTATTATCAACTATAGACAATTGTTTTGGATCACTTTATTGATATCATGTGCTTTACATTACTACTTTGATCGAGATTATGTGGTAGCATGTCTCATAACAAATTATCTTTTTATCACTTACCTACTCAAGGACGAGTAGGAGTTAAGCTTGGAGATGCTGATACGTGTCAAATGTATCTATAATTTTTTATTGATCCATGCTAGTTATATGCCGTTGTTACATGTTTTTATCATCTTATTATATCATTCTTAGGCTTTTTGTCGGACTAACCAATTGACAAGTTGCCCAGTGCCAGTTTCCTGTTTTTGTTATTTTCTATTTCAGAAAATCCACTTCTGGAAATATTCTCGGAACTGCGCCAAAATTTACGGGAATTATTTTTACGCCAAGACGAAGATGTATTCCAGAGGGTAGCCTGGGGGGCCACCCACAAGGCAGGGGCGACCCCCAGCCACGGCCAGAGGTGGGCCCGCGGCTGGGACCCGCCCATGCTTCTGGTGGGTCCCCTCGGCCCCCTCCGACGCCTATAAAATCACTTTTACCCTAAAAACGTCAGGGCGACGATTATTTTCCACAAACTCAATCCCGAAGCTGCCGCCACCTCGGAACCAATTCAGAGAGATTCTGAAGTTGTTCCTGGCACGCTACCGGAGGGGAGATCGATCCCTGAGGGCTCTACATCGCCGTGCCTTCCGCTGGGATGATGTGTGTTAGCACCCTTTTTTGGTAGGTCCCGGACTCAAGCTTACTCGGAGGAAATGGCGACTCAGTGGTGATCCGGCGGGAGTCAACCCGACAGGAGCTAACCCGGATCAGTCACAACCCGGATCACAGGTTCAAGCTCACTCAGAAGGAAATGGTGACCCGGAGAGAATCTGGGGTAGTGACCCGGCAGAAGTTGACCCGGTTCAGCCAGGACCCGGTGCAGGTTAGACTCGAAGCGTCCTGAAGATTCCAGAATCCGCATCAGAGATGCCGGACGCGAGGTGATCTGACACTTGCAAAGCCCAAAAGGAAGTCGGTGGAGCCAGAAGGAGTTTGGGATCAACTCGGAAAGACAAAAGGTAATTTTCCAAAAAGAAGCCGGAGACAACGCTTGCAGTTCGAATCCAACACGACGCCGACCAGGAATCTTACCTAGTTTAGAAGTAGAAACCGACCTATGCTATGAGTTGTAATCCTTGTAGAAGTACAACACTTGTATGGGAAAGTCCAGCCGCCTCGCTATATATATGTAGGAGGTGACGGCTGATTGAAAGCTAAGCAAACAATCGACAATCAATACCAAACCCTACTTTTTACCCCCAAACCCTTGTTCCTGCTTCCGTTGTTCGGCGACTTTGCGAGAGTTCGACGAATATCGACAATCGAGTTGAGAGCGGTCTAATCCGGCTTAACTCAGCCAATCGTCGCCGGCTTCCTCCGACGGGGTCCTTCCCGAGGGGCTGGGGTGTCTGGTTCTAAAAGCACCGGCTTGCTGTCTTGCGTATCGCGCTGCAGATCGGTCTCCCGCGGGACGAGTTGCGGAGTATCTCCCCCGGCACCACGGGTACACGAGGACGTGTTCGTGTGACACATTTTAATCGCAACAATGTGTGAGTAGTTCCACCTTGGACTACGGGTCCATGGCAGTAGCTAGATGGTTGTCTCTCTCTCTCCCTGTGCTTCATGTTCAAGATCGACTATTTGTAATGCTATATGATGTGTTTGTTGGGATCCGATGGATTATGAAGTTATGATCAGATTGTGCATGGTTCTTATATGTTAATTTATATTCTTGCATGCTCTCTGATGTGCGTAGTTACTTTGGCCAAGTGATTGCTTATATCTCCAAGGGAGAGTGACAGAAATGTCTAAAGACAAGGATGTGCTGTTGCGACTAAGGGGAAAACAATGGTGTTTATGTCTACATGATTATAAATATTGCTTACATCATACACTTTACTTAATGCAATTATTTGTTGCTTGCAACTTAATACCGATGGGTGACAGGCTGGATAGCGATCCCTAGGTGGACTTCTATGGGTCATGAGATAGAACTGTTCTAATCTACGCAAAGCCACAACGGTGATAAAATAGTTGCTTATTTACTCATCCTTTTCAAAAGCATTCCATTGAAAATTGCATCTCACTAAAGCAAGAGAAACAGACACCCGCTAGCCACTTATGCAATACAAGTTGCATGTCAGTCGTGGAACCGGTCTCTCGTACGTGGACGAGTAAGTGAAAGTGCATGGCTGCCCCCATGTGTGGTTTTGGTAATTAATGACAATCTGTATGGACTAATGTTTGTATTAAGCTATATTTGTAGGTGTATCCATAAGCTTTGCTTGCTCTCCATATGTTGGAGTTAATGCTAAGGGAAGGAGATTGTGGGTTGATCAAGGCTAAGTGCGGGTTGATCAACACTCAAGTCCGTGTGAAGATATGCCGAGGAGTGCTTCTCCCATCTTGGTGTATGGGGGAGCGTCATGTGAATCTTCACCAAGTGAAGCGCAATGGAGAAACGACCTCAAGTGGATTTATGCGCTCAACCTAATCCTAGATCTAAGCGCAACAACCTTCTTGACTCAATTCGGATATGTCCTTCCAAGAAAGAAGGTCGTCATATCAAGATGAAACATTTGAGGTTAGATATGGGGAACAATTGGATACCATGCCTGACAACATCGCTCCCCGCCCTACAAGTCACATGACACGATAGCCTTGCGCCTCCCAAATCGGCATCTAATGAGGGTTGTGTTGTCCCATCTAGTTATAAATTCATAGATCTAATAGCATTACAATGAGAAATGCCCAATATTCAAGGTTGACATATTGAGATCCAACATCTGAGATCATTTGGAAGCCTCTAACAGAGGAAGCGTACACCACACCACCTCTCTCTATCGTATAAGTGACACGTCCTCGATGTGACTCCTCACCTTGCTCAGCATCATGAACTCATGAGGTAGAGTGGTCCCCCATATATTCACTATCACGCAAATAAGAACAGAACGAGGATCCAAAACTAGTTACACAAAATTGAAGATCTCGGATGCAACATTTAAGGTCATGTGGGAAGCGTCTAATAGAGAAAACCTACCATGTATTGTATCCGTTAAGCCTACAAGTTTCATGATGCCACTATCACCTTCCACATCTTTATCTGTTGAGGTAAACTTGGTCCAGTAAAAATTGTGTAAGTCTTGAAGGGGCATTAGGAGAAGAAAAGTTCTCAAATGCTACACAATCTTTCATATTTACGTAGCTCATCATGTGCATGGTGTTAGGGAAGATGCACCAGTTTGCCTAATATGTGTGCACCACTTTTGCCTAATATGTGTGCACCACTTTCCTTCATAGGCAAGGTGAAATTGACCCTAACACTTTCTTGCCAGTCGTCATAATAATGATAATAGAGGTGTAACATTTGACATATATTTTTATTTCAAATTGCTAGAGAAATGCTATAGATCGTAGGGCACATATGTCTTGAACGGTATCCCAGCCATGGAGGATAGCTTTAGCTGTATTACTGTTAGAGCATGAGAAGTAACGTGAATGCTCATACTGTAGATGCCGAGCCAAATCTTAGGCCCCGACTCAAATATTTTTGGTCCCATGAGTAAAACAATTATGGTATGCCCATATTTATACTATGATAGTTTGATAGTATTGACTCTGGCTTTTTAAATGTGCAATCTAAAAAGACAGACCATTGCACAACATGTTTTTTGTGTTTGAGCCTGTCGATATGAATGGAATGTTACTCCTATTTCACCATATAAAAAATGTTATTTACCTCATATATGTGATATATGTACCTCCCAATGCATTTCACTGTTAAAAATTGGACAAACTTGAAAGTAAAATAAAATCAGGACCTTCCAAAAGAGGACAAAATGGTAACCGAACTAATTAAGTTTCAATATTGGTCTTACTAAGTGAATCCTCCACCGCCGCTTGATTTGTCTCATTGAACTGGAAAGGGGAACGAACGAGTAGAATAAAGGAGGAAGAATGAGCGGGTGGCCGATGTAGAGGAAGAAGGGATGCTAAAACGCCACTGCGGTGAAAAAGAGGCATATATTACTAATGGAGGCACTAAGGACCAGTAATCCTAGAAATAAGCAAATTATCCATCCGATCATCTAATTAATTATTATCAACCGTCGGATCAAGTGTCTCTCACAGAGTCCAAGCCCATTGTCCCACGCGCACGCATATCTCTTCAACGAACCATTATGCGAGATTGCCGAAAGAAATATCCCATCCATCATCGATCGCGACGTCGTGATATTCTAGGGCATCAATCCAAACGAACCTGGCAACCTCTCCCAGCCCTATTCCTCTCCTGCCCATGAAGGCTGATGTAATCCACGGCCGACGATCTTCTCACGCACCGGTACATGTACCCAGTTGGCGTCCGGCCGGCGTGATGTGCCTCTACGTGAATCAATTAATCCTGTGGCCATCAAGAACTATGATCAGCACATGACGGGAGACTGCAAGATTTACGGTTGCCGGCGGTAGCAGAGCAGCGTTCCCTAATTCCTTTGGTTGGCCGGCTGCAGGAGAGCAAGGTTCCTGGTCGGATTCATCAATCCTTCGCAACGTAAGTCCCCTGGACACCTAGCTGGATCTCCCTTCAATTAGCATGTCTATATGAAATCATGTATCTGCGCCATGCACGTCAATCGCCCCTAGCAGGTCAGCCGATTACGTATGTTAATGGCTACAAGTCTCGGTCCGATCCCACCGCGGCAACGTCAGGTAAATATGCATACCCATATGCCCACTGTCCTCAACGTACTGCAGTGTAGACACGGTCGAGCTGATCAATCTATACGCCGATACTGCAAACACATACCTATATTCGATTGCATCAGCTATTTGGAGCAGAGAATGAGGCACATCGACATCAACTCGAATCAGATCGGGCGTCTGACATTGTGGTGACTGCTGAGGCTGCAAATTACGATGGGGATACCGTTCACCTCCCCAGCATCGTTGGAATCGTCGCTCATCATTCTTATAGTACCTCATGACACAGGCAAGTAACCCATGATCAGATTGCATCCATGCTCTATTCTACAGTTCCTTGAATTAATCACATAATCCTCATTGTATCAGACTGCTCACCGAGTTATGAAAAGAAAAATTGAAGTTGGTATTCATTGATGCCTATCTGTCGATGCACTAAAGTGACGGAAGGCGGCAAGAAGGTTAACTATGCATCCTAGAGCGACAGCGGTGTACTCCAGGGCTGCTAAAGACAATGAAGCACCAGACCTTCAAAGAAAACAAAAGACCTGGACAATTTGGTTTGTGTGGTTTACAGGAGGCTTTCAGATGTTTTTCTATGTTACGTACCCCATGTTAGCCAACAGAGTTATCTGATATTTTGTATGGATATATGAAGTTAGATGTTTTCTACTGCTTCTAGCGAATATAAACTAGATCTCTTATTATCTACAAGGTGTTTCTAATCTTTGAGTCTTCCAGCGTAAAACAGAGGTATAGTGCCCAGATTTCAACTATTTATCCTATACTTTTTACATTAAGTTATACAACCTTCCAGACTTCTCAATATCATGTCTAATAGATTTTATAATCTTTTCTTTGAAAATCCCTAGCCAGAGTTCGAAACTGTTCTATATATATATATATATATATATATATATATATATATATATATATATATATATATATATATATATATATATATATATATATATATATATATATATATTAAACTAGCTTCCTGTAGTATGAATATTATAAGGATTCTATGTACGCGGTTGCTTTGTACTGTGGCAAAAGGATGAAAGGCAGAATATTTTTCAATATAGCACATTCATATAAGATTTCCTTGCAATTCTAACTAAGAAATCCATGTTCATTCTGTAGTATTTCTGTAATAGTATATATGCATGATTTTCAGTCGCAACTCCAGTATATAGGATTGAATCTGATGGGATTAAATTCTAACAAAGCCATGTTGTATAGCTTGACAAATTTGCAGGTTCTGAAGGCCCAAAGGTTTCCATGACGCTTGAGTAAGAAGTCTTGTGCTGGGACAGCAATGTAGTTGGTTCGTGGTCACAATTCTGGCTGCAAGCGATGCTTATAAATAAAAGTAATTATCTCCAATTTATTAATTTGCGTCAAATATATAAGGTTAGCCTTTTCCTGTACAGAACATGTGAGCTCATATATAAACTGAAGGTTGTGAATTCACTACATAATAGCGAGCTACAATAATGCCGCTCTGAATTTTAACATGACACCCAACTTCAAACAGAAAAACTCCATGGTTGATGATGTGCTCTTGGATTAGTAGTTTCTTCAGAACCGTGTTATGCTACCTAAAGGAAGAAGTTCCAAATTTTCAGGGGACAAATGCAAGGAAGGCACATAGATGCTAGATAGAAAGAAAAACTCCATGACACTACCTGCAGTAACGTATGCAGCTCATTCTCAATATCAAAACAGTTTATTAGCATCATATTATCATTTTTTTAAACAAATGGGATATTATTTTTTTATCGTAACTCAGAACATCTGAACTGTTTTAGGTCCCATGGCTATCATGATGTTAGAAGATGAACTTTGCTGCAAACCTAAACGTAATGTGTCCTTGAATATTTGTGCCACTTTCGATTGCACCTTCACGTCAGCCATTTTAAAAGGAAAAATTGATGGTGCCTTACTTCGACCTATAAGGAAAGTTCCTCTTTTCATATCTGCCAAATTACCAGAAGTTTGAAATTACTTGGGTCGAATAGTCTATTTCTGTTTTTATGACATATTCACAGTCTGATTCTGAATGTGTCTTGAACCGAACAGCATCCAGGGGTCACTGACTGACCATAGACAACCATGTTGTGCCGACCTGAGCATTTTCTATTCGTTTGTAACATAAGTTTTTTTCTGGTGTTTGTTGTATTAAAAGCCAAAGGGTATTTCCTTCTCTATATGTACGACTCCTTAAAAGTGAAACCCCCAAAACTTTTGAAAATGCTAGGACTTCGCCGAAGTACATTTTTAGCTCATTGTTTCTTTTGAGAATAACAAGAACACAATAAATGAAAATGGGCGGGACATTTTTGTTCGCTGGCTGTTAGCTGTAAAAAATAGAGCATCTGTGCTATCTTTATGTGACCTTTTTGGTAATTTTGTGTGCCGTGCTACACATTATATAAGACTTTGTAGGCGAAACCACATATGCAAGAAAAATGTGACTTTGTTGTATAATGGCTTTGGTTTGCCTCTTCAAATTATTTTGTTTTGCCGACGTTTAATGTTTCGTAGGGTGATGAAACTACCAACTGAGTACATACATTTTTTTTCGCACATCATGGATGTCATTGTCGTTGATATCTCAGGCAGACTTATATTTAAAGAAAGATAAATATACGAAATACTTTTCAATTCTTTTTAGTTTTGACATCTCTGAAGTAAATGCTCAAGTGTCCGTGTTATATTTGTTACAAATTTGAACATAATATAAACGCTATTGTGTAATACATTTGCAATTTTATGCAGGTTGCAAAACCCAAACAGCTAGCCCGTGCAGATGCACGGGTTGACGGCTAGTGTTCACAACTCTTAAAAGATCATTTTGGTTGTAGAGTGATTTTTATGACCCAATCACGCAGTTCCCAAATGACACATATCGATCAATTCACTATATGTGAAGACGAACATTGGTATGTGAAACTTACGTCACAAGTCACAACGGACCCATTCTCAAACCATTGAGAAAACTCTTGTTTGTAGCCTCTATTTCCCATTTTTTACACAAATTGTCTCATTTAGCAATTTTCATCCGGAGGATTATGTTATTCGTGGAAGTTTTGTCACCTTGTACCATATGTCTAAAATTTTGGGAGTGATCTTCCATGTGCGTCTTAGGCATCAAGTACGCGTGGCATGCCACCTTGTGGTTTCTCTCCTACCTTATTTTCTCGCCTGAACCATTTCTTATCTATTCACCTGAACCAGACGAATGGAAATGGTACGACTTAGAGCAACTCCAGCCGTCCCCCCACGAAGCCCCCCCAGGACAACTTTTCGACGCCGGCGGTCCATTTTCCCCGTAGTCGCGCCCCCAGGACCCCCCAAGGCCTCGTTTTTTGCCGGATTTGGGCCAAATTTTATCCGGTGTCCCAGGCCGAACCCAGCGCGCTGGGTTCGGCCTGGGGGCGCCGGCGAAAGGGGAAAACCACGCGGGCCACCACTATCGGTGAGAGAACGCACCTTTCCACGAACGGGTTCGTCCTTTCCTCCTCTCCTTCTCCCCGTCGCCGGCACCGACTCCTCCCCCATTCCGCCGCGAGCTCGCCACCAAAACCACCGCCAACTACCGCGACGACACCCTCTGTAGTATCCCTCCCCGCACCAGCCGCCTCCACCCCGAGAATCGCCGTCGCGGTCAAGTTTCGCGCACATCCGCATCCACCCTGCCCGCGAGGTGTTCGACGCTTTGCCTCGATGGACTCCGACGATGAGGAGATGCTCGCCGCTCTGCTGGACGAGGAAGCCGAATCTGCCGCCGCCGATGACAAAGAGCACTTACTGATGCTCGCCTGTCTGGCTGGCCTGTACGACGCCGATGCACAGCCGAAGCGCGGTGGTTCGGCACCAGGTCGGCGCAAGAGCAAGGCACGTCAGCGTGCCGAGGGGTATTGCATGCTATATGCCGACTACTTCGCCGACGATCCAGTACACGGCGAGAAGACATTTCGGCGCCGTTTTAGAATGAATCGGCACCTTTTCCTTAAGATTTTGCATGGTGTCCGAGAGTTCGACAACTATTTCGTTTGCAAGAAAGATTGCACCGGTACGGTTGGTTTTTCCTCGCTTCAGAAGTGCACGGTCGCATTGAGATTGCTTGCATATGGAGCTCCAGCTGATTCGCAGGATGACTATCTGCGCATGGCCGAATCCACCATCCTTGAGTGCTTCTACAGGTTCTGCAGAGCCGTAATTGGCGCATTTGGACCTGAATATTTGCGATCACCCACTGCTGAAGACACTGCTCGGATCCTAGCCGAGAATGAAGCAAGAGGATTTCCTGGGATGCTAGGAAGCATCGACTGCATGCACTGGAAATGGAAAAACTGTCCATTTGCTTGGCAGGGGATGTACAAAGGGCACAAAGGCGGTTGCAGTGTCGTACTTGAGGCAGTGGCTTCGTATGATACCTGGATTTGGCATTCCTTCTTTGGAATGCCAGGATCAAACAACGACATCAACGTCCTGCAGTGCTCGCCTGTCTTCTCCAAACTTGTTGAAGGTATTGCTCCCCCGGTGAACTTCGAGATCAACGGGCACCATTACAACAAGGGATACTACCTGGCAGATGGTATCTATCCAAAATGGTCAACATTTGTGAAGACCATCTCAAACCCTGTGCCGAAGACGGCTAAAGCTTGGTTTGCCAAGTGCCAGGAGGTTTGCAGGAAGGATGTCGAGCGGGCATTTGGTGGGCTCCAAGCTCGATTTGCTGTTGTCCGGTATCCCGCTATGTCTTGGTCGAAAGATCAGATGTGGGAGGTGATGACTTGTTGTGTGATCTTGCACAACATGATCATCGAGAGCGAGCGGAAGTATCCAGTGGATGAGAAGGAGAAGAAGGTGCCATACTTCAGACAGGGTCCTCTCGTGGGCGAGGATCCAGAGGAGAGCGAGCGTCTGCCTGTACCGAAATCATGGACTGCCTACCTTGCAACGCGTCAGGAAATCCGAGACCCAGTAGTTCATGAGCAATTGCAGCAAGATCTGGTGGAGCACCTATGGAGGCGCAAAGGCGAGGTCTAGGTTTTATGTAATTTGATTTTAAAAACTTGTTTTAAATTTTATGATTTGTTAAACAATTTGTAATAATTTTTCTGTCGAATTATTTGATACAAATGATAAATTTGCTTCAAAAATAATAGATTTTACTAGTAAAATGGGGGTCTATGGGGAAAACGCCGGAAAACGATTAAAAACGCCGGAAAACGCCGGAAAACGCCGGGCTGGGGGGCAACACGGCTGGGAATCGGGCTGCCCCCAGGCCGTTTTTTTCCGCCGGCGCCCCCCCAGCAGGGCCAAAAAATTGCCGGCAATTCGGCCTGGGGGGGGGCCAACGGCTGGAGTTGCTCTTAGTTTGGGCTGATCCGAGTTAAGGAGACGAACCTGTTTGGTAGTGGTAAAAAAGTCAAGAGTCTCACGGCCGGGTCGTGAAAGGTGAACTTGTTTCGGGTAGGAAAAAAAGGTAAGGACAAAGATTGTGACGTGACATGCCATGTGTACCTGACATCATGGACCCACGAGAGGGAGATTTCTTTTAATATCTTATAGGGTAAAAACTAGAAGAACTTCCACAAAAATGGGATAATCCGGAAAAAAACTGCCAAATGGGTTAATTCATGTCAAAATGTGAAAGTATGGTGTAAACTGGAATTCACTCTAAAACTAACTATAAACTTAAGAAATGAGGCGTAAGTTTGCAACCTAAATCATAGCATTCTCATTCTTTTAAACTTAGCAAATGGCCATACTATTTTTGAAGCATTACATGGATATAAGTTGCAACACAAGATGTACGTGTGTGTGGTTTTTCTCAAGATTTTACAAAAGTTATAATTTGTTTTCTTTAACATTTTGAAAGTGCGTGCACACCAAAACCTTTATGTGTTTTAATTTTTAAAAAGATATGCTCGTGCCCTGAAAGAAAATCAGACCAATAGTCTAGATTCTGACTCTATTCGGTCCCAGAACAAGAATGACATTTTCGAATGTGGTTGGTAAACTTTGTTGTGGATAGGGGAGTTTCAGCTCTCTAGGTAAATTGTGTTGTTAGAGCATCTCTGAAAGTGCATGGTTGGCCCCATGTGTTATTTTGATAATTAATAACAATCTCTATGGACTAATGTTTGTATTAAGCTATATTTGTAGGTGTCCATATGTGTTTCTTGATCTCCATATGTTGGAGTCAAGACTCAGGGAAGAAGATTTCTCGTTGATCAAGGCTAAGTGCAAGATGATAAACACACAAGTTATTGGCCATGTGAAGATATGCCGAATAAGAGGTTCTCCCACATTGGTGTATGGGGGAGAAACATGTGAGTCTTCGCCAAGCGAAGCGCAATCAAGAAAGGTGTTCCAACTTGAGGGAGTCAAGATCGTCATCATCTAGCTCAAGTGGAATGCTCAAGGCAAAGGTATGATCTTGATAGGGTTTCTATTTTACCGGTCTCATGATGTTAGTTGAGAGACCGGGTTATAGGATAGATAGTCGCAATAACAAGAGGGGCTCTCAAGCGAGTATCTTGATCGTATCGTCGTAGAGAGCTCAAACCTTTGCATCCTTGGCATCATCTTTATTGGTTCTTATTTGGATCTTACCTTTGTGAGTAGTTGGTGCTTGTCGTGCTCGTCATGACAAGCCTAACTTCTTCCAAAACGGATTTCATATGCTTCTTCTATTGTGTTTTCGGTATTGGAGATTTTGCCGGTTCATCCGTGCGGAAGGTCTCTCTCTTCCAACTCTTTGCAAAATCTTCATTGCTTGGTTGCTATATTTCCAAGGGTAGCTCTTGTCGTCCTCTTTCCAACAAAATTGACTTCACCTCTTTCGGACTTCATTTGCAAAAGA
Organism: Puccinellia tenuiflora; assembly: GCA_012064385.1. NCBI lineage: Eukaryota > Viridiplantae > Streptophyta > Magnoliopsida > Poales > Poaceae > Puccinellia > Puccinellia tenuiflora. The sequence goes on along the minus strand of QRDG01000867.1, from coordinate 635,858 downwards.
TATGGTGTTTCCGGTTTACAAGAGAGAGGTCTATCATTTCACCATTTGGTTTTGTCATATATTTTTGGACTATGATGTTTCTCTACATAATCTTGTAGAGCTCGTTGTTACAATTCCAACGAGACCAAAATCATCAAAAATAGAGTCTGGATGAAAAAGATATCGTGTTTTTGGTAAAACCCGTTTTGTTGTTTTTGTGGTGCCAGATCATCCGTCGGGATATTTTCCGGATGTTGGGGTTATGCCGAACAGGTATCCTCACAAGATGTGAAGTAAAGCCAGCATACCAGGGTGGCCCATAGTGGTGGTAAGCCGGATTATGGTGGTAATCCGGAATCCGGCTTACCGGGCGGCACAGTATGATGAAGCGCAGGAGGCCCATCCGTCTAAGGGAAGGCTCCAGAAGGTGGCCAGCATTGCGGAAGACTTAGCCCACAAGGCAAGGCCCAAGCCGTATTAGATTAGAACTATGTGACTTAGTCGGTAGGTTTCCTCCTGTAAGCCCTAGGCCGGACGCCTTGATAAGCCGGCCTACGGGACGCCTTAGGGCACGACTCCATACGATCCTGCTTAGACATATCACTGTCGGCGAGATCTTCTGTCTCGGCGAGAACTCACTGTAACCCGGCGATATTGCCTTATAGTGATTTATAGCAGCACGTAGGATCACGCCACCGTCGTGTGATCCGAAGCTGGGTAAACTTGTGTCTATCCCGTTGCCGGAATACCCCACGTCTCCAAAGCCCCTCTCTCTACCTAGCTCGATGGCACCCCTACCGAGGCTAGATTCGACAATACCACGACAGTTGGCGCCCACCGTGGGGCAAGAGATGTCCGGGGTTTCGTTCCTGCCGGGATCTACGGGCGACGTCGGCGACACCATCGCGGTCGGCTTAGTCAGCTACTTCGACGAGACTGGAGCTGGCCATGTTTTCAACGACGGCTTTTGGACGCCGGCAAAGGAGGATCCCGCCGGCTGGTCCACGGTCTCCATCGGCGGCATCGACATCTTCGTCGGCTTCACCACCAAGGCTCTGGACGATCTCGGTTTCACATCGAGCTTGCCCGCCACCCACCCTTGCAACTTTGAAGATGGATCGGATCTGGACTCTGAGGAGATCGCCGATCTGGATCTAGCCTTTGATGCTGATGATGAGGACTCCGAGGATGACGCAACCTCTAATATGGCGGCGCCGGACTTCCACTTCGTTGGCATGGCTGGAGAAACCGGCTCAAGCGAGTCGATGACTGAACCTGAGTCAATCCTCCCTGCTTTGCAGGTTAGGACAGATTCAGAAGCCGGATCAGGGGACACTACTCATATGGAGCAAGACCCCGAATCTGAAGGAGAATCCGATGATTTTAGCCGGAAGGTTGCGTCCTGCTTGGGACGCCCTGTCGAGGTTTTTATGGGTGATGTCATCTCTGATCCTAGGGATGACCCCAATACCTCGAAAGCCGCCAATGGCGAAGAAAAGACTCCTGAAGTCGGACACAAAAAGGTGGACTTTGTGCCACCGCTGGCTCCAATGAAGGGAACCAGCAAATTGCCGGCTGACGGAGACAATGCTATTGTCGGCGAGTTGACGGAGAAGGAATTTGTGGACAAGATGGCAAAGTATGAGGAACTGCTAACACCACTCCCTCCTGATGCATCGCTAGAAGACATTGAAAGGCATCGCGTTCTACTAATGGAACAAACCAACAAGATAACGGAGCGGGAACTCGACCTCACAAATAAGGAAACGGAGTTCGTTCGCAAGCAAAGAGAAAAGGCAGCTGACGATGTTTTCCGTCCGCCTCGCGATAAGAACCTGCACAAGAAGCTGGATTTTTGCAGCAAGTGGGAAGATGAACATGCTAACTCGGTCTGGAGAAAGTACCACCATGTGCGGGACCCGGTGACCAAGTTGTGCTACTTCAACACCCCAGCCAAGAACATGGAAGCAGCTCAGGAGGTCATGTTTGACAAGTCATTGGACCGCGACGCCCGCCTTAGATATTCGGCTTATTTACTGGAGGTTGCGCAGCAGCAGCAGAACGACTCACGGGTCAAGTCAGGGAGGCTGTTTGACGACTCTCATCTTTGCAACTCAACTGCCAAAAAGCCGAACGTTGTGGCACCAGCAGACCCAGACGATGATCCGGCCGGCTCAAGCAGCCACAACAAAGGCGATGGAAAGAGCCCGAAGGACAAGCAACCAAAGGGTGCGGAATCCCGGATAGGCTCGTCTCGCGATCGGGAGGCTGTCAATAGCCAAGGAGGACATCGAAGCCAGCAGAGAAAGGAGGACCCTCGCGAGGAAAAGACGGCACCACCCCGTCAAAAGTGACAATGTGAGGGGGAGATTCCACCTCGAAGGGAGGGTAACAGAGATAATATGCCACCTCCACCGCCGCCTCCACCGCGCAAAGAGGGAGATAACCCTTCCAAGTACATACCCCCTCCACGACGGCAAAGGAGCCCTCCGCACAACGCGAGTCGGGCGATCCAAAGCCGTCACAGGGATGAATCAAGGTGAGGAAAATCAGTTGATAAGCCACCTGCAACTAATGATGTTCGAAGCCTAATCGAGGAGAGGAAGTCGGCTAGGGATGCCCAATACCTCGGCCCCAAGTGTTTTGGCAGAACAATCAGAGAGCAAGTCCTACCTCCAACTTTGTTGAACATAACAAAGATGGTGGAGAAGTATAGCGGTACGGCTAATCCACTCTCAGATTACGTTAGTGCTTGCGACATATACCAAGGCAGCGCCGACCCCGCAATGCGATTCTTGCCCCTGATGTTAACCGGGACGGCACGCATGTGGATTGAAGGTTTGCCAGAAAGGACGGTTCACACCTGGAGTGACATGAAGCGCATCTTTATTCAGCACTTCCAGGGCACGTATAAACGCCCCAAGTCGATTTTCGACTTACAACGGTGTGTGCAGCAAAAGAACGAGTCCAGCCGTGAATTCGTTTCACGATGGAGCGAAATCAAAAACGCTTGCGAAGGCGTATCAGAGACACAGGCAATCCATGCCTTCAAGCAATCCCTGAGGAAAGGGACGACTTTCCGCTTTATGATCTATAGCGACGAGTCGGAGACCTTGGGCGGCTTACTTCCTTGTGCAAACAAATACGCCGCATCGGATGATGACAACAGGGAGGATGCCGAAAACTTCCGACGCGAGTCCGGGAAATAGAAGATTGAAGACCAAGCCGTCCCTTCACACGAAGTTGCTGCTTCCTTTGGTAAAGGAGGCGCAAGCAATGGAAAGTGGCAGAACAAAAAGCCGGCAAGCAACCAATCATCCAGGCCGCCAACGGTGAAGTACGACGACATTAAGCACAACCCCTGTGTTCATCATCTCAGGCCGGACGGGACAAGTTCCCACACGCTCCAGCAATGTCACATTAATCGTGACATCGCCAAGGACCCCAAAGCCGACAAATCAAGGAATAAACGTAAATCCAGGAAGGACGACAAAGAGAAGGAGGAAGCTGCCTCGGAATCTGATGGTGCAACCTCCAAAGAAGGAAAAGGCAGCAAGTTCCCTAAGCATGCTGAGAGCCTCATCATCAACCTGGCAACAGATTCGTCTCGCAAGGAAAAGGCGGCTTGGCGAGAACTTAATGCTACGGTGCCTGCGGTGCCACAGTATTTGGACTGGTCCGACACACCCATCACATGGGATCGCAGTGATCATCCGGACAGAGTTCCTGCAAAGCGCACCTACGCTTTAGTCGTCAGCCCTATAGTTGACAAATACAAGTTGACAAAGGTGCTCATGGATGGAGGAAGCAGTATCAACATACTCTATGCCGCAACATTGAAGAGGATGCGTCTCTCCGAGTCACAACTCACCCACAGCACTGTGAAGTTTCATGGGATTGTGCCGGGATGACAAGCCTCTTCGATGGGACAAATAACCCTGAAGGTCACCTTTGGCGGTGCTGATAATTTTCGGACTGAGGATGTCTCCTTTGAGGTGGTGCCATTTAAAAGTGCATATCATGCAATATTTGGACGTCCGGCTTTCGCCAAATTTATGGCTCGGTCCTGCTACATATATAGCAAGCTGAAAATGCTGGGACCCAATGGGATCATCACAGTCAAGGGAGACTTCAAGAAAGCAAAGGAATGTGAAGCCACCAATGTCGTCCATGCTGAAGAACAAATCTGCAAGGAAGAATTGGAGGATCTCAAGAAGACAATGAGTCCTAATGAGATGCCGGCAACTGAAAAGCCGTCCTCTAAAGTCGACTCAAGCTTCAAACCGAAGGATGACACCAAGAAAATCAAGCTCTCAAAGGATGATCCGACAAAGGAGGCCATCATCGGTGTCGGCCTCGACGACAAATAGGAAGGCGAGCTCGTCAAGTTTCTCCGTGAGAACCGGGATATTTTTGCTTGGTCACCATCTGACATGCCAGGTGTCCTGAGGAAACTTGCCGAGCACTCCTTAAAGGTCAATAAGGATGCAAAGCCGGTCAAACAAGGCCTCCGACGGCTCGGAAATGAGAAGCGCAAGGCGGTTGGAAAGGAGATCCTAAGGCTCACTGCCGCCAAATTCATTCGTGAAGTTGTCCACACTGATTGGTTGGCAAATCCCGTGCTTGTCCCTAAGAAAAATACCTCTGAGTTACATATGTGCATTGATTTCACTGGCTTAAATAAAGCCTGTCCTAAAGATCCGTTCGCTTTACCGCGTATCGATCAGGTCATTGATTCAACTGCCGGCTCTGAGATGCTATGTTTTCTGGACGCTTATTCGGGTTACCATCAGATAAAGATGAAGGAGTCAGATCAAATCAAGACGTCCTTCACCACTCCATATGGCAATTACTGCTATGTCACAATGCCTTTCGGCTTAAAGAACGCCGGTGCTACTTACCAAAGGTGTATGCAGCGGTGTTTGGACAAGCAAATTGGCCGTAATGTTCACGTCTATGTCGACGACATCGCGGTCATGTCGAAGAAGCGTGGCGACCTCATCGCCGATCTGTCGGAAACCTTTGCAAATCTAAGGGAGTACCAGATGAAGCTTAATCCGGCAAAATGCGTCTTCGGAGTTCCCGCAGGCAAGCTTCTGGGCTTCATTGTTTCTCAAAGAGGAATTGAAGTTAACCCGGAAAAGATAAAGGCGATTCAGAACATCGAGAGGCCGACTTGTCTGAAGGACATTCAGCGGCTTACGGGTTCCGCCGCGGCTGTAAGCCGATTCATTAGCCGGCTTGGTGACAAAGCATTGCCATTATACAAGCTCCTCAAAAAGTCGGACAACTTTGTTTGGACGGAGGAAGCAGAGGCAGCTTTGACGCAGCTGAAGTATACATTGACACATGCTCCGATCTTGGCAGCTCCAAGGGAAAGAGAGCCGCTTCTGCTTTACGTGTCGGCCACCAATTTTGTGATAAGTGTCGTCATTGTAGTGGAGCGCCTGGAGGAAGGGAAGCAATGGCCGGATCAGCGCCCCGTCTATTTCATTAGCGAGGTGTTCTCAGATTCGAAGCAGCGCTACCCCCACTACCAGAAGTTAGCCTACGGTGTATTCTTCGCTGCCAGAAAACTACGGCATTACTTCCATGATCACACAATCACGGTGGTCAGCAAAGCTCCATTGAGGGATATCATCAATAATGCCGATGCAACAGGCCGAGTCGCCAAATGGGGCATTGAGTTAGCAGCTTTTGACATCCAGTACAAGCCAAGGGCCTCCATCAAATCTCAAGTTCTAGCCGACTTTGTTGCAGACTGGACAGAAGCGATGGAGAGCACTCCTTTGCCGGATTCTCAATACTGGATAATGCATTTTGACGGCTCAAAGATGAAGGAGGGCTCGGGGGCTGGAGTAGTGCTAAAGTCACCTAAGGGTGACAAGCTCAGCTATGTCCTCCGAATTCACTTCAACGCTACCAACAATGTAGCAGAGTACGAAGCTCTCCTCCATGGCCTTCATATGGCTAAGGAGTTGGGAGTGAAACGTATCCTCTGCTATGGAGACTCGGATCTTGTTGCACAGCAGCTTGACGGATGTTGGGACACAAAAAGCCCCACAATGGCGGAATACAGGAGAACAGTCGACGAGTTCGGCCGATGTTTTGCCGGCTTAGAGGTCCGACATATCTCCAGAGACGACAATGAAGCTGCTGACGCTTTGGCCCGGATAGGCTCCAAGAAGAGGGAGGTGCCTCCGGATGTATTTCTCCATCACCTGCATAAGCCGTCCATCAAAGGCGGCGATGAAGATTATCCATTGTCGGCAGAATCAGTTCAAGTATGCCTGGTAACCCCAGATTGGACCACGCCATACATGGATTTCTTGATTAATAAAAAACTGCCTAACGACGATGAAGTGTTGAGTCGTCAAATTGAACGCCGAGCAAAGGCGTATACAATCATTGACGGACAGCTTTACAAGAGGAGCACATCCGGCATCTTCCAAAGATGCGTCTCTCCAGAAGAAGGGCGGCAAATCCTTGAGGAAATCCACTCCGGCGAATGTGGGCATCACGTGGCGGCAAAGGCGTTGGTCGCTAAGGCGTTTCGGCACGGTTTCTTCTGGCTGACGGCTAAGGAGGATGCTATCAACATCATCAAAACTTGTGAAGGATGTCAGCGCTATGCAAAGCAGGTTCACTTGCCAGCTCAGGAGCTCCGGACGATCCCTATAACCTGGCCGTTCGCGGTCTGGGGGCTCGACATGGTGGGACCTTTCAAGACTGCAAGAGGAGGCTTAACGCATCTGCTGGTAGCGGTCGACAAATTCACAAAGTGGGTGGAGGCAAAGCCAAACTTGACGGAGCTACAGCTACAAAGTTCATCGTCGAGATAACAACTCGATTCGGCATACCGCATAGCATTATCACTGACAATGGCACAAACTTTGCCGTCGGTGAGCTATCGAAGTTCTGCAGCCGATCAAAAATTCGGCTCGATGTGGCATCGGTGGCGCATCCGCAATCCAATGGACAGGTAGAGCGCACTAACGGCATAATTCTGCAGGGTATCAAGCCGAGACTTGAAACTCCTTTGCATCGAGCAGCTGGCGCGTGGGTAGATGAATTGCCGGCTGTCCTATGGAGTATTCGTACTACCACAAACAGGTCAACCGGCTTCACTCCCTTCTTCCTCGTTTACGGAGCCGAAGCAGTACTGCCAACCGACATGATCCACGATTCGCCTCGAGTCGCAGCCTACGTCGAGAAAGACGCAGAAGAAGCACGTCAAGACGGCTTAGATATCCTTGAAGAAGAAAGAGAGTTAGCTCTCCAACGATCCGCCATCTATCAGCAAGATCTACGTCGCTATCAGAGCCATAGAGTGCGGAATCGATCTTTTCGAGAAGGCGACTTAGTACTTCGGCTTGTGCAAAGCCGGCAGCACAAGTTATCCCCTCCATGGGAAGGACCTTTTGTCATCAGTAAAGCACTGAAAAACGGGTCATACTATCTCCTCGACTTAAGGGATTCAAAGAAAGATCCCAGGAAGAAAGGTCGCAAGAGGAAAAGGCTTGTAGATGACGACTTAGATGAGATGAAACGTCCCTAGAATATCGCTCAGCTACGTCCTTTTTACACTTAGCAAATTCTATTGTAACCATGTCAATGTGATCATGAAATAAAAATTGGCTTCTCTCATGTGAAATTCGAGAATCTGTACCATCTTTTATTTCCCAATGATCTTATTGTTATCATCTGTTTACCCGAAATTGCATGTGTTGCTTGTTGGTAAACTGTCTTTCATGTTGAATCCGCCTTAAGGTGATGAAAAAACAACGTTTTTCCAAATTAATGTTTATCTGATAGCTTTTTGCGTCGGGTTGCTTCAAAGCGTTTCGGCACCGAAAGGCGGCACTTGTTCTGGGTCTAAACAGATTGGTCATTGTGTACCCTATTACTCAGCAAGTTTGCTTCGCAATAGGTTTGCCGGCGCTTAAAGGCTAAGGTGTCAAGGCCAGAATAAACTGAGGCATAAAAATTGCAATTTTGCAAATAAAAAGCTGATTACATACAGCAAAAGACTTAGTTGTTTCTAGACATATAAATTGTTTGGACGGCTTTACATCGTGCAAATTACATTTTCAGGGATGGCTGGCTCAAGGAGCAAGTTCGGCTCATGCAGATTTGTCCGCCTCTTCACCTTCGTCATCAGATTGGGTGGGAGTTGGCGGGCACGGCACCTCCCTGAAGAATGTGGTAAGGGAAACCATGTTGGCGATCTTGCTGGCATAACCGGAGACGGAGTGCAAGATTTTCTTCCGGTCTTGGGTGTCTAGCGGAGAGCCGTCCTCTTTTTCAAGAGGAAAGCCGGATGCAACACGCCAAGCCTCCGCCTCCGGGTAATGTGCCATCATTAGGCCCAAAGCCGTCTTGGCACCTCCACGAGCGCTGGATCGAAGCCGTTCTTCAAAGGACGATGTTGCATCGTCCAGTTCAGTGGCCAAGCCTCCAAGGTCCGTCAATGGCTCGGGGTTGCCGGGAAAGAATTTCTCGGCAAGCTTCTTTCCCGAAGAGATGATCTTACTCAAGCCGGTTTTCCGCTGTCAGCTCATGGCCATAACCCGCCGGAGCTGTAAAAGGCAAAGTTCAGTTATAAAATGGCTAAGACAGAAAGCAATGAATTTGGGTTTTTAAGTATAACTTACTCAAAAGCTGGTTGTCGAATGCCAACGATTCATCAAGGCGTTTGTCAAGCTAGTCCTGGACTTCGCGAAGGGCATCTTTGTGATTCTGCCTCTCCGTCTCCAGGATTTGTTCGGCTTTCGAAAGGCTCTTCTTGGCCGTCTCTAGCTCCGTCGACATTGATTGATTAAGCTTTTTCAGCTCAATGTTTTCGTCGCGGAGCCGGTCGAGGATGCTTGCACTCTCGGCAAACTCCTTGGCTTTTATGATGGCATGTGCAAGACAAAATGTCGGCAGTATAAAAATAAGCCTGTCATTTAAAGTTAAGATTTCGGCATCCATACCTTGGTACTGGACGCGATCCGCCTCAAAGCCGGTGATGATGGCATCCTTGTTTGCCAGCTCCGTTTTTAGCCGGCGCATCTCCTGATTTCGCACACCCAAAAAGTTGATCGTTTCAGCACCAATTTTGCGATGTATCTGCGTAAGGAGGTGCTAAAAGCCTAAAGCTATATTGAAGAGCAAAGACTAGCTACAGGATGACATTTCATCGCTAGGGGGCTAAACATATGCATACGCATTCTCTCGGACCACTATGTCGGTTAGTTTGTAAAACTTAACCCAGCATAGTGCTCGGGAGCTATTGGGGAAGTCATTTACTTGGTAGTGTTCGCGGAGAAGCATCATGCCGGCTTCGAAGCTTTCAGCAAAGTAATTCTACTAATCTTCAAGGATCTCTATGACATCAAAGGTGTCATAGGCCTTGGTATGGTCCGGCTCATCATCCCGGACAGTTGTTCCTTTCTTTCGGGGAAGCCCAGGTGCACGCATGAACCAACTCATGAACTCCGGCTTGATGCGTCCCTCGTCATCAAAGGCCTCCGCCTTAATCGGAGGAAAGGACGGGGCATCATTAGCCGGAGCTTTAGCCATTGGTGGGGAAGGAGGTGCTGTCACCGTTCCCGTCATCTCCATCCATTGGTGGGGAGGGATAATCCCGGATCTTCCCAGAGTAGGGCCTGCCGTCGTGGTGCGGGTGCTCTCCTCAACTGTATTCGGCTTTGGGGCCGAAGGAGTAGCAGGAGCAACAGCGGGAGATGTCTTCTTCCGCATGGCGCACACCTTTTGTTTAAGGGAAGGACCCTTCTTTATCCTGCAAAGGTAAAGGGTCAAGCTTAGCAAATCCGGCAGTATTGCAGAGCAAAGAAGAGATGTTTTAAGCCGACTTACTTCTTGCTGGGGATATTGATCCCAGCAAGAGCGTCGTCATCCTCGGATGACTTAACGCCAATCGTAGTAGACTGGCTTTTCCTCTTCCGGCTCTCTGTAGTAGCCGAAGAAAAGGAGATGGGTCGCGTGGGCGCCTTGCTGGACGATGGTTTGCCAGCAGGACGAGCGGCGCAAACTCCGTGAATCTGACATATTGCATGTTAGTCTGTTAAAGGCAAACTCGAATCCTTCAAAGAATTGAACTTTGGTTCGACAAAGTACCTTTGGGGGAGGGTTCGATGCCGTAAACATCGGCAGCGATTCTTCATATTGCCGACCTTCGCCAGGCCGGGCTTTGATAAGCTTGTTGAAGCGAGCCTCAAAGAGGTCTTGCTCCAGGTTCTTTTCACTGATCCGCATGGGATCAGAGTCGCCCGTGTACTCGCATAAAAGCCGAGCACGATGTTGGAGGGGCTGGATCCGTCTCTTCATCCAGCAGATTATTGTGTCCTCCCCAGTTAGGGGAGGAGTGCCGGAGGTCAGCTCTGTGATCCTGGCCTTGATGGCGGCGAGCTCCGTCGGCATTCTTGCTGCCGGCTTCTTCTTCTATGAGGTGAGTTCCGTTGCGGCCCTATCTTCGAAAGGAGCAAGTCCTTGCAGCCTGTTTGGAGGTGCCACATCCTTGCAGTAGAAGAAGGTGGATGCCCACCCCTTAGACGAATCCACGATTGGCACCTGAGGGTACCAATCTATGTCCCGGCGGCAATTGAAGCTGATGGAGCCGGCAACCAACAGTTCTTTCTGAACTGTCTGCCTCTTGACTCCGAAGCAGTACTGAAAGAAGTCTAACCTAGGAGCTAATCCTAAATAGCCTTCGAACATCGCTACGAAGCCGGATATGTAGAGGAGGCTATTGGGGGTGATGTTATGAAGCTGGAGACCATAATGGTCCAGTATCTCTATCAAGAAAGCCGAGGGCGGCAAAGAGAACCCTCTGACAACATGAGAAGAAAGAAGTACCCGTTCATCCTTGATTGGAGTTGGGCACGGGTCACCAAAGGCGGATCGCCAAGTCGGAGCCGACTCTGAAGACGGAAGAATGGCCCCGTCAGCCATCATTCCCGCCAGCTCGACATCATCCACCACTGAGCAAGCCCAGTTGTGGGTCGGGTTGTTGGCGGCGCCTTCGTTGTCGCCGGCTTCCTCTTCCTCTTCTTCTTCAGTGGCCCGGGCCTCTTCGGCCATATCGGCGGCAGCTGCGGAAGCCGAAGCCACCGTAGCCGCGACTTCAGCTGCAGCTTTTGCTAAAGCCACTTCGTCACGGCCTCTAGCGGTGGAGGTGTTCACCGGAGTTGGAGAAGATGCAGATGCAGCGGCGGTTGGCACAGCGCCGGCGGCGGCCGTGGACGCGGAGCCGCCCATCGGCAGAGCCGTGTCAAGTGGCGTTGCGTCGATGACGGGAGAGTTCGGAGCGCTGGACGCCATGGAACACAGTGGAGAACCGGAAGATTTTGAGCTCGGGAGATCTGGAGGAAGGAGTTAGGGTTGCGAATGGTCTGTGACCGCGGCGAAGGCGAGGCGTCCGGTATTTATAGCGGGTGCGCCGAGATTCTCGCAACGGTCTGGAGCCGAGATTTCCGCCACGCGTCACGGATCTAGCCGTTGTGAGAAGATTTTCTTCCCTCCGACGCCTCGGTTCTCACGCGGGAAAAACGGAAGTTAGCCCCTACGTTCAAAGATGCTCCTCCACTCACTCTGCCGGGTCTGACAGAGCCGTCAAATCGACGAACGCGTGTCAAAGCGCACTCAAGTGTTTTTCCGGCATAACAAGCCGGCACGTTGAGATCAACAAACAAGTTCGGCATGATTGCAGGTTTCTGGGAATGCTCCAAGACTGAAGACGGATGAAGAGTTTTCTCGGACAATGCTTTGTCGGGAGAATGAAGCCAACCGTTGAAGTACTTGAAGCTTTCCGGGGGCTACTGTTGGGGTTATGCCGAACAGGTATCCTCACAAGATGTGAAGTAAAGCCAGCATACCAGGGTGGCCCATAGTGGTGGTAAGCCGGAATCCGGCTTACCGGGCGGCCCAGTATGATGAAGCGCAGGAGGCCCATCCGGCTAAGGGAAGGCTCCAGAAGGTGGCCAGCATTGCGGAAGACTTAGCCCACAAGGCAAGGCCCAAGCCGGATTAGATTAGAACTCTGTGACTTAGTCGGTAGGTTTCCTCCTGTAAGCCCTAGGCCGGACGCCTTTATAAGCCGGCCTACGGGACGCCTTAGGGCACGACTCAATACGATCCAGCTTAGACATAGCAATCTCGGCGAGATCTTCTGTCTCGGCGAGAACTCACTGTAACCCGGCGATATTGCCTTATAGTGATTTATAGCAGCACGTAGGATCACGCCACCGTCGTGTGATCTGAAGTTGGGTAAACTTGTGTCTATCCCGTTGCCGGAATACCCCACGTCTCCAAAGCCCCTCTCTCTACCTAGCTCGATGGCACCCCTGCCGAGGCTAGATTCGACAATACCACGACACCGGACGGTCTAGCAGGGAATGCCCGTCGGATATGTGCCGGATATATCCGGCAGCCGTCTGGCTGCTCTCTATTTCTTTGCCGGATATCTGGCAGTTTTGCCAGACGATCTGGCTCCGTCGGGAAATTTCGTATATGCAGTTTTCTGTTTTGTTTCTTTTCTGCCTGCTCGGTTTTTCGACTCTGTAGCTCGTATATGAACTCAGATGAAAAGGTCGAAAAGCAGCAAAGTTGTTCGCCTTGAAAATACGCACAACTTTTGTGTTTTGTACTTTTTTATTTGACTTCATTTAGGAGGCCGTTTTCTGCGTTGAACAGGATCTGTTCACAGGTGCCAGACCATCCGGCAACCCCATTTTCTGCCCCAAACGGCTAGTTTCCAAGGAGCTATAAAGGGGATTCTTCCCCAACAGTTTTCAAAGGTTCTCAAGCACAAATTTCTCTCTCTCTCCCACCATTGTTGACCTTGAAAACCTTGCCCCCCTCTCAATCCCTCCTATGATTCTTGCATATTTTTGAGGGAAAAGTGAGAGGAGATCTAGATCCACATTTCCACCAATCAATCTCTCCTCTAAGTGAGGGGAACCTAGTGGATCTAGTTCTTGGAGTTCTTTGGTGGTTCTCCTTGTTGTTCTTCCTCTTTTATTCCCCCATAAGCATTTGTTGCTTTGTTGGAATTTGAGAGTGAAGGATTTGAGCACTTGTGCTCTTGCCATTGCATTAGTTGCATCGGTTTGTGCTCTCCACGAGGATTCGTGGAAGTTGAAGTTCGAGAAGCTTGTTACTCTTGGGTGCATTGTGTTCCCAAGTGCTTGTGACTATTGGGTGCATTGTGTACCCTAGACGGTTGGTGGTGTCGCGAAGTTTTTGAGTTGTGAAGCTTCGGGCAAGATTTGGGAGCCCCCAATTTGGTTGTGGGTGTGTGCCCCAAGATTGTTGTAAAGGCTCCGGATTCCGCCTTTAAGGATTCCGATAGTGGAAGGTGAACCGAGCCTTTGTGGCGAGGTTCATCGGAGAATAGAGTGAGACCTTTGTGGCATTGAGTAGGCCTGTTGTGGTATCCTCACACCCCTCCAACGAGACGTACTCCCTTAACAAGGAGGAACTCGGGAATACATCTTCGTCTCCGTGTGCCTCGGTTATTTCTATAAAGCTCTTTACTTATGCAATTTACATTGTGATATCCTTCGTGCTTGAAGTATTATATCTTGCTATCACCTTGTAGTTATCTTGCTTAGCATAAGTTGTTGGTGCACATAGGTGAACCTAGTGTATTAGGTTGTTGGCTTGTTAATTTAAACACCTAGTTTTATTCCGCAATTATCAAGCCTTAAATCGTAAAAGTTTTAAATCGCCTATTCACCCCCCCCTCTAGGCGACATCCTTGTCCTTTCAATTGGTATCAGAGCCTAGGCTCTCTTTTTGGGCTTTACCGCCTAGAGAGTAAAGATGTCGTTTAGAGAATTAGTGCACAATCCCACTTTCATATTCGATGGCACTAATTTTGATGTTTGGAAAACTCACATGCTTAGTCATTTTCGGGTCTTGGACCCCAATATTGAGCGAATCATAGAGATAGGTTTTTCTCATCCAAAGGATTACGAAAGTATGTCTTTAGAGGATAAGAAAAACTTATCTCTTGATGCTCTAGCTTCTAATGAGTTTTGCAAATCTTTGAGTGATGTAGTTCTCGAGTCATGCCTCTTCGGTATGCTCATGAGGTGTGGACAAAGGTTCAAGCTAAATTCGGCAAGTCCGCAACTATTGAGGATGATTGTTCTCCCTCCACCACCGGTCGTGATGAGTTCTCATCTTCGTCTACTTCACCAAAATGTGGTAAGCCACAAACTAATGTAATGGTGAGTAGTGATAGGTTGTGCAATAATGATAGTGTGCTCATTGTTGATGATCCTTCATCTCTATCTTATTGCAATGGTCTATCTTTGGACTTAAACTCTTCTAGCACTCCAAATGACATACATGCTAGTGTTGATAGTCCTTGCATATCATCTAAAAATTGCTTATATAAATCTCATGATGATATGCTTGCTTTATCTTGTTCCCTTGATAAAAATGCTTGTGTTCCCTCTAATCCTCGTATTAGTAATAATATAGAGGAAACCCAATTTGCTATGGAACAAGATGTGAACTTGAGTAGTTCACTAATTAATTGTTCATCTTCATCAACCTCTTATTGCCTTATGGCTAAATCTTCAAATGGTGATGATGATGACAATAATAATAATGATGAAGAAGATGATAATGATGATTCCTTTCATAAGAAAGGTCTAATGGTTCTTAATGCTCTTTCAAAAAATAAAATTGCTCATGCTAACCTCTATGAAATTATGAACACTCTTATTGAGCGTGGGCTCACTATCAAGTCTTTGGAAACAAGCCTTGAAGAAAAAGGAGAAATTGAAAGAGAGGATGCTATGGAAAAAGCATCCTTAAAGGATGCTCTTGAGGAAGAGCATGAGCTTAGGGTTTCTCTTGAGGAGCAACTAGAATCTATTGAAGAGTCACATGATTCAATTATTGCTAAACTCATTAAAGAACGTGACCATGCTATTGCTAAATATAAAGTCACGAAAAAGGAAAATGCTAGGTTAAAGTATGAGCTTGCCAAGTTGCCTCCCTCCACTCCTAATGTTAATGATGCTTGTGCTACTAACTCCACTTCTTGTGAAGCATCTATTTTGAAGGAGAATGTTGAGCTAAGGGCTCAACTTGAGTTGCTAACTAGCAAGTATGGGAAATTGGAAGAAATTCATGAAAAGCTTTCTAGCTCTAATGAGGATCTTCTATCTTCCCATACTAAGCTAAGGTTAGCTCTTGAGGCCATCACTACCAAGGTAACATCTAGTGAGCCTCATGTGGACAATGGCACAACCTCTAGTAAAAATGCTATATTGCCTTGTGCTAGTCCTCGTAATCCATCCACTCACAATGTTGGTACATCTTGTGATTAATTACTTTCTATGACTTGTTGCTCTAACAATGATGCATCTACTTCCTCTAGTACTCGGGTTGTCACTAACCATGTAGAGAAAAGAGGTGAGCTCAAGGCCCAAGCCACTTCTTTGAAGAAAGGCTTGGAAAAGCGTCATGAAGGGAAGACCACACTTGACAACATGTTGAGTGTGCAAAAATCCCCCAATGACAAGAGTGGACTTGGATTCAACTCCAACAATAAGAACAAGTCCAAGATTGATAAGAAGAAGGGCCAAGTACAAGTCAAGAATTTGGCCAAGATTGTTTGCTTCAAGTGCAAAGTTGAAGGGCACCATGTTAGATCTTTCCCAATGAAGAAGAAGCCTCTTAGTGAGAAGCAACTAGGGAAGTGGCCTCTTGTTCAATCTCATGCTCAACCACGAGTTGAACAAAGGCCACCTCCTAAGAAGACTCAAGCCAATGCTCCTCAAGTTGAGGAGACTTTTAAGAAGAAAGAGAAGAGTCGATGTTGCTACCTTTGCCGTGGCAAAGGTCACTTTGCTTCTTCATGCACTATCGATAACCTATCCAACCCCATCTTAATTGATGATGCTTATTCACTTAGAAAGGATAGAGTTGGCAATGTGTTTGCCAAATATGTGGGAACTCAAAGTGGTATCAAAAAAAGAACCATTTGGGTTGCCAAACCTATTGTGACTAACCTCTTAGGACCCAACTTGGTTGGGGACCAACAAGCTCAAACTTGATCAATAGGTTGTATTGGAGGACATTGGAGACTTGGCTATCGTTGAAGAATTAAGGGATTCTTCATGATTATTATTTCCTCAAGCCAAGTCATTTGGATTATATTTTCATATCTCATATCCTATGTTCCTCCTTGCGGTAACTTGTATTTACATTATATATACATTGAAAGTTGCTTGCTCCCTTGCATGTGTTAGTTTTGTTCCTAGCATGTGCTTGTATATGTGTGCTTCTGTCTTACCTTGAGCAATCAAGATTGTGTATGTTAATTTGCGCACCATATATGTGTAAACTTTGTGTTGAGTCTTTATTGGATCATGTGTTGGTTTCAATTGGCTCTTTTGAGAGATTAATGGACTATCCCATTTTGGGGGAGTGATATGCTTTGTGCACTTCACAATCCTAAAAATGTGTGTACATGAGGCACACCACCTAGTATTGATATTTCAATATTATCTAGTCACTATGTGGTATGTCATATTCATGAGAAAATCAAATTCTATAATCTCCATTAATTTCTCTAGTTCGTGTTTATTTGCCTCTTGTTAAGAAGAAATGAATTATCACATTATGGGGGAGTAATAAGCTATGTGCATATTACAATCCCATAAAATGTGAACATTTGAGGTTGTGCCACTTGGAGTTGATATTCTAAATTATCTTGTTCCCATGTGGCATGTTTTGCTCAAACAAGTTCCAATTTGATCTAGTGTTTCTATTTGGTCTTTCTTTTGGATCTTGTTTTTTATGAGTTTGCTTGGTGTGGTTTTCTTCAAATATGCATTTCCATATTCTATTTGAGAAATCATTCGCCTCATCTTTCTCTAACCATGACTTTGCCGGTTGGTTCGAGTAGTTGGAGCTACCAACAAACTCTTTCGAAGCATTGGGTTTAAATCTTATCCTTGCCATATGCTTATTTGTTGTGAAGTTGGTCTTGAATATCATTCCTATATACCACCAAGAAATATCTCTATATACTCCTTGTCCATGACAAGTGATTCTCATAATTGTGGTGGACTTTGTAAACCATCTTCACATTGGCTCTTGCGTTGAATTGCCTCATTTATTGCCAAGTGTTTATATTGTCTCCCGTTGTCTTCCTTGCCTCCCTCATGGATCCTATTTTTCAATTGGTATAGTTTAGTGTTGTAAATGACATATGAAGAGTAATGATCCCTTGTGTGTGCATTTTGTATTCAAATGCAAATATCAAGATAATGCATGAATCTTGGGGGAGCTTTTGTTTATTATTTAGAACCCTATCATATCAATCAATATTTGATCCTTTCAATTGGCATTTAATTTCTATCTATGCGTTTATGGAAGACAAACATTTTTCCTTAATGCTTTGTGCCATCATGAAAAGTGTAGAGAGTGTTTGGTTTATTTGTTGTAACCTTGCTCTCCCTTGGGAGTATTGCTTTCTCATTTCTTGTTTTATGTTTATCCTCTAAAAATGAGAAAATCCTTTTGAGCATGTCTCTTTCTTTTATCTTATATGCTCATTGGCCTTGCCTCGGTACCTTCAATTGGTATTAATTGGAATTTGATATCTCATCCATAGATATTTGTTTCAATTAGTATCTCTTATGGGAGCTTTGATACCTTGATTCTTGACTTCTATTTTACTTGATATCTTTCAAGTAATATCCTTCTTTTGGTATCCTTGCTTCTAGTTGGTATCTTTTTCAATTGGTGTCTTTCTCTCATGTGTTGTTTGAGTTGATTCCTTTTGATATCTCACTTCATGTGTTGAAGTGTTTTGGAATGAATCATATGTTGATTTGATTATTCTCGATCATGTGTTGATTTGGATTTTGATATAATTTGGACAACCTTTTTGTGTCACACTTTGGTTTGCTCTCTTCTTGGTTTACTTGGAGTTTTTTGTCCAAATTGTATCCCGTTTGGTTCTTTAAAGACTTTGTATGTATATTCTTTAACATATATATTATATGGCATGTTTGTCTTTCTTGTTCCAATATATAGGGTATACTCCACCGAATCCTAAATCGGCTAAGATGTGCATGAAATTCAATTTCATATCTACATGCACATATTTATGTGGAGTGTTTCCTATGTATTGTAGTGTATCTAACTTGGGATCCAATGAGTTTGGGAACCATTTTGTACTTAAATGTTGTTTTAGGTACAATGGATATGCATTGGATGCTTGCCTCATCCATAAGGAAGGTGTCCTCACCATGATATTATAAGAGTCAAGCTATGATGATTGTCAAAATCTCATCTTCTTCGTCACCAATGGCATATTGGTAACAAGTATTTATCCCATGCATACCTTTCTAGTATTCAACCTTGTGTAGGTTGCCTCTTGGCATGAAAGCTTTTATGTGCAATTGTTGTGGTTTTGACTTATTTCCTTCACTTGGTATATCTTTGTGATATTTGTGATGAAATTGTGAAAACCTTTTCTTCAATTGGTATTCTTTATTTGTGATACTTGTTGACTATCTCAAAGCATCTCCACTATCTCTTGTTCCCTTAGTGATATGTGTGATGCATTTGATGTGTTTGAAGTCCATTTATATACAATGAGATAAATTTGAGCTATGTGCTATGCTTTTAAGCAATAATCTTGTGTGTATTTATGACTTCCCTTTGGATCTTCTTCTCTAACCATCTCACATGTACATGTTTCTTTGTGGATGTATATCATCAACGATTGGTCCACTTAGAAACTTATACATATGACAGAGGTCTCCTTTTATCGGTATCCTATTTATTTTGAGTCACCTTGTTTATTATCTTTGATTCTTTGGTGGCTTCAAAAATAAATATCTCGTGAGTGCTTGTTTTATTTTATTGGCATCTTTGCGCACTCATGTCTTGTTGAAGATCTTTGACCTCATGCTTACCATGGTGAGTATGTTGATTTTTATTGGCTAAATATTCTCACGAGCTTTGGGCTTTTTCAATTGGTTTTAGTTTCCAATTGGTACCCTTGATATTGTGAACATATTCCTTTAGTTAAAGATCTTCTTTGTATGTTCTGTGTGTCAATACTTGATATACAATTAATCTCCATTTGGTTAAGGTTATTTGTCTTACCAAATTAATTGTCTTGTCACCCACACATACTCTTGGTTGGGCCTATCTTGATTGAATTTTTCTTTAAATTGGTATCTTCTTATGGCTCAACCATATCTTTGGTGCAAGTGCTATGATTTGCTTTAGTTTTTGCACTCTTGCACTTGTTGTGTGTTCTAGATGATTTTGGGGGAGTGAGGATTCCATATTTGTGCACTCCTCAATAGTGTATGAACATTGGGGAGCTTCTCCATTTTTATTTAGAACTGGCTTTTCGGATCGCTTCGATTGCTTTTCTTCTTTGTGGAGATGTTAGAATGAGTTCATCTTATTTGCAATCTTTGGGTCCTCAATATAGTTTGATTTCCTTCGACATCCCAGCTATAGATGCAACCGCCACTACTACACCACCTACATTACAAGGACCTATGACTAGAGCTCGTGCACGTCAACTTAATCAACAGATACTTTCATTCTTACAAGCTACTCCTAATATTCATGAGAATATGATGCTGCCTAAAGTAGATGTATTTGTTTCTCTTAGAAATGATGGACCAAGCATGGATGAGAGGGACAAGCTATGGAGCATGTACGTGGAGGGACATGGCAGCACGAGTGCAAACAATGGAGACGATGCTGCTGCCAATGGAGACTACCGCACTTTGAAGCCGCCATAATGAAGTTTGAAGACATGGACGAATTATACAAGATGACACTTAATAAAATTCTTCAAAAGCCTTTCCTAGGTGCTGCGCCACCTCATTTTTGGGCCAGGCCCATGAATTTTCGAGATACCTTTTAATAGGCTGTTTTTAGAGTCCGTATCTAAGGAGGAAAGCCTTCCTAGGGTAGGATTCTGTAGTGGACCTGACACTTAAAATAGCAAGATCCATGTGTATAGTGCAAATCCCTGGATCGATTCATTTGCACACACAGTTTAAGATGAAATATCTCAACATTGTATCAAGTATTACACGCTTGATCCAGTACTTACACAAAATATTAGCATTACAACTTGCATAGCTCAAGCCTAGCTTTTTACAAAGATCGGCACAGCTGTAAATAAAAGTAGCAATGAGCCTCCATCATCTTCATGTGCCACAGCGAACATGTTGCTTGCAGACTCGAAACCCTTAATCGAAACCTCACTCAGTGTCAGAGCATGCTGCAACAGTAAGAATGTTGCAACAAGGTTGGTCAGAACCATATAAAATGGAACTGGCAAGTGACACTTTGTGGACTCATAGTGGCAAAACTCTAGTAACCTATATGCATATTTGGCTTGTGGGGTTTGAAGGCTATTTTGCAGAAAGCCAACTTTTTCGTAAGTCTTTATAAAACTTCTTTTCAACTATACGAGACTTTCATGGCATGAAAACCACCAGTCTCATCTACCCTTGTTCATCCATCAAGTTTTAACTTAGAGAAATTAGAATGATGAGATCCTCCGTTGACGTCCTTGTCCAGCTTCTCAAAGTTGTCCGTAACCGGGGACGTAGGTATGATCATAATTTGACACTCTCGAGAGGTTGTGCACTTTCACCACAAGACTTCATCAAACCATTCTGTCCTTGACCTTCTTGAAGTGAAAAGGAAAGGTGAAGATGAAGACGAGACCTTTGGGAACCAGTCCCCTGTTCGTCAGGTAGACCCATACAAGATATTTATCCACTGAGAACTGCCGGAATCAGGTTCCTAGAACTTACTTAGTCAAGGCAGAGCCATAATACCAAGTGGCTGCACTGTAAGCTAACTAGAGTAACATTGGTCTCATTGTCCCTGGGTGGCCATCCACAAGTGCACATACTCAGGTAAAATCATAGAAATGGCCCTAAGTAGCCACTCAACTCCAACCGCCATCAACAAAGAATTTCCACCCAGGAGGTTCTTTAACTTAGTAGATATTTTACTTTTAACAAAACAACACTTAGCATAGCATTTCTATAAATCTACCAAGTTATCATAGGTGCATCTAGACCATCTAGTAAAAATGGAATCTATTCTAAACAGTTTTAGCATAGCAATACTAATAATCTATCATGCAATTTTCTTAGTAATACTACAATATGCATATAACAAAATAGTAGGACAAAATATGCAAGTGTGCCACTTGCCTTGCCAACAAGAGGAGCAGGAATAGCAACTGCAAAAATCGTCGGTTCCCTCCAAATAATCTAACATGAAAACACCCAAATAAACATACAAATTCACACAAGTGACAAATACAAAATATGCCATGCATGAATATGCAAAATTTACCACAACACAAATATAAGTTTACTTTCTGTTCTATGGTTGTTCTATATGCATGATGCCACAAATCAATTTTAATTAGTTTAATTATTAGGAGCATTTTCAAGTCACTCAAAAAGGGTATTAACACAATTTAAAGGTTTTGTACTTAAACATTTTATAAAATATTGAAAATAGTACTACTGGACAGAGGACAACTAAACAAAGATTCTGCAATTGGATTCACTCAAAAGGATTTATAAAGCTCTAGTTAGCCAAAACAAGTTATTAAACATTCTGTAATTACCAAGTTTGTGCACGTAACAAAAATTACACTACTGGATTCTACTAATTTTTCTGAATCGATAGACATCAAAATCACTAAATTTGGAGTTGTGGTTCAAAAGATATGGATTTTCAAAGTTTGGATGAATTTATGTCTGAAAACAGAAAAACAAAAAATGATAAAAGAAACCGGGCCACGTGGTGGCTCCGGATTGGACGAGACCGATTCGGTAAGTGAAACAAATGTGGCCTTTGGATCCGGATCGGACGGTGCAGAGCTAAGGTTCCTCACCGGGCGGTGCTAGTCACCGGAGTTAGCTGGAACGGTGGCGGTGCGGCTCGGTCGTGGGTGTTCCCGTCATTCCGGAGGTCTTCGTGCTCGGTACAAGTGTTGACGGCGTGCGCACGGTGTGGAGAAGATGATAGACATGGCGTGGTCGTCCTTCCCTTCCTGGAACGGCGTGGAGAAACGAATGGAGTCACGGCGGCGTCGGCGGCGATGCGGACCACGACCTATTGTTGATGCACGGTCATGTCCGGGATGTAGGCGGCAATTAGGAGAGTATATAAGTAAAAGGAATCGAAGAAATGTTCAACATACGCGACGTACCGGTCCGATGAACTCGACAAGATCTAAACTAGGACGGTGATGGCAGGGGATATACAGGGCTGATCTCGAGAAAGTTTGTTCAGGAAAGTTGTGTAGGAGGCCAAAGTACGAGGTGCAAAGTGACGTGCTCGGTTCACCTTTGTATGGGCTGACGAGGGGGGATAGGGAATGCAATGCTAACCAATGGCATTCGGACCACCGAATCGATTGGGATGTTTAAGGCATCAAAATGGGATTTTATTTCCCTGAATGGAATGTCCATCAAATTCTGAGTGACTCTCATGTTGAAAGAAAACTGAAACGGTCACACAATTGATGGGAAAATGAAGGGGGAAGTAATGGCTATGGTGGCTGTAGCGTTCAGTCTGTACGTATGCGCGAGGAGGAAGAGGACCAGCGAGAGATCGCTAGCTTGGTCTGGTTGGCCGAATAGGCCAGAAACGGTTCGGCCCAAGGAAAAACAAGAAAGAGAGAGAAGAGAAAAAAAAAAGATGACGGGCTGCTGCCGGGCTGGCTGCTGGTCATGCGGTTGGGCCGGCTCGGTCTAGTTCGGGCGGTGCAGCCCACTTTGTTTTTTTTCTTTGTTCCTTTTCTTTTCTATTTTCTGTTTTTAAAACAAATGAATCCAAACAGATTCAAAACATTTCAGAAAATTAGAGAAAATAATTTTTAGAGAGATTATTCAAATTAGAATAATATGGAACTACTATTTCCACCAACAAAAAAAAAATTGAAATATGACTAGAGTTGCGTGGCACTCTTTATGTCAATGTTTGAACTATAACTTCAATTTTGAAATAATTTACTATTTCAAAAACTAAAATGCAACAAACAAAGATGATGCTGATGAATGCCATGCATGATTTAATTTTTTTTAAATTTAAACACAAAAGTTTTTGATCCCTCTGAATTTTCAAAATTTTGAAACTTGGGATGTTACAGATTCGGCCGCTACCCCATGGCTGGACGAAATCCCACACCTTTCCTCCTTATGTAGCCTCCTTAGGTCGTCGTTTAGACTCGGATTTTGTTTAGTTAAAAGTTAGCCAATTGCTGCAACTTCGTGTACTCGGTTTGTGTCCAACGACCAGATCAAGTCCGCTTCTCGGAATCCCACCTTTTTAATAAAGCTTATCTTACATCCGCAATTTCGTGATTGCATCTTTGGTTTTTACTTGTTTCTCGGTCGTAGGAAGAACTAGACCTCTTTGTTCAGGCCGATCGTGCTACTGCAGGGTTGGTAACTCATGGAGATTGGTTTAGCGATTGCATAGGCGTTGCGTATTTATACGTGGAAGTCGGATCACCAAGGTCGAACTCCACCAGAATCGACGTATCTTGTGTCATCGAAAGATCAGACTACCTTAGTCATATCAAGTGGTATCAGATTTCAGGTTGATCGGTGAGATTTACAGTTTTACTAGTGTAGATTGCATCTGTTTTTCATACCTACAGTCCACGAAAAAGCCAAAAAAATATTAGGGTTAGATCATCCCGTCTTAGAACCAGTCCGGGTCTGTTGCATAATATTTTCAGTGTATTGCATTGTTGAATCTGTGTCTGCATCGGCGTGTCAAAGTGCTGGTCTTATCATCTAGTCCTTTAGAGTTTCGAGTTCGGATCACATCTAGTCATTGCTACCGCCGCACCATCTTCCACGCTTACAGATCACCGCCTTCCATCCACAAGTTCTTCCGCCGCCACCTTCTGCTACCATCACCAACACTGCCGCGAAACCCTACCACAAAGCCGCCACACCTTCCTTCCGCGTGATCATAACAATTAGGGTTAGGGTTTTGGGTATTCAGTTTCCTTTTCCGCCAAGTCTACGTGTTCAGCTCGAGTCTGTCTCGGTTCCCTTCTGCTCGCGTAGCCCACTCATCCGCAAAAAAAAAGTCTAGCATGCTTTGCAGAGCACTTTCGGAAAAAATTTCAAGCGTACACTCGTTTCTTATTCTGGGGATTGTGTTGAGACACTTGCCATCATAGTGATATTTTCATGATTTTGCATGTTTTACAGGGCATACACTCACTACCCAGTTTGCCTATTGTTGATCTTCACTTATATCTTGCTGTTTCGAGCTATTTTTGTGATGCTCGTTGTGCGGCGTCGTGACTTCGTTGGTGTTCTAGGCTCGCGTCTCTAGTACGGTCTAGCCTAGGACCAGCACATACCGTCTTTGAGCGTTGTTTGAACGTGCATTCCTGATTTGATTTTTGCTATACCATATATAAACCTTCCTAAAGCTCCACAGATTTCTCCTATGTGCATTGTACCTCGCCTAGTAATTGCTTTGTCCAATCATCGGAGTACTAATCTTTGTGGTCGTCGTGACGCTCTCTTGCTTGGTAAAGAACTTGTAAGAGCCTTATATTTTGCTTGACGTATTGCGTGTTTCCCTACCACATCCTAGTAGTTGATAGGAACATATACTTGTCTTTGTTTCTTGTTTTCTACTAATCATGTCAGGGGAAGAGAAGGCCGAGATGACCAACAAGGAACTGCAGGAGCACTTTGAGAAGATGGTTACGGACCATGCTTTGGACACTGAGGAACGGATACGTGTTGCTATGGATAAGATCGATGGGTTGGAGGGTACAGTCAACGCCAAGTTCGATGATTACAACACCACCTTGGCTGAGCTGTCCGGCAAGTTTGATCGCTTGTTGGGACAGTTGCAGCCACCCCGCATACCACCTTCCGTGGTGCAAGGCGCCACAGTTCCACGGGCAGGTCGTGTACCTCTACAGGATCCTCAAGCTTCGGCCGCATCTGCTGCTGGCCATGTCGTCAATCCCGTCGAGCATGGCGACGGTTACGCGGCGGACGGCGACTACCCACCGGGTCGTCCACATGTACATCCACGCAACCTTGCACACCGGCAGCAAGCGCAGGTACGCGAGGACGACCATGTTGCTAAATTAAAATTAGTTATTCCACCTTTTGAGGGTCGATATAATCCTGATGCTTATCTTACATGGGAACTAGAAGTAGACCTACATTTTGCATGTTTACAGTATCCCGAGGATAGACGTGTTTGTGCTGCCACTTGTGAATTTACTGGTTTTGCATCTGTTTGGTGGTCTGAACATTGCCGTCTTTATCATGATAATATTCCTACTACTTGGGCTGCTTTAAAAGATGCTATGCGTACTCGTTTTGTACCTCCTTATTATCAGCATGAAATGTTACAAAAACTCACCCGTTTACAACAAGGTAAAAAATCTGTAGAAGAGTATTATTAAGAATGGCAAATTGGTTTAATTCGTTGTGATATTATTGAGGATAACGAAGCTATGTTTGCACGCTTTTTGGGTGGGTTGAATAGGGAGATTCAAACAATTCTTGAATATAAGGAGTACAATACTATCACCCATTTATTTCATCTTGCTTGCAAAGCTGAACGTGAAGTGCAGGATCGTCAACCGCGGACAAGGCCTAATTTTTCTGCAGGTCGTACATCCTCATGGACGCCACGCCAACCGGATGCCAGTTCCTGTGGTTCTGCACCTCCTCCTTCGACCAACAAGTCTAGCATGCCACCATCACGCACACCGGCACCGAGTCCTCCATCAACATCTAATGGGCCAGCTCGGAGTTCGGTGTCCACGGGAAGAAAAAGGGATGTGCAATGTCGCCGTTGTTGGGGTTATGGTCACATCGAGAGAGAGTGCAAGACACAGCGTGTGATGATCGTGCGTGAAGATGGAGAGTATGATTCTGCAAGTGATTATGATGAAGAGACTCTCGCGCTTATTTCTGCACAACAAGAGGATAATGAAGATTCTGAGCAGGACATAGAGGTCATGTGCGCTGATGATGCTGATAATTATAGGAGCTTGGTTGCATATCGCGCTTTGAGTGTGCAGCTAAGCCAAGAACAAAATCAGCACTGTAATGTCCCGGGGTTTTCCCCAAATTAGAATTTGTTTGTTTTTCCTTTTTGCATTATCATGACATCAGCATCATGCGCATCGCATATTTTTGGCAACAAAAATTATTTTTATTAAACCCTATTTTATTTTTACTAAATTTGTCAGAAAAGTTTTACCGAGACAGTCGTCTCCGTTTTCTAAAATTATTTGCGAAATTATTTTGCAAAAGAAAATAAAATGTTTTGAGAAATTGAGAGAGAGTAGCCCTAACCGACCCAAGCCCATCTAGCCTCCAAAACCCTAATTCCTTCCCTGGCTCTTTTCCTCCTACCCCCTTGCATCTTGCAGCCACCCTCCTCCTCTTTTTCCTTTTTGCTTTCGGGTCCTCCCACCTCCCAAAAAGGTCCTTTTCCCTTTTTTTTGGGTCCCTGCCTTTCTTTCTCTCCTCCTTTTTCTTTTCTTCTTTTCCCCTACTCTTTCTCCTTTCTGTGGTCGGCCTCCTCCCTCACTCGTCTCCCGCACGCACCTTCCATCTCCACCTGCTCCTCACCGGCTCTCCCTCTCTGGCCTGCCTGCCTCGGCCCCACGCGCCCCAGCCCGGCGCTCTCTTCCCCGTCGGCCTCCCTCTCCTCCTCTCCCCGCATCATCATCTCCCTGGTGCCCTCCACCTCACCTCCTCCCTCTGCCTCGATCGGCTCCGGCCCGAGCCGGCCATCTCTCTCCGCGCCTCCTCGTCAAGCCCGTCGCCCGCGGCCGTCCCCGCGCCTGCTCCTCCTGCCTCGCCGACACCCGCATCTCCTCCTCGGCCCCGACCTCGCCTCCCTCCACCGCGAGCTCGCCGCCGTCTAGCTCCTCCCCGGCCGTGCTCCCCTCTCCTTCTCCACCGCGCCTCCCCCTTGCCTTCCTCTCTCCCGAGCTCCCCTCTCCCCATCCCCAGCTCGAGCTCCTCCCACGCCCCCCTGCTTCAGCCCGCCTCTGGCCGCCCTCTGCTCCTGCACCTCTCCTCTGCTGCCATGCCGGCCTCCTTCCCGACATGTCCCCGTTCCCCGTTTCCTATCCCCGATGTTCCCCGACGTGAATCTGTTTCCCGACGTTCCCCGTGTGTTCCCCGACGCTTCCGTTTCCGTCCCCGACGCCCGTTCCCATCGTGAAGCCGAAGCCCGGACCCCGTTGACCCTGAAGCCCGGAACGCCAAGGTCCGCTACGACGACGACCCGAGTACGACTACTTCCACGACCTCGACTACATCGACTACGGAGCGACTACTTCGACGACGTCGCCTACATTCGCTCCGAAACCGAAGTTTCCCCGAATCCGATGTGTGACCCCAACCCTAAACCCTATAAACCATATATGCATACCTTATAAAAGCATGCATCATTAATTGTCCGATGCATCTATATTTTGCACCGATCCCATTTAAAATGTTTTGCCATGTGTTAGGAAATAAAATTGGACCACATTTAAATTGTCATGCATTCATGTCAACAACATGCCGCTTCTTTTGCCGTAGAGTAAAATGCATCTTTTCCGTTGCCCAGTGTTCGTTGCTTCTCGGGAATAGAACGTTGAGTTGATGTGAGCAACGACAGGTTCTGCTACCTCTACCGGATTGCAGGCAAGTGATACTCCCTTGCTATCTTTGCTTGTTTTCTGTCTCCTACTCATCCTATCTTCACGATGCTTGTGTCCCGATCCTATTTACATGTTTACCTGGCAGCCATGATATAGCCACATCCCCACATCCTATTACCTGTTGCTTGTTTACCTTGTTAGCCTTGCGAGTCCTAGTGCATGCTTAGGTGCTTTGCTTGAGTCCTGTTATCTCTTTATCTAGTCTTGTTGATAACATGATAGCTAGGCTCAACTAAAATGGTAATCTTTATTTTCTGTTGCGATGGGAATAATATAATAAAGATAAGGCACCGGCGGAAGGCCAATCGTGGTGATTTGTTCTGCTAGTGTCGCCTAGGACCCGAGTTCTTTTCCGCTGATCCAAGACTGAGCGCACTAACCACATGTGGGAGTTCTATGGGCCTCCCCGCAATCTATTACCGGATCCTCAAACCTGTCCAGGAGCCACAACTTAGTTCGGGTGTTTCTACAGTTACTAGCGCGTATGATATGGTAAGATGGATACGTGGTTACTTGCGTAGGGCTTGCGGTATGATGCGAAATGACCATTCTCATGGCAGTCTGGGTCACCTAGCACATAGTCGCAAACGGTTAGGCCCACCTCGAAGCTTCGGCCAGACTCTCAAGGTGGATCAGACCTAGCTAGGTGGCTCCTGATACGTCCATTTTGCATCACTATTTTACATCATAATTTATCTTTATTCATTGATATATTCATATTACGATGCAATACTTATGTTATTTTATCCCATTTTTCATGTTTGGCAATTATTGGAGATGCATCTGCCGGAGCCTGGAATCAGCTGGAAAAGTACCTGTCAAGACACCTGACTTCGGAAGCCCCAAAAATTCCAGGAAAATTCAGAGCATAATATTTCGGGAAATAAGTCAAGGAGCCAAAAGGGGCGAAGAGGCGAGCAACAGGGGGCAGGGGCGACCCCCTGCCGCGGGTGGGTCCCGCCCCTGGTCCCTATGGCCCCTGTCCGGCTCCCCTTCGGCGTATTATTGACCCTTGACCTAAAAACATCGGGGGCATCGACGAGGAATTTTTCTGCCGCCTCCACGAGGCGGAAACCAGACAGAGAGAAGAAGAGCTCCGGCAGGGAGAAATCTACCGGGAAATTTCCCTCCCGAGGGGGGGGGGGGGGAATCGCCGCCATCGTCATCGCCATCACGCTAAGCATCATCGAGATCATCATCAACATCATCTCCACCATCAGCAACATCATCACCGCCGTCATCCCATCTCATCTCGCTGTAACAATTATCATTGTGTTGCTATTAGTTCATCGGAATCATATCCCTGGCGTTGATTACCACTTGTAGTTGATGTTTGAGAGTTTTATCGGTGAATTATCATTACAATCAGATTGTTTCCTTTATTCATATCACCTCTGATCATGATCTATATGATGTCTTGTGAGTAGTTCGTTTAGTTTTTGAGGACATGGGGAAAGCCTAGTTGCTAGTAATTGCATAATGTTGAGTAATATTTAATGGTTTGATTTATGTTGTGGTGTTATTCCTCTAGTGGTATCGTGTGAACGTCGACTACATGATACTTCACCTTTCGAAGGGCCTAGGGGAATGCATAGTGTATTTAGTTTGCTTATGGTAGAGTTGCAGGAGTGACAGAAACCTAAACCCCAATTTGTGAACTAGTGCACTAGGGAGCGTAGGGTCTCAGAGTTTAAGGTTGTGGTTAGGTTTTTATCTTAATTACTTTCTTGTAGTTGTGGATGCTTGCAAGGGGTTTAATCACAATTATGTATTTGTCCAAGTAAGGGCGGTGCATTAGCATAGGTCCACCCACACAGCACTTTATCAAAACATTGAAGGTTAATCACCGGCGTGCAATGAAACTGGCTAGGCAGAAAGTCCCATGTGTCCTCGAGAACGTTTTAAGCTTAAAAGGATTGGGCTATTTGCTGCAATTATTGTAGCACTCTTTTATTTACTTGTTCTTTATTTGTTCTTTAAATCAAAAATCCAAAAACATTTCTCTTTTAGTGCTTGCAGTGAAACCTTGCTGAAAATCACTTGTCAACACCTTCTGCTCCTCGTTGGGTTCGACACTCTTACTTATCGAAAGGACTACGATAGATCCCCTATACTTGTGGGTCATCAAGACTCTTTTCTGGCGCCGTTGCCGGGGAGTGAAGCGCTATTGGTAAGTGGAATTAGTAAGGAACTCTTTTATTGTAAGTGTTGTTTTTATTTTTGCTTGTTACTTTGCTTCGTCATGGAGCACTCTTCATTTAATATGCTATTTGGGAGTGACTCTGCCACCACACCTGTGGTGGATAAGAGTCCTCCGCTCTCTGAAATTGATCCATTTAAAATACCCATGGGAATTATTGATCATGTTATGAGTAACCGTTATGCAGGGGATGGAACCATCCATCCAGGTTATCATTTGCTTTATATTAAAGATCTGTGTGAGCTATTTAAGATTGCAGGTATGTCAAAAGATAAAGCTATGGATTGGTATATGCTTCTGGATAATTCTCACTTGATGGATTGGAAAGAGCTTATGTCTCTCTTTTATTCTAAATTTTATCCTCTTCATGAAATTCATCAAGATAGAAATTATATTTATAACTTTTGGCCACATGAAGGAGAAAGCATCGCTCAAGCTTGGGGGAGGTTGAAGTCTCTAATGCTTAAATGCCCCAATCATAAGCTTCCTAATGATGTAATTGTTAACAATTTTTATGCGAGGCTGCCTCGCTATGATAAGGATATGCTTGATGCTTCTTCTCTCGGATCCTTTACAAACAAAGAAGTTAATGCTAAATGGGATTTAATTGAAAGGATTTATTGCAATGCGGAAGATTGGGAGATCGACAAAGGTAAAGAATTAGGTATAAATTATGAGTATGATTGCATTAAATCTTTCATGGAAACTGATCGTTTTAATATGCTTAGTACTAAGTTTGGGCTCGATTCTCAAATTGTTGTTGATCTTTGTAAATCCTTTGCTGACCATATTAATATTCCAAAAGAAAAGTGGGATAAGTATCATGAACCATTTAAAGATGTTTGTAAAACGGATGTGCTTGCTAGTGATGATGTGCCTGTTCAAACAGTTGAATCTATTTTACCTGCTGTTTACTTTGAAAAACCACCCTTTCATATAAAAATTAAAGATCACTCAATCGTGGCTAGTGTGGTTAATAAAAGTGAAAGGAAAGCTTATGAACCTGATGAACAACTTGAAATTGCCTCTCCAGTAGCTTTGGTTAAAGATCTTGTAACTGAGAACGTCGATGGATGTTCTATTTATTTTTGTGAAGCTGCTTCTAACATTGTTATACAGGATAAAAGTGCAAAAGTTGTTGGTACTCCTGTTGTCTCTGTCAAGATAGGTGATCATTGCTATTATGGATTATGCGATATGGGTGCAAGTGCAAGTGCTATTCCTTATACACTTTATCAAGAAATAATGCGCGAAATTGCGCCATGTGAGCTTGAGGATATTGATTTGGAGATTAAATTGGCTAATAGAGATGTCATCCACCCGGTGGGAATTGTCAGAGACGTTGAAGTTTTATGTGGTAAGGTAAAATATCCAACTGATTTCCTTGTCTTGGGGTCGGTTAAAGATAAATTTTGTCTTATCATATTTGGTAGACCTTTCTTAAATACTTGTAGTGCTGTTATAGATTTTAAAAAAGAAAAGGTCTCTGTTCAATTCGCTGGAGAGCCGTATGAATTTAATTTTTCCAAATTTGCTAGACATCGTTATGATAAAGAATTGCCTAATGAGGATCTTATTATTGAAAGAATTGCTTCTATTGATGTGCCTCCTAATGACCCTTTGCAGCAATATATGGAGGAGCACGAGAATGAGATGTTTATGCAGGAAAGGGAAGAAATTGATGAAGTCTTCTTTAGGCAGCCGGCTATTCTGAAGCATGATCTACCTGTGGAGTCACTGGGGACGCCCACACCTCCAAAAGGAGATCCTGTTTTTGAATTAAAAGCTCTCCCAGACACTCTCAAATATACATATTTAGATGATAAGAAAATCTATCCTGTTATTATCAATTCTAACCTTTCAGCAAAAGAAGAGGAGCGATTATTGGAGGTTCTTAGGAAACATCGAGCTGCATTGGGATATACTCTGGATGATCTTCAAGGGATTTCTCCATCTATTTGTCAACATACAATTAATCTCGAGCCTGATGCGAAGCCCGTTGTTGATCATCAACGAAGATTGAATCCAAAGATGAAGGATGTGGTAAGAAATGAGATACTCAAGCTTCTCGATGCAGGTATAATCTATCCTATTGCTGATAGTAGATGGGTTAGTCCTGTTCATTGTGTTCCCAAAAAGGGAGGTATGACTATTGTTGCTAATGATAATAATGAACTCATTTCTCAAAGAACAGTTGTAGGGTATAGAATGTGCATTGATTATAGGAAACTTAATAAGGCTACTTGAAAAGATCATTATCCTTTGCCTTTTATTGATCAAATGCTTGAAAGGTTGTCTAAGAATTCTCACTTTTGTTTCCTTGATGGTTATTCTGGTTTCTCTCAAATTGCAGTTAAATTTGAAGATCAAGAAAAGACTACTTTTACTTGTCCTTATGGAACTTATGCCTATAGACGTATGCCTTTTGGTTTGTGTAATGCACCTGCTACTTTTCAAAGATGCATGTCTGCTATTTTTCATGGTTTTTGTGAGGAAATTGTGGAAGTCTTCATGGACGATTTCTCCGTCTATGGAACTTCTTTCGACAATTGCCTCTACAATCTTAACAAAGTTTTGTAGAGATGTGAGGAGACCAATCTTGTTCTCAATTGGGAGAAGTGTCATTTCATGGTAAATGAAGGCATAGTGCTTGGACATAAAATTTCTGAAAGAGGGATTGAAGTTGATAAAGCCAAAATTGAAGCAATTGAGAAGATGCCCTATCCAAGGGACATCAAAGGTATTCGTAGTTTCCTCGGTCATGCTGGTTTTTATAGGAGGTTTATTAAATATTTTTCTACGACGTTGCGGCCTCTTACTAATCTTCTTCAAAAATATGTTCCATATGTTTTTGATGAAGATTGTAAGGAAGCCTTTGAGGTACTAAAAAGAGCTTTAATCACCGCTCCTATAGTTCAACCGCCTGATTGGAATTTACCCTTTGAAATTATGTGTGATGCTAGTGATTATGCTGTAGGGGCTGTCCTTGGCCAAAGAATTAATAAGAAGTTGAATGTAATTCATTATACTAGTAAAATGCACAGAAAAATTATGCAACCACTGAAAAGGAATTTTTAGCGGTCGTTTTTGCTTGTGATAAATTTAGACAATATATTGTGGACTCTAAAGTGACTATTCATACTGATCATGCTGCAATTAAGTACCTTATGGAGAATAAAGATGCTAAGCCTAGACTTATTAGATGGGTGCTTTTGCTGCAAGAGTTTGATTTGCATATTGTTGATAGAAAAGGTGCAGAAAATCCTGTAGCTGATAATTTGTCTAGAATGGAAAATATTCCTCATGATCCCATCCCTGTAAATGATAGTTTCCCTGATGAACAACTTGCCGTCATTAAGGTAACTTCTCATGATGCTCCTTGGTATTCTGATTATGCTAATTTTATTGTCTCGAAATTTTTGCCTCCAAGTTTTACTTATCAATAGAAAAAGAAATTCTTCTATGACTTGAGGCATTACTTTTGGGATGACCCACATTTATACAAGGAGGGAGCTGATGGAATCTTGAGGAGATGTATTCCCGAGCATGAACAGGAGGAGGTATTGAGGAAGTGCCATAATAGTGATTATGGAGGACATCACGCAGGTGAGAGGACTGCACATAAGGTTCTTCAATCAGGTTTTTATTGGCCTACTTTATTTAAGGATGCTAAGTTTGTTTCATCTTGTGATGAGTGTCAAAGGGTCGGTAACATTAGTAGACGTAACGAAATGCCTATGAATTACTCTCTTGTTATTGAACCTTTTGATTGTTGGGGGTTTGACTTTATGGGTCCTTTTCCCACTTCTCATGGCAATACTCATATTCTTGTTGCTGTAGATTATGTTACTAAGTGGGTGGAAGCTATACCAACTAAAAGTGCTGATCATAAGACCTCCCTAAAAATGCTTAAAGAAGTTATTTTTCCTAGGTTTGGTGTGCCTAGATATCTTATGACTGATGGAGGATCTCATTTTATTCATGGAGCTTTTAGAAAGGTTTTAGCTAAGTACGATGTTAATCACAGAGTCTCCTCTCCGTATCATCCTCAAACTAGTGGGCAAGTTGAATTAACTAATAGAGAAATTAAACTGATCTTGCAAAAGACCGTTAACAAGTCTAGGAAGAATTGGTCTAAGAAACTTAATGATGCTTTATGGGCCTATAGAACTGCTTATAAAAATCCTATGGGTATGTCTCCTTATAAAATGGTTTATGGGAAGGCATGTCATTTGCCTCTTGAATTAGAACATAAAGCTTTTTGGGCTGTTAGACAACTTAATTCTGATCCTAATCTTGCCGGTAAAACTAGGTTGCTTAAATTGAATTCCTTGGATGAGTGGAGAAACGAGGCTTATGAAAGTGCTCGTTTGTTTAAGGAAAAAGTAAAAAGATGGCATGATAAGAGAATTTAATGTTGGTGATAAAGTGCTTTTGTATAGGTCTCGTCTCAGATTTTTTGCAGGAAAATTGCTATCAAAATGGGAGGGACCATTCATCATTGAGAAAGTCTATCGCTCCGGAGCTATAAAGATTAATAATCTTAACGGAGACAAACCTCAAGTGGTGAATGGTCAGCGACTTAAGCACTACATCTCCGGTAATCCCTTGGAAAAGGATGTTGATGTTATTCAAGTGGTCTTTCCGGAAGAACTCATCGAAACCCAATACCGGAAGACTCCAGAATCAGAAAACGAATAGGTAACTGTTTCGGTAAGTAAAGTGTCTCGGAAAATTCCGGAAAATTTATATTATTTATTTCTCGAAAATTAGGAAAAATCAGAGACTGGACGGAGTACGAGATGGGGTCCAGGAGGCAGAGGCGGCCCTCTGCCGCAGCCCCACCCCAGGCCACGGTGGGGACCCGCCCCTGGCCCTGGATACCGCCTCCGACTCCGCCCAGTCCTGTCATATTCCTTTTATTGCAAAACTTTTCGCTACATATTTCCCTGAATTTTTCGAGAAACGTATCCTGTGTTTTCGTCGTGTTTTTGTTTCGAGTCTTTTCTGGCAGATTGCTTTCGCTCAAACCCTAGTCGAGATGACTTATCCAAGCTCTTCCAACGACGATTTCATCACGAATGTCATAAACCCCTACCTAGCTGAGGTCAAGATGCATCCTCAAGTTCTCCAGCTCAAGGATGGTGTGCTTCATAAACAAGATCTTCAAGGCCCCAAGAAGGAAGGAGACATGAAGACAAGCTTGGAAGAGGTTGAGCAGGAGGTTTTCAAGTGCAAGGAGATGATTGAGCGTGGAGTGAGCGTCAATCACCGCATCGTTGCTGAACTTATCACTCTTCACAAGCAAGAAACCAATGAATTAATGGAGAAGATCTTTCTATTGGAGACTGAGACTGCAAATCTGCAAGCACAGATCTACGATCTTCACAATCAGATGTCTGAGTATGAACTTAGATTTAAGCGTATAAGCTCTGCTGCAAGTTTCGGGTCCGAAGAGACTCGTTCGTCTTTCGTTGACGGGAAGCACCTTCTCGTTAATTCGAGCACTATGGGTAACGGCACTCCCTTGGCTTGTTCCAAGCTTGGGGGAGTGCCCCGGTATCTTTATCTTATGTCTTTTATTTTTCGCAGTCTTGTGAGTCGTATCATGAGTAGAAAAGTTATCTTGTAGTATGCTTTTGCATTGTGTCTTGTCACTCCTTGTGAGTCCTTTGTATCCGTTGGTGTGTGGTTTTCTATAATGGAATATAAATGAGAAGTATCTTTTATTCTTCTGCACTTTATATTTTATTATGGCAATCTCTCTCATCTGCTGATCTTGTGGTAAGTAATGATTTGACATTGGGTGCATGAGTAGAAGTTTATTCGGTATTGATAAGCATGGCTTCGTTTAAATTGCAATAATTGCTTTGGTGCTTGAGTAGAGAAGAAGAATTTTTTGCAAATACACTATCTTGTA
The DNA here is from genome assembly GCA_012064385.1 of Puccinellia tenuiflora. Classification (NCBI taxonomy): domain Eukaryota; kingdom Viridiplantae; phylum Streptophyta; class Magnoliopsida; order Poales; family Poaceae; genus Puccinellia; species Puccinellia tenuiflora. Next base: position 599,993 of record QRDG01000867.1, on the reverse strand, counting down.
TGTCTTACATGCTTGTGAACCTTCCAGCTCATACACCTATGTATTAGATTTATTTCTGACAGTGATGATAAGCGTTATGTTGCATGCTTGACATATTGTTTTTGATAGCATAGTTGATTTGCATCTCTCAACACTGTTTGTTTGCTTTAAAGCCTTTCTAGCCTAAAGCCCTGTACTCGTGCGTCCAATTCCCAAAGCCAAACTTTCTTGCCAGCTGTGTCCACCATATCTGCCTATGCATGGTATTTCTTGCCATTCCAAGTAAATTTGTCATGTGCTACCTTTAAAAATTCAAAATACTTCTTCTTTGTGCCTCTGTTTTTAAGCTCATGAGGGAGCAGTAGAGAGCTAGATATACCTTGTGACAAGCGAGGGCATTTCCCCCCTTTCACCCGGTGTCGATGGATTACGTCTTCACTTGAATCAACCCGAGAGCAGCTTAAGCAAAATATAAATATAACTCACCAATTCTCCTCCGCGCAATGCAAATCTGAAAAAATCAGCCCAAACATTGGACAGTGGTGAAACCAAGGAGAAAGAAGAGCGTACTCGCTCTTCTAAAAACCAGCTGCTCTCACAAGTCTAAAAACCTTGCTTGTCATGGGGGACTAGATAGCTTCTCTGTTGTGAAGTCGTTGACGAAAGCATGCATACCTCAAAATCATTTTACTTCTGTTTTAAAACCAAAAAGCTCTAGCACATGATTAATCCCTGCTTCCCTCTGCGAAGGGCCTCTCTTTTATTTATTGTTCAGTCAGTTCACCCACTTCCTCTACCTTCTACAAGCAAACCCACAGTGTTGAATTTTGATGTTAAGCAAGTATGATATCTACATTATGTCTTTTATGTCCCATGATAGTTATTCATTTTTCTTATGTCAGTCCAAACTCTTTTATAAGGATATAGCTTTGACGATTTGCAACTCGTGGGAAGATGACCGGATGGTTGAAGCATTTAAATGAATCTTTCTTGAAATATGGGCTGATAAGTATAATTGTTTCTTAAGCGGAGTCTCGTTTTGTCTTTGCTTAATAAATTTCTGTCTTCTTTCACCTTAACATGTTGTAGTTACATTACTTGTCTTCGAGAAGCTTTATGAGAGAAAGGTTGATGTTTAAGATATATCTGTGTTTGATGAGTAAATACTGATGCTTCATGTTCGTATTCTTTATTTATCGACACTTCACTCTATAAACCTGTGGTCATGTTTACCGAGTTCAGTTTTCGCTTGGGGACAAGCGGAGTCTAAGCTTGGGGGAGTTGATACGTCCATTTTGCATCACTATTTTACATCATAATTTATCTTTATTCATTGATATATTTCATATTATGATGCAATACTTATGTTATTTTATCCCATTTTGCATGTTTGGAAATTATTGGATATGCATCTGCCGGAGCCTGGAATCAGCTGGAAAAGTACCTGTCAAGACACCTGACTTCGGAAGCCCCAAAAATTCCAGGAAAATTCAGAGCATAATATTTCGGGAAATAAGTCACGGAGCCAAAAGGGGGCGAAGAGGCGAGCAACAGGGGGCAGGGGCGACCCCCTGCCGTGGGTCCACCCTAGGCCGCGGGTGGGGCCCGCCCCTGGTCCCTGTGGCCCCTCTCCGGCTCCCCTTCGGTGTATTATTGACCCTTGACCTAAAAACATCGGGGGCATCGACGAGGAATTTTTTCGCCACCTCCATGAGGCGAAAACCAGACAGAGAGAAGAAGAGCTCCGGCAGGGAGAAATCTGCCGGGGAATTTCCCTCCCGGAGGGGGGGGGGGGGGGAATCGCTGCCATCGTCATCGCCATCACGCCAAGCATCATCGGCATCATCATCAACATCATCTCCACCATCATCACCGCCGTCATCCCATCTCATCTCGCTGTAACAATTATCATTGTGTTGCTATTAGTTCATCGGAATCGTATCCCGGGCATTGATTACCACTTGTAGTTGATGTTTGAGAGTTTTATCGGTGAATTATCATTACAATCAGATTGTTGCCCTTATTCATATCACCTCTGATCATGATCTATATGATGTCTTGTGAGTAGTTCGTTTAGTTCTTGAGGACATGGGGAAAGCCTAGTTGCTAGTAATTGCATAATGTTGAGTAATATTTAATGGTTTGATTTATGTTGTGGTGTTATTCCTCTAGTGGTATCGTGTGAACGTCGACTACATGATACTTCACCTTTCGAAGGGCCTAGGGAATGCATAGTGTATTTAGTTTGCTTATGGTAGGGTTGCAGGAGTGACAGAAACCTAAACCCCAATTTGTGAACTAGTGCACTAGGGAGCGTAGGGTCTCAGAGCTTAAGGTTGTGGTTAGGTTTTTATCTTAATTACTTTCTTGTAGTTGCGGATACTTGCAAGGGGTTTAATCACAAGTATGTATTTGTCCAAGTAAGGGCGGTGCATTAGCACAGGTCCACCCACACAGCACTTTATCAAAACATTGAAGGTTAATCACCGGCGTGCAATGAAACTGGCTAGGCAGAAACTCCCATGTGTCCTCGAGAACGTTTTAATCTTCATAAGTAACACAACCGACTTGTCCTTTGAGCTTAAAAGGATTGGGCTATTTGCTGCAATTATTGTAGCACTCTTTTATTTACTTGTTCTTTATTTGTTCTTTAAATTAAAAATCCAAAAACATTTCACTTTTAGTGCTTGCAGTGAAACCTTGCTGAAAATCACTTGTCAACACCTTCTGCTCATCGTTGACTTCGACACTCTTACTTATCGAAAGGACTACGATAGATCCCCTATACTTGTGGGTCATCAGCTCCCTGGACTTGTTTGTAGCGAAGGGAAGTATTGCGTCGAACGCTCGACCGGTACACCTCTAAGCGAGTGTTTCGATGCATGTGGGTTCATTGGTGCATCCCTGCAGGGTGAAATCTTTTCGAAAAGCTGTGTCCGCGGTTATGGACGACTTGGTGAAATGCGCTGGCTAAAAAGATCATAGACAACTTGCACCTAACGATCATATCTTGATTAGTAAGTTAGATTACTTGAATAATAACCTATAAAAATTGTCCACCGTGTGAGTTGCCCTGATTGCTTCCTCGTGGGCGGTTCATCGAGAGAGTAATACTTGGGCGGGTTTTTGATGTGGTGTTAGTATACTTGGTTCCGTATGCGCTCTCTTACCTTGTCTCTTTTAGACGAAAGTTGTAGCGTGTCTCTATAAGTTGTTAGTGCTGCTTGCCGCCGCCTCAATCGCTAACCCTCTTTCCCCGAAATTCCAGCTTTGATATCTTGTGAGTATTACTTGCCAGTACTGTTTATAGTACTGATCCCTTCGGGTCTGCTATTCCAATGCAGCCGACAGGTTTGAAGTCTGATGACGTTAGCTTGGGAATCCCTCTGGCTTGGCCTGGGCAGGGATATGGTGCCTTCGTTTATCTTCAGGACTCTTAGTCCAATTTGTATCTTGTCCGTAGTCGGACGCTATTCGCTTCCGTTGTTATTTTGGATCTTTGTATTGTATCTTTTGTTCTTGACTCGGTGAGTCGTTGTTGTATATATGTTCTTTTGTGGGTTCCATCGAGAACTGTTGTAATGTTATCACAATTCCACCCGCATAACGTGTGTGTTGCGACGTGCACGTTATGCCTGGTGGGCGTCCTAGGATCGTTATTATGCGGATTTGGCGGGAATCGCTCAAATCTACATAGTACCAATCTTGGGGCGTTACAAAGTGGTATCAGAGCCATGGTTCTTCGATACCCCGTGGGTCCAGTCTGCCTGTAGGATACCCTAGCTAATGGTCGTTGTTTGTAGAGTGTCCAAACTATTTTACTAAAACTTATTTGAAAATATCTCATTAGGACTCTTGTTACTCCTCACCTCTAGTTTCTTTCCCCTCTTACCTTATATGATTTAAATCTTCTGTCTTATCTATCTTTCGGTTATAGCATCTTCGTGGGTGGACGATCTCTTGCCTTTTACCTAATAGGTTCGATCTTCGGAAGAACCTCGATAGACGGTCATCACCATCGATGTGAGCAAGAATCTCTTGTTAGTGGTGTCGAGAAGATCAACATGGTGCAATAAGATTCGATAGTTTAACCTCGCTCTTCTCCGCCCCCCCCCCCCCAACGGTAGCGTGGATCTCGGGGCGAGATCCCTTGTTAGTGGTGTCGGTTGTAATGTCCCGGGGTTTCCCCCAAATTAGAAGTTGTTTGTTTTTCATTTTTGCATCATCATGACATCAGCATCATGCGCATCACATATTTTTTGCAACAAAAATTATTTTTATTAAACCCTATTTTATTTTTACTAAATTTGTCAGAAAAGTTTTACCGAGACAGTCGTCTCCTTTTTCTAAAATTAATTGCCAAATTAATTTGCAAAAGAAAATGTTTTGAGAATTGAGAGAGAGTAGCCCAAACCGGCCCAAGCCCACATAACCTCCAAAACCCAAATTCCTTCCCTGGCTCTTTTCCTCCTACCCCCTTGCACCTTGCAGCCACCCTCCTCCTCTTTTTCCTTTTTGCTTTCGGGTCCTCCCACCTCCCAAAAAGGTCATTTTCCCTTCTTTTTGGGTCCCTGCCTTTCTTTCTCTCCTCCTTTTTCTTTTCTTATTTTTCCCCTACTCCTTCTCCTTCCCGTGGTCGACCTCCTCCCGCACTCGTCTCCCGCACGCACCTTCCACCTCCACCTGCTCCTCGCCGGCTCTCCCTCTCTGGCCTACCTGCCTCGGCCCCGCGCGCCCCGGCCCGGCGCTCTCTTCCCCGTCGGCCTCCCTCTCCTCCTCTCCCCGCATCATCATCTCCCCAGTGTCCTCCACCTCACCTCCTTCCTCTGCCTCGATCGGCTTCGGCCCGAGCCGGCCATCTCTCCGCGCCTCCCCGTCAAGCCCATCGCCCGCGGCCGTCCCCGCGCCTGCTCCTCCTGCCTCGTCGACACCCGCATCTCCTCCTCGGCCCCAACCTCGCCTCCCTCCACCGCGAGCTCACCGCCGTCTAGCTCCTCCCCGGCCGTGCTCCCCTCTCCTTCTCCACCGCGCCTCCCCTTGCCTTCCTCTCTCCCGAGCTCGCCTCTCCTCATCCCCAGCTCGAGCTCCACCAGCGCCCCCTGCTCCGGCCCGCCTCTGGCCGCCCTCTGCTCCCGCACCTCTCCTCTGCTGCCATGCCGGCCTCCTTCCCGACGTGTCCCCGTTCCCCGTTTCCTGTCCCCGATGTTCCCCGACGTGAATATGTTTCCCGATGTTCCCCGTGTGTTCCCCGACGCTTTCGTTTCTGTCCCCGACGCCCGTTCCCATCGTGAAGCGGAAGCCCGGACCCCGTTGACCCCGAAGCCCAGAACGCCAAGGTCCGCAACCCCGACGACCCGAGTACGACTACTTCCACGACCTCGACTACATCGACTACGAAGCGACTACTTCGACGACGTCGCCTACATTCGCTCCGAGTCCGAAGTTTCCCCGAATTCGATGTGTGACCCCAACCCTAAACCCTATATACCATATATGCGTATCTTATAAAATCATGCATAATTAATTAACCTCGCACCTTTATCCATTTAGTCGAAATTAATCCAACTTTAATTATGGGGTTTGTCCGATGCATCTATATTTTGCACCGATCCCATTTAAAATGTTTTGCCATGTGTTAGGAAATAAAATTGGACCACATTTAAATTGTCATGCATTCGTGTCAACAACATGCCGCTTCTTTTGCCGTAGAGTAAAATGCATCTTTTCCGTTGCCCAGTGTTCGTTGCTTCTTCGGGAATAGGACGTTGAGTTGATGTGAGCAACGACAGGTTCTGCTACCTCTACCGGATTGCAGGCAAGTGATACTCCCTTGCTATCTTTGCTTGTTTTCTGTCTCTTACTCGTCCTATCTTTTGTTCCTTGCTAGCCTTATGTCACGATGTTTGTGTTCCGATCCTATTTACATGTTTACCTGGCAGCCATGATATAGCCACATCCCCACATCCTATTACCTGTTGCTTGTTTACCTTGTTAGCCTTGCGAGTCCTAGTGCATGCTTAGGTGCTTTGCTTGAGTCCTGTTATCTCTTTATCTAGTCTTGTTGATAATATGATAGCTAGGCTCAACTAAAATGGTAATCTTTATTTTCTGTTGCGATGGGAATAATATAATAAAGATAAGGCACCGGCAGAAGGCCAATCGTGGTGATTTGTTCTGCTAGTGTCGCCTAGGACCCGAGTTCTTTTCCGCTGATCCAAGACTGAGCGCACTAACCACATGTGGGAGTTCTATGGGCCTCCCTGCAATCTATTACCGGATCCTCAAACCTGTCCAGGAGCCACAACTTAGTTCGGGTGTTTCTACGGTTACTAGCGCGGATGATATGGTAAGATGGATAAGTGGTTACTTGCGTAGGGCTTATGGTATGATGCGAAGTGACCATTCTCATGGCAGTCTGGGTCACCTAGCACGTAGTCGCAAACGGTTAGGCCCACCTCGAAGCTTCGGTCGGACTCTCTAGGTGGATCAGACCTAGCTAGGTGGCTCCCTGGACTTGTTTGTAGATAAGGGAAGTATTGCGTCGAACGCTCCACCGGTACACCTCTAAGCGAGTGTTTTGATGCGTGTGGGTTCATTGGTGCATCCCCGCAGGGTGAAATATTTTCGAAAAGCCGTGTCCGCGGTTATGGATGACTTGGTGAAATGCGCTGGCTAAAAAGATCATAGACAACTTGCACCTAACGATCATAACTTGATTAGTAAGATAGATTACTTGAATAATAACCTATAAGACTTGTCCACCGTGTGAGTTGCCCTGATTGCTTCCTCGCGGGCGGTTGATCGATGGAGTAATATTTGGGCGGGTTTTTGATGTGGTGTTAGTATAGTTGGTTACTTATGCGCTCTCTTACCTTGTCTCTTTTAGACAAAAGTTGTAGCATGTCTCTATAAGTTGTTAGTGCTGCTTGCCGCCGCCTCAATCGCTAACCCTCTTTCCCCGGAATTCCAGCTTTGATATCTTGTGAGTATTACTTGCCAATACTATTTATAGTACTGACCCCTTCGGGGCTGCTATTCCAATGCAGCCAACAGGTTTGAAGTCTGACGACGTTAGCTTGGGAATCCCTCCGGCTTGGCCTGGGCAGGGATATGGTGCCTCCGTTTATCTTCAAGACTCTTAGTCGAATTTGTTTCTTGTTCGTAGCCAGACGCTATTTGCTTCCGTTGTTATTTTGGACCTTTGTATTGTATCTTTTGTTCTTGACTCGGTGAGTCGTTGTTGTATATATGTTCTTTTGTGGGTTCCATCGAGAACTGTTGTAATGTTATCACAATTCCACCCGCATAACGTGTGTGTTGCGACGTGCACGTTATGCCTGGTGGGCGTCCTAGGATCGTTATTATGTGGATTTGGCGGGAATCGCTCAAATCTACATAGTACCGATCTTGGGGCGTTACAAGCACCACAACTTGTTTCACACACGCGGAGTTGTGAAGGACCTGTTCTATTCAAATCGTCATCGATGGTGGAAGCTGCAATAATTTAGCAAGCATTGAGATGGTGGAGAAGCTTTCTCTACCTACACGGCAGCACCCCCACCCATACCACATTCAATGGTTCGACAGCACAGGTAGACTAAAGGTAACACGAACTACACGTGTGCATTTTTCTGTTGGGACATATTCTGGTTTTGTTGATTGTGATGTTGTACCCATGCAAGCTAGTTCGTTGTTACTTGGTAGACCATGGCAATATGATAAAGAATCTGTGCATAATGGTAGAACTAATAATTATACTCTTGTGCATGATGGAAAGAAAATTGGTCTCAAACCTATGACTCCTGAACATATTTTGAAAGATGATCTTGCTAGAGCTAGTAGAGCAAAAAATCAGGAGAAACAAAAGAGTGTGTAACGCCCCAAGATCGGTACTATGCAGACTTGAGCGTTCCAGCCAAATCCGCATAATAACGATCCTAGGACGCCCACCAGGCATAACATGCACGTCGCAACACACACGTTATGCGGGTGGAATTGTGATAACATTACAACAGTTCTCGATGGAACCCACAAAACAACATATACAACAACGACCCACCGGGTCAAGAGCAACAAAGATACAATACAAAGATCCAAATAACAACGGAAGCGAATTAGAATCCGACTACGGATAAGATACAAACTGGACTAAGAGTCCTGAAGATAAACGAAGGCACCATATCCCTGCCCAAGCCAAGCCGGAGGGATTCCCAAGCTAACGTCGTCGGACTTCAAACCTGTCGGATGCATTGGAATAGCAGCCCCGAAGGGGTCAGTACTATAAACCGTACTGGCAAGTAATACTCACAAGATATCAAAGCTGGAATTCTGGGGGAAGAGGGTTAGCAATTGAAGCGGCGGCAAGCAGCACTAACAACTTATAGAGACACAATACAACTTTCGTCTAATAGAGAGAAGGTAAGAGAGCGCATGAGGAACCAACTATACTACTCACCACATCAAAAACCCGCCCAAGTATTACTCCCTCGATCAACCGCCCGCGAGGAAGCAATCAGGGCAACTCACACGGTGGACAAGTTTTATGGGTTATTATTCAAGTAATATATCTTACTAATCAATTTATAATTAATAGGTGTAAGTTGTCTATGATCTTTTTAGACAGCACATTTCACCAAGTCGTCCATAACCGCGGACACGGCTTTTGAAAAGATTTCACCCTGCAGGGATGCACCAATGAACCCACACGCATCGAAACACTCGCTTAGAGGTGTACCGATGGAGCGTTCGACGCAATACTTCCCTTCTCTACAAACAAGTCCAGGGAGCCACCTAGCTAGGTCTGATCCACCTTGAGAGTCCGGCCGAAGCTTCGAGGTGGGCCTAACCGATGCGTGCACGGCTTCGGGAGGAACACTCATACGATTGCCCTCCTTCCACATGCGGTAAACGCTCATGCCGCAAGCCCTACCGTAAAGTAACCACGTAACCATCATCATCTTACCTGCTCATCAACATCGTCGTACGCGCGCAAATGGAAACACCCGAACTACTTGTGGCACCTGGACAAGTTTGAGGATCCGGTAATAGATTGTGGGGAGGCCCATAGAACTCCCACATGTGGTCTGTTCGCTCAGTCTTGGATCAGCGGAAAAGAACTCGGGTCCTAGGTGACACTAGCAGAACAAAACGCCACGATTGGCCGTCCGCCGGTGCCTTATCTTTATTATATTATTCTCATCGCAACAGAAATTAAATATTACCATTTTAGTTGAGCCTAGCTATCATGTTAACAACAAGACTAGATAAAGAGATAACAGGACTCAAGCAAAGCACCTAAGCATGCACTAGGACTCGCAAGGCTAACAAGGTAAACAAACAACAGGTAATAGGATGTGGGGGTGTGGCTATATCATGGCTGCCAGGTAAACATGCAAATAGGATCGAGACACAAGCATCATAACATAAGGCTAGCAAGGAACAAAAGATAGGATGAGTAAGAGATAGAAGACAAGCAAAGATAGCAAGGGAATATCACTTGCCTACAATCCAGTAGAGGTAGCAGAACCTGTCTTTACTCACATCAACTCAACGTCCTATTCCCGAAGAAGCAACGAACACTGGAAGCGCAGAAAATGCATTTTAGTACTATGGCAAAAGAAGCGGCATGTTGATGACATGAATGCATGACAAATTAAAGGTGATCCAATTTTATTTCCCAATACATGGCAAAGCATTTTAAATGGGATCGGTGCATAATATAGGTGCAACGGACAAATCCCATAATTAAATTAATTTAATTTGACTAAATGGATAAAGGTACGAGGTTAATTAATGATGCATGATTTAATGAAAATACGGATATATGGTTTAGGGTTAGGGTTGGGGTCAGATGTTGGATCGAGGATCTTCGGATTGGAATCACCGTCTTCGGATCGGGGAGGAAGTAGTCGACGTCGTCGAAGTAGTTGAAGTAGTCGTTTCCGTCCGGAGTTGAAGTAGTCGACGTCATGGAAGTAGTCGTACTCGTGTCATCGTGGCGGACCTTGGCGTTCCGGTCTTCGGGGTCGACGGGGGTTCACGGCGTCGGGATACTCGGGCACCGGGCTTCACGGAAACGCACGAAGGCGGCCGTCACAAAAACACAAACGAAGAACTTGTCGACGGTCGGGGTAGATCTTGACGTATACGTCTCCGGTCATCGGGTCGGAGAACATGGGTTCACGGAGTCGTACACGGACACGGAGAACTTGGCGGTTCATTGTTGTTCGGTCATCGGGGAAGATCTTGTCACATTGTCTTCCAGTCATCGGGTTCACGGCATCGGGGATGGAAACGGAAACTCAGACACGGGAGGAACATACACACGCACGACACGGACACAGGGAGAGCAACACCGGGGCATGACACAGAGACGTCAACAGGGAACACGATACCAGGGTCGACGGACAGGGGACGAGCTCGAGGCGGCACACGGGACGGCCGTCGGGTGTGGTCAGAGGCGAGCTCGGGCGGAGCTGCTCCCGCAGCCAGGGAAGGCGACGACGACTGACGAATGGAGCTGGGGAGCGGGAGACGGGGTGACGGCGGCAGGCGCGTGGGGGCGGAGCTCGGCCACGAGGGTGAGGGGCGATGGCGGCGAGCTGGAGAGCTCGGTAGCGGGGAAGGTCGGCCGGGGTCGACGAGGACGACCGGGCGGAGGAGCTAGCCGCGGTTGCGGGTTGAGGTCGGGCTGTTGGGGTCCTTTGTGCGGGAGCAGAGGACGCAGTGCCGGGAGCAGACGTCGGGCGTGGGGGGGGGGGGCGAGACGGGGGATCAACGGTGGCGCGAGCTCGGGGACGAGTTGGGGAAGGGGCGCGGCGAGCTGGCCGGGGAGGTGCGCGCCGGAGCAAGGGAGAGGAGGTGGCGAGCGGGAAGGACGAGAAGGGGAGCAGGGCGGCTCGTGGTGGAGGAGGAAAGCGGGGAGGGAGAGGAGGAGAGGCGCGGCGGGCTGGCTGGCTGGAGGAGGGAAGGAAGGCGCGGGTGTGGGCACGAGAAGAAGAAGAGGAAGCTGCGGGGGAAGGGGAAAGAGATAAGAGGAGAGAGGAGGTTTGGTCCCACGGACGTAAAACAAAAGAAAAAGGACCTTCTTGCGAGGTGGGAGGACCCGAAAGCAAAAAGGAAAAAGAGGAGGAGGGCGGCTGCAAGAGGCAGGGGGTAGGAACAGAAAAAGACCAGGGCAGGATTAGGGTTTGGAGGATAGGTGGGCTTGGGCTGGTTTGGGCTACTCTCTCAATTCTCAAAACATTTTCTTTTGCAAAACAATTTTGGCAAATAATTTTTGAAAACGGAGACGACTGTCTCGGTAAAACTTTTTCGACAATTTTAGCAAAATAAAATAGGGTTTAATAATAATAGTTTTCGTTGCCCAAATATGCGATGCGCATGATGCTGATGTCATGATGATGCAAAAAGCAAAACAAATAAAATCTAATTTGGGGAAAACCCTGGGACATTACAGAGTGGAAACCAGATTGTTGCTAATGAAGTGGTGCTACATAAGAATACTACTAAATCTGGTTCCAAATTACCTAATGAAATTAGTTTGAAGCATCCAACTTTACTTGCTACCAAATCTGATATTTCTGACTTGGATGTGAATACTTCTTTTTGTTATGCAATCATATGCAAAGAGGTCGTGTTTTCTTTTGAGGATATGACTTCCTCTTTGCCACCCACTGTTGCTAACATTTTGCAGGAGTATGCGGACATTTTTCCCAAGGAGATGCCACCGGGGCTGCCACCCATTCGAGGAATAGAGCACCAAATTGATCTCATACCGGGTGCTTCGCTTCCTAACCGTGCAGCCTACCGTACCAACCCCGAGGAGACGAAAGAGATTGAACGAAAAATTCAAGAACTACTTGACAAAGGTTATGTCCGTGAGTCTCTTAGTCCATGTGTTGTTCCTATTCTTTTGGTACCAAAGAAAGATGGTTCTTCTCACATGTGTACTGATTGTAGGGCTATTAATAATATTACAATTCGATATAGACACCCTATACCACGTTTGGATGATATGCTTGATGAATTGAGTGGCTCTACCATGTTCTCTAAAGTTGATTTGCGTAGTGGTTACCACCAAATTCGTATGAAATTGGGAGATTAATGGAAAACATTCAAAACAAAATTTGGCCTCTATGAGTGGTTAGTGATGTCATTTGGTTTAACTAATGCTCCTAGTACTTTTATGAGATTAATGCATGAAGTTTTGCGTGCTTTCATTGGACGTTTTGTGGTGGTCTACTTTGATGATATATTGATTTACAGCAAATCTTTAGAGGATCATGTGACTCATTTGTGTGCTGTTTTTGATGCTTTGCGTGCTGCACGTTTATTTGGTAACCTTGAGAAGTGCACCTTTTGCACCGATCGAGTTGTGTTTCTTGGCTATGTTGTTACCGCGCAGGGCATTGAAGTGGATCCCGCAAAGATTGAGGCGATTTTGAGTTGGCCGACTCCGCTAACAGTCACCCAAGTGAGGAGTTTCCTTGGTCTCGCTGGGTTCTACCGGCGTTTTGTCAAAGACTTTGGGTCTATTGCAACGCCGCTGAATGAGCTTACAAAGAAGGACGTGTCCTTTGTTTGGGGCGATGCACAACAGGAGGCTTTCATGCTATTGAAAGATAAATTAACACATGCTCCTTTGCTCCAACTTACTGATTTTAATAAGACTTTTGAGCTTGAATGTGATGCTAGTGGAATTGGGTTGGGAGGTGTGTTATTACAAGATGGAAAACCTGTTGCATATTTTAGTGGAAAATTGAGTGGGCCTAGTCTGAACTATTCTACTTATGATAAGGAATTATATGCTCTTGTTCGGACTTTAGAAACTTGGCAACATTATTTATGGCCTAATGAATTTGTTATACATTCTGATCATGAATCTTTGAAGCATATTCGTAGTCAAGCAAAACTGAACTATCGTCATGCTAAGTGGGTTGAATTTATTGAGTCTTTTCCTTATGTCATTAAACACAAAAAGGGTAAAGACAATGTTATTGCTGATGCTTTATCACGACGCTATACTATGTTGTCTTAGCTTGACTTCAAAAAAATTGGATTGGAAACCATTGAAGAACAATATATACATGATGTCGATTTCAAAGATGTGTTGCAAAATTGCAAAGAAGGGAGAACTTGGAACAAATTCGTCCTGATGGATTTGTGTTCCGCGCTAACAAACTTTGCATCCCAGATAGTTCCGTTCGTCTTTTGTTGTTGCAGGAAGTGCATGGAGGAGGATTGATGGGACATTTTGGTGTGAAGAAGACGGAGGACATCCTTGCTGCACACTTCTTTTGGCCACGGATGCGTCGGGACGTTGAGAGATTTGTTGGCCGCTACACTACATGTCAAAAAGCTAAGTCACGTCTTAATCCACATGGTTTATATATGCCTCTTCCTGTCCCTAGTGTGTCTTGGAAGGATATTTCTATGGACTTCGTTTTGGGATTGCCTCGCACACAGAAGTGGAGGGATAGTATTTTTGTTGTTGTGGACAGATTTTCAAAAATGGCACACTTTATTCCCTGTCACAAAACTGATGATGCTACACATATTGTTGATTTGTCCTTTCGTGAAATTGTTCATTTGCATGGTGTGCCAAATACAATAGTTTCAGATCGTGACACTAAATTTCTTAGCCATTTTTGGAGATTCTTATGGGAAAAGTTGGGAACTAAGTTGCTGTTTAGTACTACATGTCATCCCCAAACTGATGGACAAACTGAAGTGGTTAATAGAACTTTGTCTACTATGCTAAGGGCTGTGTTAAAACATAATTTAAAAAAGTGGGAAGAATGCTTGCCTCATATCAAATTTTCTTATAATCGTTCCATGCATTCTACTACTAAAATGTGTCCTTTTGAGGTTGTGTATGGTTTTGTTCCTCGTGCACCTATTGATTTATTGCCTCTTCCATCCTCGTTGCCAAATGATCTAGATGCTACACAACGTGCTGATTTGGTGTTAAAGTTGCATGCCACTGTTAAAGAAAATATTGAACGCATGAATGCAAAAGATAAAATGTATGGGGATAAGGGGAGACAGAAATTGTGTTTGAACCTGGAGATCTTGTTTGGTTACATTTGCGCAAAGACCGTTTTCCTGATTTGCGCAAGTCCAAATTAATGCCACGGGCTGATGGTCCTTTTAAGGTGTTAGAGAAAATAAATGATAATGCATATAAACTTGAGTTGCCTGTAGATTTTGGTGTTAGTCCCGCATTTAACATTGCAGATTTGAAGCCATACTTGGGAGAGAATGATGAGATGGCGTCGAGGACGACTTCAATTCAAGAAGGGGAGGATGATGTGGACATCCCTGCTATAGATGCAACCGCCGCTACTACACCACCTACATTACAAGGACCGATGACTAGAGCTCATGCACGTCAACTTAATCAACAGGTACTTTCGTTCTTACAAGCTACTCCTAATATTCATGAGAATATGATGCTGTCTAAAGTAGATGTATTTGTTTCTTTTAGAAATGATGGACCAAGCATGGATGAGAGGGACAAGCTATGGAGCATGTACGTGGAGGGACATGGCAGCACGAGTGCAAACAATGGAGACGATGCTGCTGCCAATGGAGACTAACGCACTTTGAAGCCGCCATAATGAAGTTTGAAGACATGGACGAATTATACAAGATGACACTTAATAAAATTCATCCAAAGCTTTTCCTAGGTGCTGCGCCACCTTGTTTTCGGGTTAGGCCCATGTATTTTCGAGATACCTTTTCATAGGCTGTTTTTAGAGTCCGTATCTAAAGAGAAAAGCCTTCCTAGGGTAGGATTCGGCCGCCACCCCATGGCTGGACGAAATCCCACACCTTTCCTCCTTATATACCCTCCTTAGGTCGTCGTTTAGACTCGGATTTTATTTAGTTAAAAGTTAGCCAATTGCTGCAACTTCGTGTACTCTGTTTGTGTCCAACGACCAGATCAAGACCGTTTCTCGGAATCCCACCTTTTTAATAAAGCTTATCTTACATCCGCAATTTCGTGATTGCATCTTTGGTTCTTACTTGTTTCTCGATCGCAGGAAGAACTAGACCTCTTTGGTCAGGCTGATCGTGCTACTGCAGGGTTGGTAACTCACGGAGATTGGTTTAGCAATTGCATAGGTGCTGCGTACTTGTACGTGGAAGTCGGATCGCCAAGGTCGAACTCCACCAGAATCAACGTATCTCGTCTCATCGAAAGATCGGACTACCTTAGCCATATCAATGTATATCATCAACGATTGGTCCACTTAGAAACTTATACATATGAGAGAGGTCTCCTTTTATCGGTATCCTATTTATTTTGAGTCACCTTGTTTATTATCTTTGATTCTTTGGTGGCTTCAAAAATAAATATCTCATGAGTGCTTGTTTTATTTTATTTGCATCTTTGCGCACTCATGTCTTGTTGAAGATCTTTGACCTCATGCTTACCATGGTGAGTATGTTGATTTTTATTGGCTAAATATTCTCACGAGCTTTTGGCTTTTTCAATTGGTTTTAGTTTCCAATTGGTACCCTTGAGCTTGTGAACATATTCCTTTAGTTAAAGATCTTCTTTGTATGTTGTGTGTGTCAATACTTGATATACAATTAATCTCCATTTGGTTAAGGTTATTTGTCTTACCAAATTAATTGTCTTGTCACCCACACATACTCTTGGTTGGGCCTATCTTGATTGAATTTTTCTTTAAATTGGTATCTTCTTATGGCTCAACCATTTCTTTGGTGCAAGTGCTATGATTTGCTTTAGTTTTTGCACTCTTGCACTTGTTGTGTGTTCTAGATGATTTGGGGGAGTGAGGATTCCATATTTGTGCACTCCTCAATAGTGTATGAACATTGGGGAGCTTCTCCATTGTTATTTAGAACTCTCTTTTCGGATCGCTTCGATTGCTTTTCTTCTTTGTGGAGATGTTAGAATGAGTTCATCTTATTTGCAATCTTTGGATTCTCAATATAGTTTGATTTCCTTCAAATATTCTTCATTGGATATGTGCATTTGATTTCACTCATATCTCGAGAAATGCACACTTTATGGAGGAACTCATATTATATTGGCCTTCTAAATTTCTCCTCCCATTTCGGCAATCGATGCTAATGGGGGAGAAGTTTAGAGGGTTTAAGGGAATTTGGTTTAATGCTTTTGTTTGGTTCTTAAGCATTTGCCTTTAATGCGCTTGCATCCTTGCTTGTGTCTTGCAAGGTTGCTTAATTCTTTATATAAACCCTCTTAAAAAGGGATTGTCATCAATTAACAAAATGGGGGAGATTGAAAGTGCATGGTTGCCCCCATGTGTGGTTTTGGTAATTAATGACAATCTCTATGGACTAATGTTTGTATTAAGCTATACTTGTAGGTGTCCATATGCGTTGCTTGATCTCCATATGTTGGAGTCAAGACTAAGGGAAGAAGATTTCTCGTTGATCAAGGCTAAGTGCAAGATGATCAACCACAAGTTATTGGCCATGTGAAGATATGCCGAAGAAGAGGTTCTCCCACATTGGTGTATGGGGGAGAAACATGTGAGTCTTCGCCAAGCGAAGCGCAATCAAGAAAGGTGTTCCAACTTGAGGGAGTCAAGATCGTCATCATCTAGCTCAAGTGGAATGCTCAAGGCAAAGGTATGATCTTGATAGGTTTTCTATTTTACCGGTCTCATGATGTTAGTTGAGAGACCGGGTTATAGGATAGATAGCCGTACTATCAAGAGGGGCTCTCAAGCGAGTATCTTGATCGTATCGTCGTAGAGAGCTCAAACCTTTGCATCCTTGGCATCATCTTTATTGGTTCTTATTTGGATCTTACCTTTGTGAGTAGTTGGTGCTTGTCGTGCTCGTCATGACAAGCCCAACTTCTTCCAAAACGGATTTCATATGCTTCTTCTATTGTGTTTTCGGTATTGAATTACGCACAACTTTTGTGTTTTGTACTTTTTTATTTGACTTCATTTAGGAGGCCGTTTTCTGCGTTGAACAGGATCTGTTCACAGGTGCCAGACCATCCGGCAACCCCGTTTTCTGCCCCAAACGGCTAGTTTCCAAGGAGCTATAAAGGGGATTCTTCCCCAACAGTTTTCCAAGGTTCTCAAGCACGAATTTCTCTCTCTCCCACCATTGTTGACCTTGAAAACCTTGCCCCCCTCTCAATCCCTCCTATGATTCTTGCATATTTTTTAGGGAAAAGTGAGAGGAGATCTAGATCCACATTTCCACCAATCAATCTCTCCTCTAAGTGAGGGGAACCTAGTGGATCTAGTTCTTGGAGTTCTTTGGTGGTTCTCCTTGTTGTTCTTCCTCTCTTATTCCCCCATAAGCATTTGTTGCTTTGTTGGAATTTGAGAGTGAAGGATTTGAGCACTTGTGCTCTTGCCATTGCATTAGTTGCATCGGTTTGTGCTCTCCACGAGGATTCGTGGAAGTTGAAGTTCGAGAAGCTTGTTACTCTTGGGTGCATTGTGTTCCCAAGTGCTTGTGACTATTGGGTGCATTGTGTACCCTAGACGGTTGGTGGTGTCGCGAAGTTTTCGAGTTGTGAAGCTTCGGGCAAGATTTGGGAGCCCCCAATTTGGTTGTGGGTGTGTGCCCCAAGATTGTTGTAAAGGCTCCGGATTCCGCCTTGAAGAATTCCGATAGTGGAAGGTGAACCGAGCCTTTGTGGCGAGGTTCATCGGAAAATAGGGTGAGACCTTTGTGGCGTTGAGTAGGCATATTGTGGCGAGCTCACACCCCTCGAACGAGACGTACCCCTTAACAAGGAGGAACTCGGGAATATATCTTCGTCTCCGTGTGCCTCGGTTATTTCTATAGTCGATCCCTTTACTTATGCAATTTACATTGTGATATCCTTCGTGCTTGAAGTATTATATCTTGTTATCACCTTGTAGTTATCTTACTTAACATAAGTTGTTGGTGCACATAGGTGAACCTAATATATTAGGTTATTGGCTTGTTAATTTAAACAGCTAGTTTTATTCCGCAATTATCAAACCTTAAATCATAAAAGTTTTAAATCGACTATATAGACCCGGTCAACAGCTTCACTAGACAACATAGACCCGACCAATAACAAGTCCAACCACCAAAATTTCGACCTACAATTTCACCGGGCTACACAGGCCCGGCTCTCTGCCTCTCTCCCTTTGGGCCCGTACAGGTTCATAGCTCATTTGGATCAATGAACGAGACAACCAAAAGTTAATATTTCTAAATGGATTACACTCCTACACCCCAATTCCTCTCGCATAGCATGCACGAGAGACAACCAAAATTTCTAAATTTCTAGCGAAGAGGTTAAGATCTCACGGGAAGAATTGTCTCTTGCATAGTTGCATGGACATTTTCTCTTGAAATTTCCTAAGATACAGGCCCGCAAATTCGTATTGCTTTGCTTCGTATAGTATTCAGAAACTCATGACCTTCCAATCATACACTTTGCCTATTCCTGCGTCTCGAGAATTCTTCATCCAAATAGCCCTTAGACCTAACCTTAGTTAAGATGAGACGACAACACTTGAGAACTACTAGATTTCAATCTTGTAACAATCGTTGGTTTCATTGCAAGGAAAGCTCATGAATTGAACGTTTACAGTACACAATACACTTGGTAAGAGCTCTCTTGTAGCTACATCTCCACCGGACAGCTAATTCCCACCTCTCCAGAGATCGGAGGAGTCGAACTGTGAGTTGATTGTGGGCATACTCCAGGTTCACGCCATGGAACCGGAGAAACGCCGCAAATTCTTGTCCGAAACTTGACTGGTCCACATCAACTCTCCAGTTAGTGTTGTGATGTAGGTTGTGTAAAAAATAGATCAAACTTGCATCGAACTCAACAGTCGTAGGTGATTGCTGCAAAGTTTCCACACATTTGTTGCCCAACCACTTCATAACCTCCAGCTCATTTTCGACAGAAAGCGTTGATCCAGAGTAAATCTGATGACTGAAGGCTTTTCGACGATTTGCAGGAGTTTTCCACAGCCTTAATGCGCATAACAATGCAAACGAGGGATGTCCATTTGGATGAATATATAGGGAATCTTTGGGCCATGAACTGATAGTACATAACTCCAGATCTAGCTGAATGTAAGTTTTATCATTAGGATTCTCATCCAAAAGAAAACCATAATGCTCAAGAAGCTCCAAGTTTGTGTATGTTCCATACCCCAGAAGTACCTAAATAATGGTCAAGTTTAAGAAAGCATAGAGCACACAAGATAATACTTTGGATGGCAAGAACGCAAAATGTTTGGGCGATATTTTCAAACATACCTGCTCTCCTTTCCTATACATTTTTTGGGCATATAAACAGTATGCTTTACAATCTTCATATCCTCCATCCGTCAACCTCTCAGATGAACAATTAAACATTACCTCTTCCGACATCTCATTTTTCTCCTGGCATTTCGATTCTTCTGTATTTTGTTCTTCAGATGAAATGTCATCATTGGGAGCGGCATAGTTGAATAAATCACCGATTGGACATAGGCAACCGGCATCATCCCATGGTACATGCAATGTCCGTGAAGATACCTTCAAATGGATAAATGAAACCTCAGAGATCTCACCCGGAAGTAAAATCTCATATACGAAAAGGTGCTAAAGAATCAACAAAAGTCTTGAATCAGCACAGATTCTACATAATACCAAAATAAGCTGCCAAATGTAGCCGAACAGATAAGAAAGACAGCTGACATAAAAGCAAGCTATAAGTACATTTCGAAAAACACTATACCGTTGCGAACGCCCAGATCCACGTTTGAACAACAAAAGCTTAGGTTAAAATCCAATTCTTGCATTAGCAGTGTTGATTCTTCCCACTCCGATCTGATGGCAGAAAGAGCCTTTTGTGCAACCCAAATAGCATCATCAACCTGATAGTCAAAGTGGATCAATGTTTTTGTAGGATGGAGCAAAAGAAAATCGAAAAGAGTGTCATTGACAGATCTGCTAAGCTATACTTGGAGAGCTTCAATTTCAAAGTCATTGAAGGTAGCCAAGATTGTGTAGTAGCTAGGCAGCTGAGACAAATAGAGGTACCAGCTAGAGCTCTTCCCCTTTCCCACTTCAGCCAATAAGCATACAATCAGTCTCTGCTCAAACACAAATAGGAGACCATGGAAACCATTCAAGGAATGTTGCGATTTATAAGATGTGTAAGGAAAAAAAGAATGATCAAGAATGAGTTAACACATACAAGGTAAAAACTATAAAACTAATATCCTAAATCGGTGAAGCTACTTGTGTGATTTTGCTGTGATAAAACCAGAATATTTTAATTTTCATTCCATCAAGCAAACTTTGCAAAGTTGAACAGAGAACTATTCACAGATTGTACTGGAAGAAACGAACTGCGTGGGAAAACCAAAATATATATAGCTTTCCTCGGTAATCAAAGCAAGCCGCCATCACTATGTGGCGAATAATTCATCCTCCCTTATGAATTGGTTTGCATCATTGCAAAATAAATGAACTAGTTTTGCCAACATACAAAATCTGTTCCACTGGATTGATTGAGAGAAGCAGATAAATCGATGTTAAATATGGGAATGGTCCTGGTCCCCAGAAATCCTAACCAAGGTTTTGCCAATGTACAGGTGACTCCAAAACCAATGCCACGATCTTACTTGCGCACCACAAAGAATGATGCACTCCTAGTCCTATCTTATCTCAAATACTTGGTAAATTCTGGAACAACTTCACAGAGCATTTTTTTTGGTACACCAAACTGTTGCCAGAGGATATAGCATTACCTGGACGCTAGAGATGCGGGGACGATGGGCACCTACGCAGGAAGCGATCTTGGGGTCGTCGGCCATAACGCGGTCGCTGGTGAGCAGCGCGGCGTGGGGCACGCGCAGCACCAGCTCGCCGCGCCGGAGATCCCGAGCCGCCGCAAAGCCCCTCCTGAGGTGGTAATTGGGAGCACGAGAAGGTTAAATCCGTGAGCTGAGATGAGATCCGAGAATCGCAGGCGGCTGGGGTGGGGTTTTGGGTTTATTACCCGCCCGCGTCGGGGAAGTCGGCGACGACGAGGGAGTGACCAAGGCAGGAGGGAGTGGTGGTAGAGATGGTGGGCGGGGCCGGGGAGTCAGAGACGCCCAACTCGGCCGCCCACCGGAGGAGAGCCTCCATTTGCGGCGGCGGCGAAGAGAACCCTGCTTTTTGTCTCAAAGTCACAAGGGCTTCGCTCGGAGCATTGTTAAGCTGCCCCAGTTGCGTTCAGAAAAATCTCGGTTTGCATACACAAAATTAAATTGTTCCTGGCTTCAAATATAACCATTTTCATCATTGTCACGGGTCAGAATGCACCTTAAGTATCAATTCTACTACTACCTCCGGTCCACAAAAACGGTCGTGGATAGTGTTCTTTCCTATGCAAGCCCGGACACATATTCCGGATTGAAGGAGTATTTTATTACCCCTCGAGACTAGAAAGTGGTTGTCAATGTTGATTAATAGAATGAGCATCTCTAAAAAAATGGCTCAAACTTCTGAGAGAAAAATTGAGTGGACAAGTAGATTCAAAGTTTCAAAATTCCGGGGAGCACTCAATCCAAGCGGGCCTTAAAAGATAGATACAAAATTCCTCTTATCCAGCGAAGCACCTTCAAGTATCAAGAGAAAAGAATGTCAACATTGAGGGCCTCTTTGATTCTTACGATAGGAAAAACAGATGTCATGTCTATGTCTAGTTCAATTCTACATGATCTAGAGCCTAGAGGAATTTTCGTAAATGAGTGTTTGAATCGAAAAAACCCGAAGGATTATAAGAGTTGAGTGGATGGAAATTTTCCTACAAAGCATAGTGCAATGCAATCCTATAGGGAAAATTCCTAAGGGTTCACTCGTACGAATCAAACGATACATATAGGAAAAATTCCTAATGATCAAAATCCTATAGAATTCCTATAAGATTTTTTTAAAAATTAAAGGAGCCTGAGAGTGGATAAATGGCTCCCTAGTTTCAGGGAGCTATTTTTAAAAAAAATCGAAAATAGCATTTGAAGGCTCAAAAAATCCAGGAAAAATCATGGATATAGATAATGATGAAATACACCACTGTGAAAAAAAAACAATCCCAAAATCTTTGTATTTTAGGCTAAGCAAAAAATTATAAATGGGTGGATCTGCATATTTTCAAAACTTGAAAATTTGTCAGATTTGTCATTTTTATCTAGCCTAAAATATAGAATTTTAATTACGATTTTGCAAGATGGTAGAGTTTATTGTTATCTACACCTAGAATTTTTCTCCCTAATTCTTTGAAACGTTCAATTGACATTTTCTTTTTTTTTCTGTCACCATAGGGCTCAGGCTCCATTTGTGGTTTCCGGAGCTAATAGTCGCTTCAGATAGATCGTTTTGGACATTGCACGGTCTTCAAGATTTACCTTCGATCATTAATTTTAATATAATTATAGAACACTAAAAAATATAAACATATGATTGATAAATTCTCAATCTAAACAGTACCAATTTCTATTAAATCTTTACTATTAAATGCAAGTTGGTGATAGTTGGCCGCCTCTAAAACACTGAACACTCATCACACAAAACATCTCAGCTATACAATCGCCCAGAACACCCAACGCTTAACGCCGGAACAATCCTCACCATCCAATCAGTAATACCGCATGGGGGCGATCAAATCAGCCAAAAATAACGACGTCATTGCCTTCCTTATCAATGCACGACAATGACGTTAATGGCAATCAGATCATTGATAAGGGCATAAGCATCGCCGGTCTGGATTATTTCCTCTCTCAGAGTTTGCCACCTAAGACTGAACTCTCTGAATTTTGAGGGGTGTACCAGTACCTTCCACATGTTTAACCATATATGTCCTGGCACATTCTAATACAGATAAGACTGGAACTGCCAGCATGGAAGCTTCTACTCTCAGCCACCAAAACAACAGAGAAAAATCTTGAGGTAAAGCAATGGCTTCATGAGATATTTTACTAAAACTAATATACTTCCTCTGTCCCAGAAAGGATGTCACAGATTTGTCCAAATTTCAATGTATGTAGACACTATTTAGTATATAGATATATCCAAATTTTGACAAATTTGTGACATCCTTTTTGGGACGGAGGGAGTACATTAAATCGTAAGTCACTGCCATATGGTATTTCACTTTGTTTGCACATCAGCTTCATGAGATGAAAAGGAATACTATCCGGCAAGAGAAGATCTTCCTAAGGAACTCAAACGCTCTTGCAAATTTACGGAAGTGTCCGAGTGCACACAACGAAAAAACGTCACCAACTGATTAATAATAAATTCTGGAAATTTTGGAAGGCAAAACCAGGATACATGACTTACCAACGGTGAGTATATTACTTGAGCAGGTAGAGCCGTGTACATATGGTTATGGAAGTTTGATGTCAAGTGAAATTTGCCTAATTCACTACCATTTAGCAGCATATCAGCTTAATGATTGTCTTCACCTTGGGAATACCATATTTTCCTTCCATGAGTAACCAAGGTAAGCACGCGGCATAATTCAAACACCCGAAATAATATGCCAAAAAACGTGTCTCTTCATTGCTCTATTAGTAATGGGAAGGAAAATCCATTGATTTATCTTGTATGGACAATCCATTTTGTTTATTAGTTACATTGTAACAATACAATTCTGTGGAATACAATGTACAGGTTTGAGATCTATTTCTCTCCATGATAATATGATACAGATCAAATATACATACATGTTGGTAGGTCAAGATTGTCAGTGCATAGACTAGAGGGATGGCATGTCCTATTGTTATACCGAGCTTCCAATGAAATATTTCCTGAAAGCTTCCTCATCCTTGCAATGTACAGACATGACCTTGTACACTTCAATCAGCAGCTTTGGAAATCGGCTTGAGAAGTAGTTATCAAATCCCTCAGGCAGTGACCCAAGTAACTCCTGAAATTTGAAGAAACGTTAGCTTCTAGAGGAATGTGTGCAAGGTAACACAAAGCTGAGCCTGCCCGGGAACAAAATTATAACCAAACATCATTTATCTGAGGGTTCTGGACTCTCCAATCTTCTCAATAGCCAATAATTCGTTTGGATGGCTTAAGTGAAGGTGGCAATAAAGCTGACGGAAATGGTAAACCTACGGAACGGTTTCTTACGGACGCCACTTATGGACATACGTGTCCGGTTTTAATTAGCCTACACAATCACAGCCCCCCCCCCCCCCCCCCCTGATTTCTCCTGGGCCCCACCCCCTGACAAACCCCACCTAATTCCGTAAGAAGTCGTCCGTATGTGTAGCATTACTGTAAAGCTGAGGGTCTTTTCACAGAATTCCTGGTCTTTGGAGTTTGATGGAAGACCAGGTTTGTTAATTGTGTTGTTGGCAGTGGCAGAGCCAGCTTGTTGATAGAGCCTGGGCAACTGTAACTGTGACCGCATGAACAAATGTATGCCCATGAAAAAACTAGTGACTGAATTTCACACGCTTATACTTTTGATGGAGCGTTGCCGGCAGAGCCCAGGTAGCCGCCCGGGTCACCAGGAGGTGGCTCCGCCACTTGTTAGTGATGTGGTGTTGCGGTACTATTAACAGTGGAGAGGCCGTAACCAACTTAACAATTATTGAGCGCCACAGTGATGGACTGCATTCATCATACTCCTTGGGCATTTATCAAACTCTTGGATTGCTATGTTTGAACTTGTAGATGTTCAACAAAATTCTTTGTGCCCAGACTGATCACATTCAATGTACAAGCTAGCCACACCATCACGTAGCAACCAAATATTAAGGGTGTGTTTGGTTCAGGGGATATGGTTTGGGGGATGTGGGCATCCCCAACCACCTGGTTAGGGGTAACCATTCTCCTGTTTGGTTGAGTGTGGGGGATGAGCCACTTTTATGTTTGGTAGGATGAGACTTGGTTGGGGATGACCCTATGTGTGTTTAGCAAATAAAATATTGTGCAAACAAAATAGGAGATCAGTACATAGCGCAATACTAAGCGAACCTGGATTGACAAAATCGATTCTAGCTAGGGGCGTGCAGCACTAGTCGCTGTAGCACATGCACCACGGGCCAGCGCCCAGCACACTCGTGTCCATTAGCCACAAACAGAGATGTGAGAGATTGAGGGGTCGGAGAGAGAAGAGGCAAGGGCAGGAGGGGACACGAGGTACGGGACGACCAGCAGGTCCTGCGCCGTTCCGCGCGGCTGGCCCGTCTCGCCGTTCTTCCACAGGCTGAGATAGAAATGGAGCCTCCGCCACCGACCAAGATGGAGGGAGGATAGATTCCTGTACAGCCGCCGCCGTTGCCAGCTGGGGTCGATCGACCGCTATCCAAGGTCCAGCTGCGCCTCGCATCACCGGAGCTGCCGTCGCCGCCGCCTGTTTTTTCGTGAGAGAGAGGTTTCTTATCTGTTCAGGGAAGTGAGCGCGTGAAATTGGCGACCAAAACGAGTTTCGCGGTTATTTCTCGGGCGCAAGCAAAAACTGGTTGCCCTCATCCGCCACTTTTGGCCGGATGAGCTCAACCACCGTTTCGGGAGCATATTCCTAAAATCTGGCTATCCCTATCCCTCCGACCCACTAAACCAAACAGAGGGCAACCACCAAAAAAATGGCTATCCCTACCTGATCCCATTGTGGTCGGGCCAGCAACCATAACCACAACACACTTTGAATGAAGGTTTTTTCAGAGGAAGCCCTTGTCTGAGCATCCCAAGGGTATGACAGGGTTCCAGAGTTTGGGAGGACAATAATTGCCTGTCAAACTTTCGAGTGGGCCTGTTCTGCCTTGATTCATTGTGATTCCTCGGAACAATTTGACCAGCATCAATATTGCAGTCTAACCAGAGTGGAGAAGTGCTGCCGCTAGCGGATTCATTGTGCCTCTTTGGAGCAGGCTCATTTATTGGCTTAACTAAGCGTGGAATAGAGAGAAGACGAAACCTTTGAGACCATATAAAACAGTATCAAATTCATCTTTGGGGTTCTCTTCTCTTGCTCTTGTGCGTTTTACTTCTTACTGATATTGATTTGCTGCTTCAGATTGCAAAATTTACACTCGAATTTGGTTGTTAGTGCACCTAGATAAACTCATAGATGTAATTGATTTGGGTTAGAAACTTAAAAGCAAAATTTTGATTTCCTTTAACTGTGTTAAACTAGACAACTTGTGAAAGTGCAGGGTATGTCAAAATTTTCAAGGATATAGACAATTTGCCTACATAATTTGGTTAAGCGGCATCTCATGAAACATCCATGACTATTACTCACCAATATGGTGTAAGAGCCGAAGAACGTGTGTGTATAAACATCAAAACAGCAGGATTGTTGAAGCCCAGCAAACCAGTTTGACCAGCCAACAATTTAGCCATACATGTATAGCACAAATGCAACAAGAGGTGCAGCATAACGAACCTTGAGATCAGCTGGAAGCTCTCTGTAATGTCCTGACTTGTTTCTAATCAACCTGAGAAGGTCACGTGTTGACTCAAAATTATATTTCCTATAACGACCCACGTCGGCAACCAGGCCGTCATCCAACTTTTCTCGCCATTTTCCACCAAACGCTTCATTCCCTATGCTTTCCAGGGCATTAAGGAGGTCCGTCTCAGTGGTTTTCTCAATTCTGTCACTGGTATCTCTTAGAAACAACAGCCGCAACTCAGGGCTCCAAAAGAGAGGATGATTTATCACGTACACTGATGTTGGTCTGTTGACATTTAAAAATGAATTTCAGTACAAAAAGGATTAAACCATAGATACCTATGTGTTCAGCACAGCACGAATTTACCTGACCGTAGTTCTTACCTGTCTTCTGGTTTTGGTTGTAACAACTGAGAAATAAGATGCACTGCTTCTGGTATGTGATCGACCACGAAGAGGTCAAAGTGGCCTTTTATAATGTTCATGTCCCGTTCATAGTACTCACCAAACGGATGCTTGCCTTTAGTGATACAGTAGAATATAAGGCAGCCCAAACTAAATAAATCCATTGCACGAGTCTGACTTTCATGACGAAGCTGCTCCGGTGCTTGCCAACCAGAACTTCCAAATCCTGCAACATATTGTCGAGTAATGCAAGTTAAAAAGCGAGTGTTACTATAGAAAAAGTAATGTAAGGTGCTGTGCCATTAAGATCATAGAAACAGCATGTGCAGTATGCCATCTAAGCAAGTGACTTTGATCTTACTTACCAGTTCCATGATGGCTAAGAGAAGCCATATCCTCTTGCAAGCGCTTACTGATACCCATATCTGAAAGCTTTGCACTGAGAGGTCCTTCCTTACTTATTAAAACATTCTGAGGCTTCAAATCACGATGTATGATTCCTAAACTATGCAAATGCACAATACCAGCAACAACATCTCTGCATAAGAAAATTCATAAGATATGAGTGATTCTACCGATAAGGTGGCGGATGCATTGGCTGACAAAACAGGAAGAATAAGCAGGTATAAAAATACAGGTAGTATCAATAACCTAAATAGGATGTAATATAAGCATAGTGGCGAGGTGCATTTAAAAGCGGATAGCAGACAGTGGTGATATAGAACAACTTATATATCGTATCCCTGTACTCAATTATTTTCAGGATTTTGAACAACTTATACGATGTATTTTAGACACTGGTGCACCGGTTGCAAGCTTCTTTTGAGATTTGTATCTTTCATAATTGTGAAGTGGCCAATTTATGCTCTGTTCATCCAACTAGTTGATAACATCTATCTTCTAACTAGTTGTGAAGTAGAGTGAAAACAGAAGGGGCACAATACAATCTATAAATCTTCCATTAATATACTATATTTGACATCATAATATAGCGCAGTAGCGGCAGGCTGGACCATGTTCCTTCGCAATCCAGTACTATTGTGATTTGACTGGTAGAAACTGCGCTATCTTTGAGAGCAGGGAATGCAGTATCTTATGCAAAGAAGGGTAGACTCGAGGGGCAGTTTGCAATCAAACTATTATGTGTGTTCACGTAAATAGCAACGCCATACACCTGCAAGAGTTTATATCTCTGAGCAAGTACGTTTCCGGCAACCAGGTTGATTTTTAGAACTTTTCAAACTCGCCAATGTGGCCAATACACCTCGAAGGAAAAGGTGTTGACCAATCATACCCAATCAACCTTTCTTGCAGAGAATACGAAAGGACTCAGTACCTCATTAGCTTTAGGAGTTGTACCGAAGGAAGTCCATCCTGCGTCCACAGTTCTACATCTATTCGCTCAACATCTGTAAGTGATGGATCTGTATGCTGTTGGATTAAATCAGCCAAGCTGCAGCGGCACCTCTCCAGGGAGATATAAACAAAGTTGTCATCCTGATCACAGCCATACAGTCTGACAATATTAGGATCACGATCAGATGCAATAAGATTCTGAATCTCTTTTTGTGCTATATCAGTGTGTGAAAGTAGCAGTCGTTTCACTGCAACTTCACGACCATCATAGGAACCCTCAAAGACCACTGTGCCATTGCTCCCTTTACCAATTCTTTTTTGTGAACACGAAGTTTACCGATCTGGCATCCATCAGGACCATCAGGGAGTGCATATAGTGTCCCATTTGACCCGCCAGTTCCACTGCTCTCTTTGTCAGATGCTGAACCGATCTCAATGCTACTGGCAGTTCCATCTTTCTTTCGTGTTTTTCTTCTCTTTGAAGTTCCCTCTGACTTTCCTCTAAGGTCCATCGATTTCTTTTCACGAACAAATGGCTTCATAAGTAGACTCATGAATTGCCTGCAAGGCTTGCTTGAATAGGCCAACCTCACCAGCCAAGCAAGGACCACCAATAAGGGAAGCACGGGGAATAAAAATCCGTAAGGATTATTCGTGAACCTGTTGGTTTGAGGATCTGCGGAGACAAGATGACCAAGAGCACCACCAACAGTTCGGTTCTGAGTGCCATCCAGGACTATACCAGACTTGCTAGCAGCTTGTCGTGAGTCCACCAAAGTACCAAGTAGTCTCAAAGCATCAGCATCGTCCCTAGTAATAACTTTGTTCACATCTAGCAAGACAAGTGCATTCCCTGTACTCGAATCAGGTAAAGTAAGTTTAAGCGGTACACCATCGGTCTTAATGCATGGAATATTTCCTCGCAGACAGGATGATTGTTCAAGCATATCTGGGTGGCTGTCTTTCACGTAGTAGTTTGCAGTGAAAGAAGTTCTTGTCCAGTAAATAAATGTACGCCAAGATCTGATGCACTGAGAGAATAATCAGTTCTCACAATGGTGATGATATTAGTGCTTCTACCAGCATCTAACTTGGATGGTGCTTCTTCAACCGGGGGTTCCCCTAATTCATTCAAGGCGGCTGGCAGGCTATGCTTGTAAATGATCTCACCACTATCAGCATCAACTGCAAAAATAGTTGAAGCTTTTGATCCAACAGTAACCACAGAATCTCGTATGTATGGAGTCCTAGCAATGAACTCTTCCAGTTCCCAAGGAAGTTTCTACAGGAATAAACCATGATGAGAAACATGATTTGTTTGAAATAAAAAAATTTGGAGAACTAGTGTGTTTGTGCAAAGCATACCACACCGGTGCCGTTATGAACTTCCACAAGATCAGACTCATCCAAAGGATATATGAGATAGCTCAAATCAGAGTTTGTTGTAGTAATGTGCTTAGAAAGAGGTGGTCCTGTAGAGAACTGCCACAGAGGAGCTTGTGATAGACGGTCCACAAGTTGAATTGTACCATTGTCATAGAATTGTAGCTCGGAGCTGTTCGCAAAGAAGAAAAGAACTCCAGTCAATCACAAGACAGGTCTGTAAGGTTCTATAAACTGAATCACAGGGACAGATCTGTAAGTTGCTATAAAATCGAAACAAAGGGACATGACGGTAAATTGCAGTAAAATCAAATGCCAGCTATTTCACGACCTAACTGATAGATCAAACTACACCATAGAATAGCTAATCTGGCTAACAAAGTAACAACCCAACAGCTTATTACTCCGCCCATTTCAAAATATTAGTACATATTAGTTTCAGTCAAAGTCAAAATTGTGTAAAGTTTGATCAAGTATACAGAAATAATACCAATGTCTACAATACCAAATGCATACAATATGAAAGTATACTTTATCATGGTTCTAATAGTAGTGATATGATGTTGTAGATGTTGATATTTTTTCTACATATCCGGTCAATCTTCATAAAATTTGACTATAACCAAACTAATATGCACTATATCTTGAGATGGAGGGAGCATGACATAGACCTCCAACTATGGTTATTGAAGAGCAAAAACTGTTTCCCTCACTCCAGAACACCCTAAAATATAGTAAGGCGCCATCCATGAACTAGTACTGCCAAGAGTTTGTCTGAACACAGGGTAATCCCCTCTGGCACAAGAAACCATCAATCATACGTAACCTAGGCAGCTAGACAGCCAGCGCCTTTCCTCTTCCCATTCAATTGCAGCACAAACAAGATTACAAGAACAGCTGAAAAGATGCTAACAGGTGAACCAAGAACGACCTCCAGCTAGAAGAACTATCATCTACTACTACTAGTACAATCCATTTCTCATCACTACGGCTTCAGAAACCAGAGAGCTGTATAGGCAACGCAATGCACGTGGCAGTTTGGGGTGCGAGCTCACCTGACGTCGGGCAGCTTCTCCGTCTCAATCACCGCGTTCGTTGGGTCGGAACGGCGGCGCGGCGGACTGACCAGGAGCTCCCTGGGCGGCAGTGGCGCTGGCGCCGCGACGATCTCCGTGGAGTCCACCTCATCCACTTTTCCTCCGCCAGCGGGGAGCGCGAGGGGCGGTGCCGGCTGCTGCGGCGGTGGGGGGAACGGGAGGAGGAGGGGGGCCGGGGCGGCGTCGGCGGCGTCATCGAAGCGGACCCCGCGGAAGGCGAGGCCCGACAGGAGGACGAGCGGGAGGAGTACCCGGCGGAGGGACCTCATCGTTGTCGTCAACCGCGGCGAGGGTGCCGGAAGGGCATGGAGTGGGCTAGGGTTTCGGGAGGGGAGAATTTTGGCGGGGGTTTGGCTCGGATCTGGGCATGCAATTGGTTTGCTTCGCGGGGAAGGACCCGAAGGAGGCTTCTGGAATCGTTCGACTACCTGATCAGGACGACGGAGGAGGAGGATGGGAAAAGTGACAGCTCAGAGATTGACTGGCGCGGCCGCGCGGAGGACGAACGTGCGGGGGAAGCGACAGCCTAGGGCGTGTTTGCTAGGCCACGCACTGCCCAGACAGGCCGGATGGATCGAAAAACGGGCCGTTTGGTAGCTCGCGAAATGACATGGCCCGCACACGCACGATGTCTAAAGCACCCCTCAGCCAGGCCCGCAGGGAACGCTCGATTCGGTCTTTTTTTTTTTCAGAGCCACCTTCGGGGCAGTATGCCGAAAAGCGCTCGCGCGGAGCCGTGGCGATGCAGCCATGGATCTGGCGGGAGACGAAAAATTGGGCCGGCCGTATGGCTAGGAGTGTAAACGGATAGGATAATTTCCGCACCGAATCCTATTCCGAAACCGTTTTAAGCAATCCATATCCGGTTTGAAAAAATCCGACGGATAAGGATATCCGATTCCGAATTTGACACCGGATACGGTATAGGATATGGTATGAAAATAGCCCCCGAATATGGATTATCCGAAAATTAAATAGGATTATCCGATGATTTTAATCCGAATAATCCGATTTTCTACCGAAACATCTAACCTAATAGAACATAATTAGTAGTTAGTGAGTTGTAAATTTCGTCCATTAAATAAAAACTCACTTACATAGTGATTATTATGACTATGGAGTACAACTTTGTTAGGTTATTAGCATATTGAACTATTATTTTTGGTTGTATGGTTTACCGATATACTTATACGCGTACATATCCGATTAAATTTTTTCCTTACCGAATCCGCTCCGTTTCCGCCCCCGAATCCGTGATATGATATATCCGACCCCGAATCCGTAACCGGTCATTATCCGCTCCGGTCCGAATCCGATGAAAAAATATGGTATAGGATATGGTAACGACAAAATCCGATCCGATCCGATCCGTTTACATCCCTACGTATGGCGCGAACGCTACCCTTACCCCCCTCTTTAGGCTGTCACCGGAAGCGGGAGAAGACAGCAGAGTATTTCGGCAGCGTGGGTGGCGGCGGAAGCGGCGGCGAGTTTAGCGCTTCGTTGCCGACGGCGACGGCGACACCCGTTGTGGCGACCACCCAGATCTGCCTCTCCTGGACGGCGAGGGCGACACCGCTAGCGGCGACGACCAAGATCTGCCTCTCCTTCGCCTCGTCGACGGCACCGACTGTTCGGAAGTCTCTTCCCCCATGGCGGTAAGCACTTGTCGTGTCTTGGATCACGGACACCGGGAGTCAAGGATACCCCCTTTTTAGGTTCGGCACGGGGCGCGAAAAAGGCTGGGAGACGCCAACTTTCGGGAGAACCTCGTCAAGACCTCTGATCTACGTACTAGCAAGCAACACAGAGACACAGGGAGTTTATCCAGGTTCAGGCCGCCCGGAGGCTAAAAGCCCTACTCATGCATGTCTGGATTGAGTGGTTCATCATGGTGTGGCTTACAGAGGTGGTTGCGGGTGAGAACTCGGAAGGTGTTGGCTAGAGGTTGAAGACGAGCAGATCCTGTCCCGGAGGAGATCACCTCTCGCCTATGCTACTCTCGTCTGGTGCGCTACCTAGCCTAGCCTCTGACTCTCTGGAATTCCTCCCTTTTTTTCCCTCTGGTGCCTTGGTCCTCCTTTAGATTAAGGGGATCCCACAAGAGCACCTTTGGGGGCGGAGGGGTTTTAGGCGGGAAAACCCCTCCGGGTTCCTCTTATGGGGCGACGTGGCCTCTTCTCGTCCAAATATTCTTCTAAGGGGGGTTAGGTGCGGTCGACCACCTTTTGCAGGGCGGGCAGACAAACGCTGACACCTTTACCGACCATGTCCCCACGCGGCGCCTCCATCTTCTGGTCGCCCAAGTCTTTTAGGAGCTTCCAGCAGGAGCTGGCAAGCTTATCCTCTTCGCCCGTGCGGAGGTTGGAGCCCGGGGGTGAGCCTAGCCTCCTGCCGGGCGTCCGGGTCCTCGGGACCTCCGCGTCGTTTGCCGGGTTGAGGGTGACCCCGGAAGGCCACCCGGCCCTTAGTCGTGGTTTTCGATGCCGTCCTTGCCTGGTTGCCGTGGGGCAGATGGGGGGCCCATCTGCCGGTGTTGAACCCTTGCCTTGTTCGCCTTCTTGGTGGGCCCATCTGCCGGTGTTGAACCCTTGCCTTGTTCGCCTTCTTGGTGGCCCACTGGTGGTGGACCCACTTTGACCGCATCAGGGGAACCCCGTGTTCCACTGTTGCGACAGTAGCCCCCGGGCATAGTCCCGGCGGGCACATCCTTCTGTTGCCGGGGCTATGACCAAAAAAGTCAAAGTGGGTCCCCGGCGTCTTGTCTTGACTGTCCCGTCCCATCTGCCGGGGCCGCGCTCGCAAGGAAGCAGCGCGAGCCCCCGGGTCTTCTTTGCCTTGGTGAACGTTGCGATCCGCGCGGATCGCCAACGTCCGTCTTGAATCCAACGGGAGGAAGCGCCCCGAGCGGAACGCCTCCTCGATCCCCGCGCCGGCCAGAGCGGTGGGGCCACGACGTGACGCGTGGGATGCCTTATAATCCACGGTTCATGGGAACTGTAGCCGTTACTTCTCCCAAATCGCAGAAATCCCCAAATCGCCGCCCATCGCGCTTCGTCTTCTTCCTTCTCGCCGTGCGCCGCGCGCTTCTCCCTCTTCCCCCACCCATGGCGCCCAAGCGGGGGAAAGGAGCAATGAGGAAAGTGAGGCAATCCGCCAGGAAGGAGAAAGCAGCGGCGGGCCCTGCCCGGGCTGCTCCCCTTCCCCCACTGATGGGGGATACTTTATAGGTAGGCCCATGGACCCGGAAAGTTGACCTGTCAAGACCAAGAAGGCCAAAGCCGAGTCGTGCATCAAGTCACATGGGCTGGGCTGGAGACAAGCCGACCAAGGCCCATGATGGAAAAGAGACCCGTCAGGAAGGAGTCCAAATATAACCCGGAGCCTAAGCTTGGAAGGCCAAGACGTAGAGTAGGACTCCGTATTCTAGTATGACTCGGTGTAGGTTGTAAGTCTAGAGACCCGGCCACCTTTATAAGCGGGGTCCTGGACCATAGATGAACAAATCCTAAGCAATCTAGAAACACCAGATTCATAGTCGTCGACTCCCCAGAAAGGAGCCGGAACCCTGTAATCGAGATCTAGAGCAATAAAGAGAAGCAGGAAGTAGGTCTTTACCTCTGACCAAGAGGGGCCGAACCTGGGTAAATCTGTGTCCCCAGGCGAGATTAACCTCTCCTACGTACTTCGATCATCAATGGCCCCAGAACTCACCTTCCCAAAGGAAGGACTTGCCGTGACAACCCCATGACAGTTGGCGCCCACCGTAGGGCAGGAGATGCGTGGAGTTGAGATCGTGGGAGCCGCTCGCCGGGCCATGGAGAAACTTGCCATCGGGCGAGTCTACACTGATGAGCATGGAGAAACCGAGATCGATGATTCCGGTTGGACTTCAGATATGCATGAGGTCGATGAGGGTTATCAGCTTGTCTTCGGAGGGATCAACGTGTTCGTCGGTATGGTTTGCGCGTCAGGACTTCGCGCTAACTCGACGGAATCAGTATCAGAGCCTACAGTCGTTGTCGAGTCCGATGGCGAGGAGTCGGTCGGCACATCAGAAGTCGGCATCATCGCCGAGCCAGAGAAACAGCTTGTCATCAACAATGAAGAGGAGTCACTGGCAGAGCCATGTATGGAGCCAGGTTACGACGCCGATTCAGAGTCTATTTTTCCCTTGTTCGAGGATCGGCTTGGGTATAGAATTGAGGAGGAGGATTACGAGTCGCCAGTACGCGCTCGCGTCGTTGGAGTCTACATGTCTGGAAACGGCGGAAATCAGTTTGATCCAAGCCTGCTGACAAAGGAAATCAATGCAAGCAACGCAGCAGAGCGGGCGGCCGAGTTAGCCAATGCGCGCGCTGCAATGGAGAGGCAACTAGCGGAAATCAACGAGGCAAATCGCAGATTGGCGGAAGAGCGGGCCCGGGTCCAGTCTGAGGCCCAGGTTGTGCGGAGTCGCCAGGAAGAGCTTACTTCAATCCAGCATCGCAGAGCCAGGAGTCGCCTGCGTGGAGGAGTCATTGTCAACCCAACTGCTTTGTTCAACACACCCAATGGTCCAGGCGCAGGAGCCGGGCTAGGAAGTTCATCAGCTGCAGGAGGCGGCGCAGGAGGAGGAGCTACCCCACCACCACCACCACCACCTCCAGAAGGACCCGGAGGCAATGGACCACCACCTGATGGAGGAGTCGGAGGAGGATCAACGGGTGGTATGGGACCCCCACCTGTCAGGTTTCGTACTCCAGAGGGGCATTACTCTAACCCAATGGACAATGTTCATGCGGCAACAATGAGATTAGAGAGCATTGAGATACCAGAAGGACCAGCGGGGCAGGAGACCCGCCGTGCTATTGAGATGCTGAAGACAGCAATGACTCAGCAAGCTCTTTATCCAACGTTTCTAGATGCGAGTAGGCTGCACTCGACACCGTTCAACTCCGGCATGAGGAGTCGGCATGACGAGTCCCACCCGGCCAACTCTACAAGCGCAAGGCGCCGTGCGCAAGAGAGGAACAGAGCAAACATACCAACTGCCTCACGAGCTCAGCTGGTGGTTGATGAAGCAAGACAGCGACGAGAGAGGGAGGCGGCCAGGGCTCGGAAGGCTGAGAGGGACAGAGTCCTAGCTGGTCCAGATAACCAGCTTCAGCCAACCCGGGTGCACACAGAGGTGACTTTTCCTGGTACCTCTCCTTCACTAACAGGACCAGAGTGCCTGTCAGATGCCATCAGGTCCGAGTCTTTCCCCAGCGACTTCAAGGAGCCGCGCAAAGTTCCCAATTACGAGCCCAACATGGACCCGACTTCCTGGTTGGGCACATACGAGATGGCGATGAGTATCCGCAATGCCACAGGTAATCTGTGTGTCAAATTCATGTACCTTATGATGGAGGGAGCAGCCAAAGTGTGGATGCGTAACTTGCCTCCTAGATCAATCAATTCTTGGGAGCAGTTGAAGTCGGCTTTCATTCAGAACTTCCAGGGAACATGCAAAAAGCTTAGTACCATAGAGGACTTGGAGCGGTGTGTTCAGAGAAAGGGTGAGTCTGCAAGGCATTGGATGAAGCGGGTCTCGGAGATCATCAACTCATCGCAAGGACTCCCAACAATTTCAGTGCTAATGGCAATGGAGAGAAATTGCAGCTACAATCCCTTGAGCTGGAAGCTGGGTCGCATGAAGGAGAGCCTGAATCAAGGTATTCCCCTTACGATCAGCGAGATCATGGCAGGTGCTAATAAGCACGCTGCCACAGACAAAACAAAGGATCAGGAGGAAGGGCCTAAAGGACATGGTGGCAATGGTCAGAACCAGAATCAAAACCAGAACCAGAATCAGGGAAGTAACAAGCGACCATATGGAGACA
Source organism: Puccinellia tenuiflora (assembly GCA_012064385.1). NCBI lineage: Eukaryota > Viridiplantae > Streptophyta > Magnoliopsida > Poales > Poaceae > Puccinellia > Puccinellia tenuiflora. The sequence goes on along the minus strand of QRDG01000867.1, from coordinate 563,499 downwards.
ACTCTGACCTAGTGGCTAACACAAACACTAGGGTCAGACGCAAGGACAACAATCCTCAAGGGTATCGGGGACGTAGGCCGACCACAGAGGAGGTTCTGGCGAGTCCATGCCCTAAACACGCCAGAAACGGCAAGTGTGGTAACACCTTGGACAGTGCATGGATTTGCAGCGTGCTAGATTACCAGGACCAGGAAATAGAGGCAACAACAATGGATATAGAGGAAACAATGGTGATGGAGGACCCGGCAACCACGGTGGAGGAGCCGGCAATAACCCTAACCAACCTCAAGGAGGAGGTAACCAACAGGGCGGGTTCCAGCAGAACCCGAAGCAGCTTCACGATAACAATGGGCAGTACTATGTCACAACTCGGCCACAGAACCCGAGTCGTGGCAGTTACCATGTCTTCACAACAAGCACGTCCAAGCGTGCCAAGAAATTAAAGGTTAGAGCTGTCAATGCAGTGGAGCCGGCACTCCCACAGTGGCTCAGGTGGTCAGAGCAAACCATCACATGGAGTCGGGCAGATCATCCGCCAAGAGTCGATGACCCAGGGCAGCTAGCCTTGGTGGTGGCGCCTCAAGTTGGGGTCTACACATTGAACAAAGTGCTCATGGATGGTGGAAGTAGTATCAATATCTTATATTATGACACATTCAAGAGGATGCAGCTGCAAGATAGGCAGCTAATACCCACTGAGACAGTTTTTCATGGAATCGTACCAGGGAAGTCAGCCAAGCCAATCGGTAAGATTTATCTTGAGGTTGCTTTTGGCACAGTGGAGAATTTTCATTCAGAGATTATGCCTTTTGAGGTAGTGGATCTTAAGAGTCCATACCATGCTCTCTTTGGTCGACCAGCATACTTTAAGTTTATGGCCAGACCATGCTATGTTTACTTGAAGCTCAAGATGCCAGGTCCAGCAGGAGTCATTACAGTTAATGGCAGCAGACAGATGGTATTGGAATGTGAACTAGGAGATGCAGCTATGGCCGAGACAGCTTGTGCTCAAGAGGAGCTGAAATTTTACAAGGAAAACGTGGACCCGGAGGACAACTCAGTCCTTAAGAAGCTGGCCACAGAAGAGAAGATGAAATTCAAGTCAGCTCAGGATACAAAGCAAGTCGACTTTACCCCTGGTGATTCCTCCAAGCAGTTCACCATTGGGGCACACCTCTCTAATAAATAGGAAAGCGTGCTCGTCGAGTTCATCCGTGAGAACCGGGACGTCTTTGCATGCACTACTAGGAAACTAGCTATAGGTGGATAGCTATTCTGTGGCGCACCAAAGTTTACGTGCGCCACAGAATATATTCTGTGGCGCATCTCTGTAGGTGCGCCACAGAAATAATTTCCTTTTTGTGGCGCATATATAAGAGGTGCGCCACTGAAATGTGTTATTCTGTGGCGCACGAGTGTACATGCGCCACAGAAAACGTGTGGGCCCCACAACCCACGGCTGTATTGCATCCTACCACACCTTTTCTGTGGCGCATGGCTACGGATGCGCCACAAACAATTTTGTTTCTGTGGCGCAGCTGTACCTATGCGCCACAGAAATAAGGGTGGGCCCGGAACAAAAAATTGAAGGAGCCATTTGTGTGGCGCATCCAGCGGCGTGCGCCACAGATGCGCCACAGAACTCCTGTGCAGAAATTCAAAAGTGTGGCAGCATATGAATTTTAGTATTATACCTGTGTATTAAAAATATTAACAAATATGTGTGTGTTCTTTCTTTAAATTTAACCAAAACTTTATTTTTTGAAAAGAAAAAAATATCATTAAAAAGAATAACAAATATGTGTGTGTTCTTTCTTTAAATTTAACCAATTTTTTTTGTATTATACCTACTAAAGGTGTCTATTCTTTCTTTAAAAATATTAACAAATATGTGTGTGTTCTTTCTTTAAATTTAACCAAAACTTTTTTTTTTGAAAAGAAAAAAAATATCGCGCATTTCTGTGGCGCACTCCTCCAACAGTGCGCCACAGAATCCTTCCTTTCTGTGGCGCACCCTTCCCGCGGTGCGCCACAGAATCCTTCCTTTCTGTGGCGCACCCTTCCCGCGGTGCGCCACAGAATCCTATCGCGCCCACTTACATGTGGGTCCGCCAACGCGCCTCCCTCACATCGCGAAAACGGCTAAGTCCCAAATTTTCGCGCGCTCTCGAGACGACCACCACCGCGTCCTCGCCGCCGGCAGCTCCCGCCCGCGCGCTCGACGACCACCGCACGTCCTCGCCGCCACTCCACCGCGCTCTACCTGCCCCGCCACTGACGGCCAGGAGCACCTCCACCGCCACGCCCGCACCGCCCCTGCCCGAACCGCACACTCGGCCCCCGCGTGGCGCCGCCGACGAAGACCTCCCACCCTCGCACCTCCCTTCCCTCCACACCGGCGACGACCTCTACACCGCGCTCGACAACCTCCCCTCCCTCCCCTCCCCGAGGTGCTTCCTTTCCCCCTCCTCCCTCCCCTACCGAACTGCTGCACCCAAGGTGTTTGTAGAAATTCCCCTACCGAACTGCTGTTAGTTGAGATGAAAAAATTGAGAAAAAAAAATGTTAGTGCATGCAGTAGATGTTTAGGTTAGTGCTAGGTGCTTGATATATGTTGTTATATGGAAAAATGCAGTAGATGTTTAGGTTAGTGCATAGTTGCTAGTTCTAGGTTAGTGCATAGTTGCTTGCTGTTAGTGCTAGGTTAGTGCTAGTGCTAGGTTAGTGCTAGTGCTAGGTTAGTGCTAGTGCTATTGGTATTTTTTTTGTTGCTTGCTACTGCCACTATGTTGCTTGCTTGCTCTAGTTGCTTGCTGCATAGTTGCTAATGCTCTAGTTGCTTGATGCATAGTTGCTAATGCTTTTCTTGTAAAAAAATTGCTACTGCCACTATGTTAATTGCTATGGTGTACTACTGCCACTATGTTAATTGCTAAATCATGGTTTTGTTAATTTATTGCAGCGCCACGAGGAGCACCTCCACCACGCCGATCTCGGACCCGAGCCTCCCTTCCCTACCCGAGGTAGTTCCTCTCTCCCTCGATGTGGATGTGGATGTGGTGATGTATATGTGCATGAGGATATGTGTCCACGACCATCGTGTCGTGGTTGTTGTGCTCCGACCATCGTGTCGTGGAGATTGTTGTGGTTGTTTGTGCTCCGACCATCGTGTCGTGGAGATGCCGGCCGGAGATGTGGATTTTTTGTGAAATGCTTGCAGGTACCCCGAGAGGCCCTTGAGATTGCCGGAACGTTGATTAACTTCCGTTCCGGCAAATTCGGGTACTCCATATGTCCCTTTTTTAGCAAAGGTCATGCCGAAATTTTTCGTGAATTTTGGCATGACTCTGCTAAAAAAGGGACATATGGGGTATTGCGACTAATGCATGGGCCGGGGTATCCTAGTACTTAATTAATTGATTTTTTTTCTTATATTTCTGTTGTACTAACTTTTGTCTTTTTTTAATTAAGTGCAAACATGTCGGACTCCGCGGGACCTTCTAAGAAGATGAGCGTCGAAGAAATAGCTAGAGACGCCAACAAGTCGTTCTGGGAAGCGTCCCAAGAGTTGGAGGAGGCCGCCGCCGCCGGAGCTGCTAGTGGCGACCGTGCTGACGATGAGCAAGACGCCCTGGAGGGCGACGACGCCGAAACCACCGATGGAGCTGCTAGTGGCGGCCATGAGGATGACACCACTGATGGCGGCGACCACACGGATGGTGGTGTCGACCCGACCGCTCCGAAGCAGAATAAGGAAAGGAGGGATAGGACACCTCAAGTGCTCGCCAACGTCACAGAACATTTCACCGAGGTCACGCCAAGTGGCCTACCAGTGGCGCCTAAGGCCACTGCCAAAGGGTACAGCATGCAACTAGGGTGCATCCTCCGGGAAAGCGTGTCCATCAACACGAAGGACATCAGAAGCACGGCCAATAAGGCTTTGCGCGACGTCCTCCTCCAGAAGCTTCACCAACGGTACACATTCCCGGAGCCGTTCAACAAAAAGGTGGACAGTTTAGCCATCTCAAAGATGAGCACCGCCTTGAGCAGCTGGAAACACCGGGTGAAGCGGAAGATTGAGAAGGGTCTCAGCTGGCAGGAGATAAAAGCCAAAGAGCCGATGCTCGACCAAGAAGAGTTCGAGGAATTCAAGTTGTTCTTAAGAACTGAGGAGGCTAAAAAATGGACCAAGTGGGGGAAGGACATGCGGGAGCAAAACATAGGTAACCACCGTTGTGGAAGCGGCGGTTACCGAGGAAAGAAGCCCATTTGGGACAAGGAGGATGCCGAGTATGCACGTCTCGGAAAAGAGAACCCGTGGGAAAAAATCACGGACGAGCAGACGAGGTTCTTTGTCCGGTCCCGCTACTATCTGGACATGACCACGGGGGAATTTGTTACCGACGATACCGCCGTGAAGGATTTTGAGAAGTATCTGGTAAGGAATTTAATTACCGTGGATATCTCAAAGTCCATTGCGTTGATCTAGTTAGATAACGAAGCCAAATAAATTAATGCCTAATTTGTCTGCAGGAGGCAGAGTTGAAGGCTGACGCTGAGGCCGGCGGCCCGTCGTCCCAGGGGTCGACAGAGCCGTGGGACACGACTTTCAACAGGGCGACGAACGCCTACAAGGGTAGGCCCCTGTCGATGCCGCCGACGTCAGCTGGCCGTGTGTCCGGCTTCGGTACGAGCATGAAGTTCATCAACTACTACCACTCGGACGCCGAGACGAAAAAGGAGAGGAGGAGGCCAAGTAAGGATAAAGCCGAGGTTGTGGAGCTAAGAAAAAAGGTGGAGACACTGGAGAATCAAAAAGTGGACTCCACCACGGTTGAGCGGTTAGTGGACGAGAGGCTGAAAAGTTTCTTACCCCCTGGGTTGGTGGAGGGGTTAGCTGCTTGGAATGCGGCTGGTCGACAGGGGCCGATATACGTGCCCAGCGTCAGCGGCAGCAACTCCATGAACCAAAACGTGTCGCCGGACCTGACGACCCCACAGCCCAACGCAACGACGCCCCCTACCGCGAAAGATATCGAGCCGCAGCCGGCGGCGGCTGTTCTTCATAATGCAACCGAGCGGCCGGAGAATGATAGGAAGGCCGCCGGCACCGACGCCCTTGTCTCGACAGTTGCCGAGCTCGACGCCATCACCCAGGTAACTAATTAGTTAGTCCGCAGAATCTTCTATAACTATGCCTATGATGACTGCCATCTCATGATGTCCAACATGTTTTGACTCAGGACATGCCTTGCATACTACTGCATAGGTTGGTGCCCGGCGGCGAGTTGAAGGACTGTGCTCAGGGCACTGTCGTACAACCAATGAGCCGCGATATGCACCACAGTAAAATGGACGAGGACGTGATGAGGGTCAGGTTGGTTACGATAGTGCCTGAGTTTCGCGACGTCGAGCCCCCCATTCAACCTCCGGGAGCCGACGAGGAACACATGGTCCTTAAAGATTGCATCAAGTGGCCGATGACATGGCCGAAGACCCAGATTCGTCTTGGGACTGGACTTCTAGGGTTAAGGCGCAGCACCGGCGCCACCTCGAGGCCCCCGATCGTTCGGCCCTCGAGGCCCCCGATCGTTCGGCCCTCCTCGAAGCCTGCAGCCATCACCGCCACCCAGAAGGAACCGACGGTCGTCGCCACCAGCAGTCGCCACCAAAAACTGTTGGGAGCGCCTGTACCGCAACCATCCAAAGGCGCTGCCAATGCACCTCAACTTGGTGCCAACGACGATGATGGTGATAATGTCGACGTCGAGGGCTACCTCAACACTGGTGCCAGCATGGACATGTACATGCCTCCTGTGGATGAAGAACCCTTCCGCGCTCAAGGCGATCAAGCTGCTCGTCCCAGTACATGCACGCAGCGCCTGGACTTCCAGGGTTTATCTCAAGACACGCCTCCGGAGGCCGGCGATCAACCTCCACGCAAATTACCGTCTACCATTTTCAGCCCTGGTACACTACGTAAGACGGTTTTCCCGGAGTCCGCACCCCAACCACCCTCACCATCCCCGGAGATGAAGAAGAAGAACAAGAACAATAAGAGAAAGAGGGGGCCAGGCGTCTCTGCGAGCCAGCCAGCTCCTAAGACTATCCGGGGTCATGAAGACACGGTATCACCCCGTGCGATTGTTGGCTTGACCCGGGTTCATGAAGCTGGTAAAGCGATACTGCCTCCGGAGCTACTCTGCCTCGCACGTGGATCCATGCACGCTTTGCATGAATCTGTCTTGGTGCTAGAGCGCCTCCTTATTCAAGACAAGGACCCAAATTACCCGGTGTTCACGGTCAGGGTGCCAATGGACTTGGACTTCATCTGTGATGCCCCCGCGAATCCGTTCTTCATCGCGTACGAGGACGTCTTCAATCTCTTTCACTCTAGACGGCTGGACTATAACTTGGTCCGCCTATACGCGCTTGATATGTCGATGAAGATCAAGAGAGATAATACCCAGTCCGTCGCGGGTAGCGGATCCCTACTATATGCGTGACTGCCAGCTGGTGGAAGGATCAGCGACACGGACCAAGGCGATAGAGTACCTCCGGAGTTTCATGCTGACCAACAAGAGGAAGAACAACATTCTTCTGCCTTTCTTTCCCGAGTAAGTACACATCCGCTCGCTGCCGTCGTAACTTATGCTTTCTTGTAGATTTGTTTCATTGCTGATCCTTTCCAACATTTCGTTTCAATTGTGTTGAGCAGGAACAAGTACTGCACACTCGTCGTCCTGAACCTGAGGTGGTCCAGTGCCACTTATCTCGACTCGGGGAGTTTGGATATGAAGAAAGACTACACCAAGTTAAAGGGTGTTCTCGATGAGGCTCTCGAGGGCTACGCCAAAAAGGGAGGCCCCTTCGAAAAGAAGCAACAAGTTTTGAGCAATGACGGCACACACCGGTTCAAGCATGTGACCGAGTTCTGCTGCATCAAGCCGAAGTCTGGCAGCGTGAAGGAGGCCTTCTACGCCCTCCATCACCTTAAAGGGTTTGTCCGGGATGCTGAGAAATTGAAGTTGCCATCTAGCCTCCAAGAATGGACCAAATGTGCGGGGGCGATCACCGATGCCGATCTTAGAGAAGACTTCCATCGCATCCAGGTGCAGTTATCACGAATCATCGTCGAAGATGTCACCAATCATCGGGGGTCCTTACACAACATCAGAGGTAGCAATAAGTGCTTCTTTGTTTTCTTTATTATAGACTTGTCCACTTAGATTTGTATTATTAATCAATCTATTTATATCCCAATCCATCTACAGGGTTGCCTAAGAGGGAGATCGAAGAAATCCTAGAGGCTCAGTTGGACACCAGGACATGGACGACGAAAGAGGGCTGCAAACCGTTACCGGCACCGACAAAGAAGAAGGATCCATGATCGTCCTCCCCGCTCTTCCTCACCATCATCACGGATCATAGTTAGGCGGTGTGACCTATTCCTTTGTAATGTGTAAAACGATGTTAAAAATTCGGCACTTGTAATTATTGTGTGACACGATGAACTTTTGGATCGTACTTGTGTAAAAATTGTGTATCTCGGGCTCTAAGTAATGTGATATACCTGTATTTTCTGTTTCCTGTAATATACCTGTATTTTCTGTAATATACCGGTATTTGTACAGCAGGCAGCAGAAAACTGAAAATACATTTAAATTATTCTGTGGCGCATCTTTTTATTTTTCTGTGGCGCATATAGTTCTGTGGCGCATTGGTGGATGATGCGCCACAGAAATATTTCTGTGGCGCACTTTTCCTCGTGCGCCACAGAATCTCGGTATTTCTGTGGCGCACTGTGGGGATGCGCCACAGAAATACATTTTAGTGGCGAGACTTCTGTGGCGCATCCCCCCATTTCCTGGATGCGCCACAGAAATCCAATAATGGTGCGCCACTAATGACCATTTCCCTAGTAGTGATGGAAGCCATCGGACATGCCAGGAGTCCCGAGAGAACTCGCCGAGCACAGCTTACACGTTAACCCTAATGCAAGACCAGTTAAGCAAGGTCTGCGCAAGTTTCATGATGACAGGAGGAAAGCCATCGGAGAAGAGGTGGCTCGGCTCCTCGCAGCCGAGTTCATCAAGGAAGTCTTTCACCCAGAGTGGGTGGCCAATCCAGTGCTAGTGCCAAAGAAAACAGGAGAGTTGCGGATGTGCATCGACTTCACGGGTCTTAACAAGCATTGCCCTAAGGACCCGTTTGCTTTGCCTCGTATTGACTAGATCATTGACTCCACAGCGGGGTCAGAGTTACTTTGTTTTTTGGATGCCTATTCAGGGTACCACCAGATCAGACTCAACATAGAGGATGAGCTGAAGACGTCTTTCATTACGCCCTTTGGAGCATTTTGTTACACAACAATGCCCTTTGGACTCAAGAACGCAGGAGCTACATATCAGAGGTGTATCCAAAATTGTTTCAAAGAACAGATTGGAAGGAATATTCACGCTTATGTGGATGATGTAGTGGTCAAGTCTCAGAAGGCCGACTCTCTGATAGCAGACCTGACAGAAACCTTTGATAACCTACGCAAGTACAAGATGAAACTCAACCCAACCAAGTGTGTTTTTGGAGTCCCTGCAGGCAAACTCCTAGGCTTCATTGTTTCAGAGAGAGGCATTGAAGCAAACCCAGAGAAAATCAAGGCTATTCACAATCTGCAGAAGCCGACTTGTCTAAAGGACATTCAAAAACTCGCTGGTTGTGTAGCAGCTCTCAGCAGATTCATCTCAAGACTCGGGGAGAAGGCGGGTCCTCTCTACCGACTCCTGAAGAAGTCAGATAAATTCATATGGGATCAAGAAGCCGACGATGCTTTTGAGGGCTTGAAGAAAACCCTATCGTCAGCACCAGTGCTTGCAGCTCCTACAGATAAGGAGCCCATGCTGTTATATGTGGCTGCCAATGAAAGGGTGGTCAGTGCAGTAGTAGTTGTGGAACGATCAGAGGAAGGAAAGGAGTACCCAGTACAGAGGCCTGTTTATTACATCAGTGAAGTCCTCACAGAGTCAAAGCAAAGGTACCCTCAATGGCAGAAGCTAGTCTATGGAGTTTTCCTTGCAAGTAGGAAGCTTAAGCATTATTTCCAAGAGCATCCAATCAAAGTGGTGAGTTCAGCACCACTAGCAGACATTATACGCAACAGAGATGCAACAGGTCAAGTTGCCAAGTGGGCAATCGAGTTGGGTCCCTACCATATCACATATGAGCCTAGGACAGCGATCAAATCTCAAGCTTTGGTCGACTTCGTCAACGACTGGACTGATTGCACATCCTCACCGAGCTCACCTTGCACCAAATATTGGACAATGCACTTCGACGGGTCCAGACAGCTAGAGGGATCAGGAGCCGGCGTGGTCCTAACTTCACCAAAAGGAGATAAGTTGGCATATGTCCTTCAGTTGCATTTTGATTGCACAAACAACATGGCAGAGTATGAGGCTTTGTTGCACGGCCTACGTCTGGCCAAGGAGATGAACATCAAGCGTATCAGGTGCTTTGGAGACTCGGATCTCGTAGCCCAGCAAGTGTCTGGAACCTGGGACTCGAAGGACGCAAACATGGCGGCTTATAGAAGAGCAGTCAAACAGATAGCCGGGTTCTTTTCTGGTTATCAAGTGAAGCATATTGACAGGCGCAAGAACGAGGCCGCAGATGCGTTATCACGACTCGGCTCTCATCGAGAGAAAGTACCCCCAAATGTATTTGTGGATGAACTTCACCACCCATCAGTCAAGTTGCCCTCAAAGGAGGAGTTAGCCTCCCCAGATCCGGAGTCGGCACTGGTGGCAGCAGTATGAGCAATACCAGCATGGACAGAGCCCTACCTTGCATATCTCCTTAGGGGTGAGCTCCCACAGGATGAAGTCAAACAGAGACAACTCATCAGACGATGCAAGTCCTATACAGTCATTAATGGCGAGTTGTACAGAAGGAGTGTCACCAGAGTCTACCAGAGGTGTGTGTCTCCAGAAGAAGGCAGGCAAATATTGCAAGAGATTCATGCAGGTGATTGTGGTCATCATGCATCAACTAGATCCTTGGTATCAAAAGCTTTCAGGCACGGGTTCTTTTGGTTAACAACACATCTGGACGCAGAAAAGATAGTGCGAGTCTATGATGGATGTCAAAGGTACGCAAGGCAAGACCACGTACCAGCCCAAGAGCTAAGGACTATTCCTATCACTTGGCCGTTTGCAGTTTGGGGGCTTGATATGGTGGGCCCTTTCTCAAAGTCGCCCTGTCAGAAGACCCATCTGCTAGTAGCAGTTGACAAGTTCACCAAGTGGGTGGAAGTCGAACCCGTTAGCAGAGTCGACGGAGCATCAGCAGTGAGGTTTTTCAAGAAAATAGCAACACGCTTTGGATATCCTCACAGCATCATAACAGATAATGGCACCAACTTATCAGTTGGAGAGATGGCCAAGTTCTGTGGTGAGAACAACATCAGACTCGACCTAGCCTCAGTGGCACACCCACAGTCCAATGGACAAGCAGAGAGGGCAAATCAGGAGTTGTTGAAGGGAATTAAGCCTCGGCTCCGAGTCCCCTTGCTAAGAGCCGCCGGGTGTTGGGTCGAGGAGCTGCCAGCAGTACTCTGGAGTATAAGGACGACTCCCAACAGATCCACCGGCTTCACACCTTTCTTCATGGTGTATGGAGCAGAAGCCGTCCTGCCAAGCGACTTGTTGCATGACTCGCCACGAGTCGCCAATTATGTCGAGACAGAGAATGAACTCGCTCGCCAGGACTCGGTGGACGCACTCGAGGAAGCAAGGGAGTTAGCCCTTGAGAGATCAGCAGTTTACCAGCAGGACCTGCGGCGATATCACGCACGCAGAATCAAGACTCGGACTTTCCAGGAAGGCGACTTAGTGCTTCGCCTTGTCCAAAACAGGGAAGGGATGCACAAGTTATCTCCACCATGGGAAGGACCGTTCGTCATAAGCAAGAACTTGCACAATGGGTCGTACTATCTAGTGGATGTACGAGAGCCGGCAAGTGAAAGTAAAGGAGCTGACACAGCTCATACGCTAGACCCATATGCAGAGGCAAAGAGGCCATGGAATATAGCTCAGTTACGTCCTTATTATACTTAAGTTGTAATAGTTTTATGAGTTGAAAGGCAAAGAGCCCAGTGAGCCATGCCCAGATGTAATCAAATTATTATGATCAAAGGAAATAAAGCCGGCTTCTGTGAATATGAGTCCTTTAGTCGAGTCACCCAGCTTGTGCGCTTTATCTTGTTAAATTTTGATCATTAGGTTCTTGGGGGCTTGCTTTTCAGTGAAAAAAGTCAAGCTTAGACTCTTGAACCCGGCACAGTAGCCAAACTTTTTCCTAATTTTCTCGCTGGTAAGTCAGATGCATCCTGCACAATATGACTAATCTACATGCATGGCTTGTCTCCGGCTCGCATGAATCTTAAGGGACATGAGTCGTCAGGAGCCTGTCAGCTAAAGCTGTAAGAGAAGTCATGCAGGGCCTACTTATTCATCAGTGGATAATTAGACGGGTTATAAGAACCACAAAATGACTTGCATAGATAATACATATCAATCTCACTGTTTAACAAAGCAAGTCATTACAAGCCGATTGGCACAATTCAAGAACAAGTAGTTCAAAAGACCTAAAAAGGTTTTGCACCAGTAGTGCATTGTTACAGAGTTTAAACACCAGTAGCACATCATTACAAAAATTCAAAAGTCATTCAAGGGATGGTCCTCTAGAGGAGTCGACTTCTCAGCTGGAATCGGGGAGTCCTTCTTCACAGGAGACTTGTCTTTTGTTTGAACAGCAGAGGTAGGAGCCGGCTTCACAGGAGGCTTGGTGACGACTCTCTTAGTTTGAAAACCAGTACCTCTGGGACTCTTCATGTGCTTGGCCAGCTCTTCCTGTCTCCGGGCGTCACCAGAGATAGCTCTTGAAGGAGTGGGCGCAGCAGGAGTCTTCAATACAGGCTCTGTACCAGTGGGTTTGCCAAGCACAGGAGCCGCTGGAGAGGAAGAACTCGGCGCAGTAGAGGAAGAAGGGGCACCAGCTAAGTCCTGTGAGGGACGGCCAAATTTTACAATCTCAGGAGTCTCTGGAGCAACCCTTTTGTTCTCCAAGTCATAGTGATGAACCCATACCTCAGGGTCCATCTTGTTGGCAATCTCACAAGCGTATGGCCGCACCAGCTTCTCCTCAGCTTTGAAGTCGTCTTGGGTGAAAGGTTTGCCATCCTCATGTTGCTCCGGCTTCCCCATAGTAAGCATTGCGGGCTCCAAGACAGTGGGGTAATAGCTGTGGGCTAGGGCAAGGATTCTGATGGATGCTCTCCTCAAAGAAGATTGCTTCCACAGCCGCATATACCCTGGTGCCCTAGATAACTCGTCCACCAGACGTTCAGGCTCTTTGGGGCACTTGCCCTTAGGATTCAAATATTTCACCACAGCACGGGCTCCCTCTTGCAGCCCATGACAGTGGTCAAGTATCTCATGCAATTGTTTGCTAGTGGGCAGCTTGAGTTTTGGGGAATCAGCCCCTGCAGAAGGAAATCAGTTATTATCAGACTAAAAGTAGTGCAGAAAAGTGCAAAGAAGGAGTAAGCAAAAAGGTGCAAACTTACCAAATATATGCTGGCACATAGCCCCAATGCCTTTGCGGCAGGTGTCAAAGACAGCTTTCAGATCATTGTGTGCCTTCTGGGCAACCCTCTTAGCATCTGCAGATTCTTTCTTCACCTGCTCCAGTTGAGCAGATAAAGCTTTCAGTTCCTTCTCCAATTGAAGAGAGTGCTCTTTCTCAGCTTGAGCAGACCTGGCGCTAGCAGCCGCCTGGTCCTCCAGCTCCTTCATATCCCTCTTCATTTTGGAGATAAGGCACTGTAATCACAAGTCAAATTTTTGCAAGTCAGAATTGACAAGTCATAGTTTGCAACTCAGGATTGATAAGTCAGAATTTACAAGTCAGCTTTACAAGTCAAGCAGAGAACTCATGAGCTCCAAGTCGTCACAAGTTAACAACTTGGCGCTTGGGGGCTACTCAGGAGTCAATTTTTTCTTTTACAACCAGCAGGCATGGGTCCTAGTCAACAAGTCATCAGCTCCAAGTCGTCACAAGTCAACAACTTGGCGCTTGGGGGCTACTCGCAGAGCAGAATTTTTTCTACAAGTTAAGTACCAGTAAATTACATGGATTTGTAGCTCCAAGTCATCGCAGGCTGACAACTCGCTTGGGGGCTACTCGTGGAAAAGTTTTTGTTCTAAGGACCTGACAGACAGCAAATCAGCAGCCCCGAGTCCTAGTAGAGCTAAGAACTCAGTGCTTGGGGGCTACAGTGTGCAAATTTTATCTATACAACAGTGGAGTTCAATACCAAAGCAAAGCACCTATCTTAGTCACAAGTCACCACAGACAGGTGCTTGGGGGCTACTGCAATAGGAGGACGCTAGAAAGCATAAAGGGTAGAAGTCAAAAAGCTTACGTTATGAATCATGTGAAGAGACCTAAGGGCTGCTTGCTCATCATCTTTTAGCCTGGCGGATTGATCATTCAAGTCGACAGCCTGAGCATAAGCCTCAGAGAAAGACATGTTGTCAGACACTCGGAGTCGGCTGTAGTCAATAGAAGACTTGGCCGGCTTGTCGTTTGATTGAGCTGTAGGAGTCGCCTTCGGAGGAGCTTGAGGCATGACTTCAGGGGTCACAGTTCCAGAGGTGGGCTGGGCTACCATTGGAGTCGCCTCCCGAGTCCTTGAAGGGGACTCGAGAACAGTAGGAGCTATGGTTGCACCAGCAGATGCAGGAGTTGAGGGACCTGTCCTTGTGCTTGTGGTTTGAGAAGTCGAAGGCGGGGCAGGTCCACGAGCAGAGGTGACATCAGTCATGCCTGGGAGCTTGGTTACCTTGACACAAGGCCGAGCCCTGAAATTTACAAGGACAGAAGTCAGCAATAAACCTAGTAAAAAGGAAATGCAGAAGTCATTTGAATGCAAATACAGTAAACAGATGAGTCTTACCCAGCATTAGTTTCCAGGTCCAAGGAGGCCTGAGAGTCTGAAGAGGGCATAGACATGCCGGAGTGGTAGGAGTCGTCCTTGCTGGGAGGAGAAGCCGACTTCCGTTGGTGCGAGACTGGCAGAGGATCAGGAGTCTCTACAGGCCCATCGGAGCGCAATTTCCTTTTCCTAGCAGCAACAACGCTGTGCACACGCTCTTCAGGCTTAGCAGGTGATCGAGTTGATCCAAGGACTCGTGAAAGGGGTACCTTTGGGACAGCCTCCCGGGACCCATTGTTATTAGAAGTCAGGGAGGAAGAGGAGTGACTTTTGGCAGCTGAGGACTCTTCAGATAGGGATGGCTAAGCAGCAGCAGTCCCAGAAGTTGTGTGAGCTTGCTCAGTGACAGGAGCCTCCAGAGAGGACTCATCTTCATCAGTATCATCTACAATAGGAGCCTCTGGAGAGGACTCCTCATCCTCATCATCATCATCATCCTTCTCAGCAGGAGCCTCCTGAGAGGACTCCTCATCAGCATCATCATCAGCATCCTCTGCCATAGTAGTCTGTTCTGTGACAGGAGTCTCTTCTTCAACCTCAGCCTCAGCTTCAGTTTCAGTTCTAGTGCCAGCTCCAGAGGCCGGCTTTCAGAAGGAGTCGGTGAGCTGCAAGAGAGTCAGAGAAAATGAGTTAGCAAGCTATACAGATAAAAGCAAGTTAGAAATATGATAAAGTGTAAAGCTTACGTCAGGAGCTGGGTTGGTGGAGCAGAAGGGCTGGAGCCCAAAGTGTGCCTGGTCCTTCACCGGTTTCCCAGTCAGCTTTTTGATGAGCCGACCGAGCTCAGGACCATCTGATAGCTGTTCTGTCACCCGGAGGTCATCGCCCGCGCAGCGAGTATATGTGCAAATAAGCCGAGTCCTATGACTCAGCGGCTGAATCCTCCAAGTTGTCCAGCAGCGGACCAGGTCCATATTTTCCAGGTTGTGAGATAGAAGGGCCCGAATCCTAGAGATCAAAGACTCGACTTTTGGCCGGGCGACCTCTGGGCATCTAGCCTTCATCAGGGGAGTCGCCTCTAGGCGATCTTCAGAGAATGGAGGAAGTTTAGGTTCATTTGCAGGTGAAGTGTCCTTGCAGTAGAAGAAAGTCTTGTGCCAATCCTTGACACGGTTGGGGAAGATAGGTTTTGGGAAAACAGAATGGATGCGTCGTTGAAGAGCGATGGCGCCGCATTACAGAAGGGGGCCGCCGGATGTTTCGGGCTGAGGATTGCAATAAAAGAGCTCAAGCCAGAGGTCAAGATCTGGCTTGATTTGGAGGTAATCCTCACACAAAGTGACAAAATTGGACAATGTGAGGATAGAATTTGGAGCCAAGTCATGAATCCGCAGCTTATAAAGATCAAGGAGTTGGCGGAAGAAGAGGTTACCAGGGGCGTAAACCCGCGGAACAGATGTTCCGTGAAAACCACAACCTCGTCCTTGGCGGGAACAGGCACCACCTCATCCCCTGGGGCCCGAGCTTTTGCGTTGGAGGGAATAAGGCCGGTGAGCCGGTGCGTCTTCAATTGCTCAGCTGTAACCGTAGATCCGCCCTAGTTGGCGGAGATCGACCGCTTCGATGAGGATTTGGCGGCGGCGGCGGCCGCGGCGGCAATGTCGACGGTCCTGCTGGACGTGGAGGCCTTGCCCTTGGAAGCAGTCTTGGCGCGCTTGGGAGCCATGGTGAGTGTGCGGGGTGTGCTGCGCGCGGGAAGAAAAGAGTAGAGGAGAAAGAGAATTTTTGGAGGCGAAAGGGGCAAGTGAGGACACTGGACCCTACCCTTCGCGATTTATAAGAGGGGAAAAAACCCTAGAAAGCAACAGTAGCGGTTCACAGTTAAGTTGTGGATAACGGTTCAGTGATTAAAAAGTCATACAGGAAATAAAAAGGGAAAGACAAGTCACAGAAGTGGGAGGAGCCGGCTTGTCTCAGAAAGACGAGTCCTGTGACAGTGAGAGTTGAAAGGAGTCAAGTTCCTCAGAACTTGTTCACAAGAGTCATAACAACTCGGCCAGCTAAGGCAAAGGCAAGAGTGGTGGCTCAAGCAAGAGATGAGGATGGGCTCATTTTATATGTGTGTTATGTTTTTATGCAGGAATTCATCTTGGAGCTAGCAGCAAGCGACTTCTGAGCTGGTGACTCAGATTGAAGAAGTCGAACCAAGGAGTCGACCCAAGGAGTCAGAGGAAGCCGCAAAGCTGCACCCAAGATAAATTCGGGGGCTACTGATGGGGGGATACTTTATAGGTAGGCCCATGGACCCGGAAAGTAGACCTGTCAAGACCAAGAAGGCCAAAGCCGAGTCGTGCATCAAGTCACATGGGCTGGGCTGGAGACAAGCCGACCAAGGCCCATGATGGAAAAGGGACCCGTCAGGGATGGAGTCCAAGTATAACCCGGAGCCTAAGCTTGGAAGGCCAAGATGTAGAGTAGGACTCCGTATTCTAGTATGACTCGGTGTAGGTTGTAAGTCCAGAGACCCGGCCACCTTTATAAGCGGGGTCCTGGACCATAGATCGACAAGTCCTAAGCAATCTAGAAACACCAGATTCATAGTCGCCGACTCCCCAGAAAGGAGCCGGAACCCTGTAATCGAGATCTAGAGCAATAAAGAGAAGCAGGAAGTAGGTCTTTACCTCTGACCAAGAGGGGCCGAACCTGGGTAAATCTGTATCCCCAGGCGAGATTAACCTCTCCTACGTACTTCGATCATCAATGGCCCAGAACTCACCTTCCAGAGGAAGGACTTGCCGTGACAACCCCACGACACCCACCGAGGGTAACCCGAGCCTTATTTTCTCCGAGCCTGTTCGCGAGCGAGGAGGGGATTGCTCGCGCCCGCAGCGTGCTTGCCGCGGAGTTCCTTGGGGGCGACCGGCTGAAGATCCGCCCGGATGCTGGCCCCCAGCAAGAAGGCAAAGTGGTGACCTTTCACGACTTCTCCGTGATGGGATTGCTCCCTCCTTTTTCTGGTTTCTTCATCGCGGTCCTAGAAGCATTCGGGCTGCACATGCTCCATCTGCACCCGAACGCGGTGTTGATCTTGGCGACCTTCGCGTACGCTTGTGAAGAGTTCGTCGGCGTGATGCCCTCCGTGGCGTTGTTCTATCATTACTTCATGCCCTGCATGGGGAGGCCGAGGTGGATAGCTGGAGGAGTGTCCTTCTGTCTCAAGAAAGAATCGGCGCACCAGTACCCGGGGGCGAAGATCCGTGCCAACTGCGGAGAGTGGAGGCATAACTGGTACTTCATCTTGGCGGACAACCCCAGCCCTCATCTTCTGGTGGCAACTGCCCCGGCCGAGAGCTTGGCCAACTCCAAGGATGTGTGTTCTCAATATGAAGCCCTTCTCCCAGCCATTAGGCGGCTGGCCTCCGTGATGGCAACGTGACTTGCGCTATGATTACTGGAGACTTCATCCGGCGAGGAATCGCCCCGCTGCAGCGCAGGCCCCAGCTGCTGTGGGAGGCCCACCAGAAGATGGGGACCTTGGTGTTGTTGATGAAAGACGAATCCAGTGCTTGTGCCCCCACCTGGCACGCCAGATGTCGTGTCTTGGATTACGGATACTGGGAGTAAAGGATACCCCTTTTTTAGGTTTGGCATGGGGCGTGAAGGAGGCTGGGAGACGCCAACTTCCGGGAGAACCTCGTCGAGACCTCCGATCTACGTACTAGCAAGCAACAAGGAGAAACAGGGAGTTTACCCAGGTTCAGGCCGCCCGGAGGCTAAAAGCCCGAATCCTGCATGTCTGGATTGAATGGTTCACCATGGTGTGGCTTACAGAGGTGGTTGTGGGTGAGAACCCGGGAGGTGTTGGCTAGAGGTTGAAGACGAGCAGATCCTGTCCCGAAGGAGATCACATCTCGCCTATGCTACTCTCGTCTGGTGCGCTACCTAGCCTAGCCTCCGACTCTCTGGAATTCCTCCCTTTTTTCCCTCTGGTTCCTTGGTCCTCCTTTTATGGGCTAAGGGGATCTCACAAGGGCACCTTTGGGGGCGGAGGGGTTTTAGGCGGGAAAACCCCTCCGGGTTCCTCTTATGGGGCGACGTGGCCTCTTCGCATCCAAGTATTCTTCTAAGGGGGGTTAGGTGCGGTCGCCCACCTTTTGTACGGTGGGCAGACAAAGGCTGACACCTTTACCGACCGTGTCCCCGCGCGGCGCCTCCATCTTCTTGGCGCCCAAGTCTTCTAGGAGCTTCCAGCAGGAGCTGGCAAGCTTATCCTCTTCGCCCGTGCGGAGGTTGGAGCCCGGGGGTGAGCCTGGCCTCCTGCCGGGCGTCCGAGTCCCCAGGACCTCCGCGTCGTTTGCCGGGTTGAGGGTGACCCCGGATGTCGTGGTGGTGCACGGACAGATGCCATAGATAGGCTAAAGATGGGGCCGATGGACGCTGGAGGTACCGGGGAGGGATAGCGCGTATGAACACGCACACGGAATACACAAACACACACAATCTACCCAGGTTCAGGGCCCTCGTGAGGAGGTAAAACCCCTACTCCTGCTTGTCTGTTTATATGGTGGATCACAGCACGGGCTACAAGATGCTCCTTGAGCTGTATGGGAAAAGCTAGGAACAAAGGCTTAGTCTAGCTCTTGAGCTCTCTACCGAGTCTGGTGGTGGCTCAGTGGCTCTCCGTAGGCTCTGGTGTTGAATGTCTCAAGCATCGTCCCTGTAAAAGGAGCCCCTGGTGCTCCTTATATAAGGGAACCCAGGGCACAAGTTAGGGCTGACGTGGGTGCTGGCGTAGCCAACACTGTGGCCATGACCGACCAGTGTCATCCTCTGACTACTTCCGTCATCACTGCCAGAGACAAGACAAGCCTCCATGCCTGTCCCATGCTCCCCCGTACCGCTGCGGGCAGCGGTATGGAGACCTGACACCCCATCCCGTGACTTCCGGGTCAAGGGTTAGGCAGCAACGTCCTTTCGTGCCAATGGCACGACGCCTGCTCCGTGATTGTAGGGACAAGACGTGAGCCTTGACCGTCCTCCGGGATAACTTCATCTCCACCTATCCGGCATAGGCATGTCAGACACATCTTAACTCGGTTTTACCTTCCCTGCACATAAGAAGAACAAAGGAGAGGATCCGACATCCGATCCGTATGATCCGACATCCGATATGTCGGTTAGCTTTGACCCGGTCGACTCCGGGTATGTCGGTATGGTATGTCGGTTAGGGTTGACCCGGTCAACTCCGGGTCTATACATATCTCGTCATCTTGACCCTATCCGGGGGTTGCCCCCCGACACCGGAAGGCCACCCGCCCCTTAGTCGTGGTTGTCGATGCCGTCCTTGCCTGGTTGCCGTGGGGCAGATGGGGGGCCCATCTGCCGGTGTTGAACCCTTGCCTTGTTGGCCTTCTTGGTGGGCCCACTGGTAGCGGACCCACTTTGACCGCATCAGGGGAACCCCCTGTTCCACTGTTGCGACAGCACTATTCCCCCTAGGTAGATCTTACATGTCGGTGATGTAGAAACCAGCTTCCCCCCTTGGTGGATCTTAGATTACATCGTAGTAGCTAGATTTCGGCTATATTCTTATAGTACCACCTTTATTTCACTAGGACGGAGAAGCTCGTATGCCGCTCATCGTTCAGGCTGCAGCACTCATAGCTGTGATGCAGGCCTGGCTCTTCTTAGTCCATCATAGAGCAGTACGTCGCAATTACAGGGGTGTAATCCGTTACGGTCCATTGTTCCTCCGAAATCAGGAGAGGATAGCCAATCTGAACTGCATCTACAACAACAACGAGGTGGAGGCCGTGAACATGCTGCGAATGGGCAGAGCTCCTTTTTGCAAGCTTGTGGAGACGTTTCGGTCCAGGGGACTGCTGAAAGATAGCATCAACACCTCTGTAGAAGAGCAAGTGGTAATGTTTCTTCATGTTGTTGGTCATAACCAGAGGTTCAGGGTGATTCACAGCACATTCAGGAGATCGAACGAGACTATATCTCGCTATTTCAAGCAAGTGTTGTTCACAGTTGGAGAGCTCAGAGATGAGATGATCAAGACACCTACTGGCCAGACTCCACAGAAGATTAGACAGAGCCACAGGTGGTATCCATATTTCAAGGTGAGAAACAGAGATTTCATACTTTTCGTTGCACACATGACACATTGTTCATGTATACAGTCTACATAACACAATAGTCATGTCAACAGGATTGCATTGGTGCAATTGATGGCACTCATGTCACTGCTAGAGTGCCAAGGTCAGAGTCTGTTGCATATAGGGGTCGAAAGCATTACACCAGCCAGAATGTGCTTGCTGCTGTGGATTTCGACATGAAGTTCACATATGTGCTAGCTGGTTGGGAAGGATCTGCCCATGATGCAAGCATCCTTGCTGACAGCATGAGTCGACCTGATGGGATAAATATTCCGGATGGCAAGTACTATCTTGGAGATGTAGGATATGGTTGTCGCCCAGGTGTTCTTCCACCCTTCAGGGCTACCAGGTATCACCTCAACGAGTTCTCCTCTAGGAACTATCCTAGGGATGCGAAGGAATTGTTCAACCTGAGACACTCTAGTCTTAGAGTTACAGTTGAGTGGGTATTTGCTGCTCTGAAGAACAGATTCAAGATCCTTGATCAGAAGCCGTTCCACCCTTTCCCCACCCAAGTTAAGCTGGTTCTTGCATGCTGCATTCTCCATAACTGGATCTTGGGCTAGGGTCTTGATCAGTACTTCCCGGACGAGGAAGATGTTACGCCAGACACCGATGATGAAGGTGGCCATGGTGTCGACGCTAACAACCAAGAAGCGTGGAAGACCTTAAGGTAGGAGTTCGCAGACGCAATGTGGGCAGCGAGAGGTGACACCAGGATCTGAAGAAAGAAGGAGTTGTACCAGAAGAAGAAGAAGAAGAAGAAGAAGAAGAAGAAGAAGAAGAGTGAGGAAAACGGTCGACTTGAAGGCGTTGACCAAACCTTTACACAAGGTTGGAGCAATCTTCACAACTTAGTTGGAGACTCCCAACAAGTAACCGAAGCTTCTCGCACCAAGAACAAAGCTCCAAGTACCAACTTCTGTCTAGGGTTCCAACGAACCCAGGAGACAATATCCGCTAGGGATTGGTGTATGAATTCAAAATTCTGTTGGTCGAAGTGTATATAGATCTCCTTCCTCACCCCTCAAAGAATCAAGATATTTGGCTTAATGGAGTAGAGACTGGTCAATGTCGCGGTTTCTCTTTGGGGAAGAAGACAACCTATTTATATGGGTCCTCAATAAGTGACTGTTATTGTGCAGGGAACTGCAGAACGGTACTACCGCAAGGCCACCCAGTACTAATGCTCCCTGGTATCCCAATGTGAAAGGACACGGATGTCGCCTAGAGGGGGGGTGAATAGGCGATTTAAAATTATTACGGTTTAGTTTTCAATAAATGTGGAATAAAACTAGTGTTTAATTTATCAAGCACAAAACCTACAGAAGCTAGGTTTACCTAAGTGCACCAACAACTTATGCTAAGCAAGATAAGCAACTATGTGATATCAATATATATAACTTCAAGCTCGAAGGCTATCACAAAGATAATTGCATAAGTAAAGAGCTCGGGTATAGAAATAACTGAGACACGCGGAGACGATGATTTATCCCGAAGTTCACTTCCCAATGGAAGCTAGTCTCCGTTGGAGCGGTGCGGTGTTCACCAAAATGAAACACCGAATAGCCTTCAAATGGCACACCGTATCTCCTTCGTGTCCTACCATCGATGTGGCGAGGCACGAGTCACTATGTTGTCGTTGAGGTTGACAACTAGAACCTTCACAAGGATGAAGCACACTCCACAAGTTGGAGGGTCTCCACCAAATGCACCGAGCCGCCAAGACTCGATGCTCCAAGGCCGGGGCACACACCACAACTTAATTGGAGGCTCCCAACAAATCCCGTGAGCCACCAAAACTCCGAGATGAACAAGGTTGATCCACACTCCACAACCTAATTGGAGGCTCCCAACAAATCCCGAGAGCCACCAAAACTCCGAGATATCAACGACAGTCTAGAGCACCCACGTACCCTAGAGGAACAAGCTCTAGGGCACCCAAGCACCCAAGAGTAACAGGCTTCTCAACTTTACGCAAACGAATCCTCGTAGAGAACTCAAACCGATGCACATTGCAATGGCAAGAACACAAGTGCTCAAATACTTCACTCTCAAGTCCCACCAAAAGCAACTAATGCTTGTTGGGGGAGAAGAGATGAAGAACAAAGAAGAACTCAACAAATGGAACTCCAAGATCAAGATCCAAAGGGTTCCCCTCACTTAGAGGAGAGATGGTTTGGTGGAAATGTAGATCTAGATCTCCTCTCTCTTTTCCCTCTAATTGGCAAGAATCATGGAGAAATAGAGAGAAATCCAAGCTCAAGAAGGTCAATAATGGGGGTCTTTTTCATGCTCAAGAGCTAGGTTCACTTGGGGAAGAAGGGGGCTTTTATAGGACCCCACGAAAAAGAGTCGTTGCAGGAAAAATAAGGACTGGACATTCCGGTTCAAGTTTGGATGGGAATTTCCGCCCCAGTCCGCGTAAAAACCTTCTGGAGGTCACCGGATATTTCTAACGGGACCGAAATATCCGGTTTTCTGAAAACTGACAGAAACAGCAAAATGAAAACTGCAATAACTTTTTCATCCGGACTCCGATTTTGATGATCTTGGTCTCGTTGGAATCGCAACGAAGAGCTCTACAAGATCATGCAGAAAAACATCATAGTGCATCATGTGAGGAGGAAGTCACAAGGAAAGAGTTTGACCTCTCTAGAAAAGACAAACCGGAAAAACCTGCAACATCAAAAACGCAACAAAATATGAATATGAAATCCGTTTTTGATGAACCAGAGCTTGCTATGGAGATGAACACAAGCTCTAAATCCTCACATGGATGAAAGCCAAATAACATCGATACCGAAGAGAAATGATAAATGAACTCCGGAATTATTCTGGGAGTTATCCAATGGTGATCGGAGGGGTTCCGAAAGAGTATTAGAATAAGAGAGAATTATCCGATGGAGATCGGAGGTGTTCTGAAGGAGTGTCGGAATTAAGGGAGAAGTATGCGATAGAGATCAGAGGGAAACGAAAGGAGTTTCAATGCAAGATGAATTAAATAACATGTATTTAATATTAAATAGAGTAATTAATAATTAAATAATATTTAATTTAATTTAAAAGGAGCAGTCCACCTAAATGGGCCTCACCCGAAAGGGGACGCTCAAGTGGGGGCGCACCCCAAAGAGGAGGGGGGCGGCCGAGCCACTAGTGGGCTGCCCACATGGGGCCCAACTAGGGCCAGCGGCTGCCCCCCTTGGCCGGCCAACCATGTGGGGTTTAGTCCCACATGGCTAAGCCAAGGAGGGCGGCCTCCTCCCTTAGCCTATATAAGGAGGGGCACCCCTCTCCTTTTTGGCATCCTAATTTCTCTCTCTGTCCCTCACGTGTGGTTCCGGAATATTGGAGTTGCATATGGGGTTAGGGGTTTCTCCACCATACGCACGCCGCCGTGCTGCTGGAAATCTGGTTCGAGCTATTCATCTTCCCCTGCTGCCGCTGGACCGGAGCCGAGGGATCGTCGCCTACACCGTACGTGTGTAATTCCTCGGAGGTGCTGCACTTGCGGCACTCGTCGCCGATACGACTCCACAACCTTGAGGTCGGCATCATACGACTACATCGCCAACGTTCATCGGAACGTAACGCTTTTGGTCTTCAAGGGTATGAATATCGATTACCTACGTTACTTTATATCTGCATAGTAATAGATCTTGGCTAGTTTGTGGTTCACGTTGTTAGGAAATTTTTTGTTTTCTGTTGCGGAACCCCTTCAGTGGTATTAGAGCCGATCTATGCGTAGATATATAGTACGGTTAGAACACATAGAAATATGTGGGCACGCGATCATATAATTGTTACCCTCTCACGTGCATTTGTTCATACTATTGAATTGCTTGATGACGCGGCCCGGATCGACCTCTTATGCAAGACTGGTTCCACGATTGACGTATGGCTTGCACCATATAAGTGGCTGGCGGATGTCTGTGTCTCTAGCACTGGTAGTATGACATCTTCAACGAAGGGCCCCGAAAGGGGTGTAATAGAGACAATTATTTCATCGGTGTTGTGGTTGCATGTTTGTAAGTTAGAAGGCGGTTCTTTTTGCGAAAGCCCCTCATCCACGCAAAATTTGCAAAAGATAAAGTAGAGGCGTCTAACTTTATTTTGCAGGGGTGCATGATATGATATGGTAACGATAAGTATTTAGCGAAATATTTAATTGTTGGCGTGGAGGCACAGTGACCCAGTGCGGCGCCGGAGCGCACGATGGAGATCATGGCACGGGAGACCATATCATGTCACACACACATTACATTAGATGTTAATAGATGTTGTGTGCTACCTATATTATTTGTATTAGATATATTGGTCAATGTTATATGCATGAAAAAGCTCCATTCAAGAGAAATACCAATGTCGTGTTCTCCCTTAGTATGCACCACCGAGAAAGTTCGCTGCTATGAAGGCTGGCCGTGACGATCGGGTGTCAAACATATCTGCGTTCGCATACGGTGGGTGCAAGCCATGTATGCACTGCAATATACTAAGGTTGGATTGGTGAGCCTAGCATGTACAGACATGACCTCGGAACACAGGAGATCGAAAGGTCGAGCATGACTCACATGGATGATGTGATTGACACGGTAATGTCTACCTTTGAAGCTATATCATCGGCCGTGACGATCGGGGGTGGTGTGGTGGATTAGGATCATGTGATCACTAAAACGACGATGAGGGATGTTCGTTTTGAGTGTGAGTTCTTATAGTTGTATAAACATGAACTCCTATTATGAACATAGTCTAAATTACTTTGCAAAAATCTATGTAGATAACAACCTGTTCGTTAGCCCTCCTAAGGGATCGGCAGCTGCCCCTTAGCCTCTTTAAAACTTAAAAACACAATCCCACAATGGAGAAACTTAAAAGGTGGGTCCAACTTCACAGTTTTGTACCGTAGCTTGAGGATACTCCTTGTTTCAAACTTTCAGCTCTATATGATACATAACCCGTTAGGAGATAAAGCCGGAGATTCTGCTGACGAAGAGATAATTTGGATTATCAAGTTCGTACGGATAATTCCATCATAGTCCAGTATGCTATGACCTCTCCCATAAAGAATGAATTGCGAGTGTGCGTTGATAGATCGTGATCATTCGGAATGTTCACTGAACTCGATGCACTGTATTCGCTGCAAGTTAGGTTGATGAGGTTTTTCAGCATTAAAAGAGCGCGTGGCAGTCATGCTTGATGACATTGGAATGCCACGCTCAGCTCAAGTACTGGATGGCATACATTTGCTTATGATGAGGTGCTGCACTTGCTACTCACCCCAGATTCAAGTAGGTTGTCATAGACCATGTCATGCAAGGGGAATCATTCACCTTCATGAATTCTTGATTTTATTTGGAAAACCAAGGAGATGAAGCAGATCACCGGGAAGTCATCAATGATGATGGTATATACGATATACGCGTTACGAATGTTTTACCTAAACAAGTACTCATTGCAGCGACTGAGTTTTGATACTGGTCATGTTTTATGAAAAGAAAAAAGTCCAAAACAAACCCTGAACTTGTAGACGTTAGCCAAATCAAACCTCCAACTTACAATCCCTGAAATCGGCACCCTAAACTCCCGAATCCCGGTCTATTTTGAACCCTGGGGTCATTTGATTTAGAATTTCGCTGACGTGGCAGGTCAAAACCAGGATGTTGACTTGGGCTGTCATATTCTGTCAATCTTCCTTCCAGTTCGTGGCCGAGTGATTCGCATCGGGATGGCTTGGGCAGCATCCCTGCATCGACAGAGGAGGATGAAGTTGACGAGCCAGAGCTCGCCGGAGAAGCGCAAGACGCTCGCTGCTCGACACGCTTCCATGGAGGTCTCGAGCTTGGCCACGCGCAGGCACCGCCGCGGCTGCTGCCGCCGCCGTGGAACAACCTCTCGCAGTGCAACGGTGCCGCCGCCGCCTCCGATGCTCGCTGGCCGCCGGACTCTGGGGCCGCGTCGTCACGCCACCGGGCCATGTTGAACTACGGGATGGCCGCAGTGACGTCGGGATGGACGTCGTCGTGCCCGCGGAGAGGACGCGGAGCGACGCCATGAGGAGCGCGCCACCATGCCGGCCATGGAGTTTGCCAAGCTGTACATCACCGGCAACATGGATAGGCGTCGCGCCTTTGTCTTATTCTCCAGATCTAGCACGCGCAAGGCTTCTGCCACTAGACAGCCCCCTGGAGTAAACTCTCGAGGATTTCTGCCGCTGCTAGACGAAGAGGAAGGAGAGCACCAAATCAAGCTAGCTTCCGATTGATACCAAATCAATCGATCTAGTAGAGTTAGCTTTGCAGGGTAGTTGCGTCCTTGCCGGCAACCGCTTCTGATGCCGTGTGCGGCGGCCGGCTTACTGTTCGCTGTGGTGGCCGTCTTTGGGCATAGATTGGGGAATTTTTCATAGAAGACTAAAAAGGACGATGAATATGAAAGGTAGACCCACATTGTCAGTGAGACTAAACAGTTATCCCGATCGGGATTGTTGATTCCCGGTGTGCCAAACAGATCCAGGGTTCAAAATAGACCGGGATTCGGAAGTTCAGGGTGCCGATTTCAGGGATTGTAAGTTGGAGGTTTAATTTAGCTAACGCCTACGAGTTCAGGGTTTGTTTTGGACTTTTCCTTATGAAAAACAAGTTTTTCTGCTTGATTACCTTGGAAGGACGAGGAGATGATATGTGTCGGTAATGGCAAACAATAAGTTGTGATGGCCATCGGCACTCTCCCTCTACATCTACCATTTGAATAAGGTATATTATAATCGCTTGTTAGCTTGATCATTATAAGCGTGTCTTGCCTCTGGCGAGATGATTATTCATATATGTTGGTGACAAGCCGTTGTCTTATATTTATGAGTAATATATTTTATGGTCATATATCGATTATAATGGATTGTTCTTATCTAGACGGTGGTAGACCCTGCACTCATAATATTAATGCCAAAGTATACAATAGTGTGTAAACATTCAATAGTGAAGATGGTACATGCAGCTGGTAAACCTTCAATACTCAATGGCTGAAGATGCTGTTATCAGGTGATGCAAATAGAAAGCTCGCAGAGCCCCAAGTGCTGCTCTGCAAGCATCCTCGCTACACCTGAAGCTGGTGGGTCACTGCTGTCATCCTCTCGGTACAAAAACGTGTGTGAGGCTGCTTCTTCAAAAAATAAGGATGGCTGAACCTCGAACACGAGACCAAACAAGATATGATTCGGCCGTGCCTTGCCACTGAGTTGCGGTAGACCATCTAATTCTTTTGTACGCTACATATTTTATTATAGATTATGTCGATAACCAGGACATAATGTTTTCATGTAGCCTCTTATACGAGACTTGCAAATACTATGGAAGGGTGTAACTCAGGCGAGAGCCGCCACGTGGTCTTTCTCCCCTGCTCCGCCTAGAGAACCCCCAAGAAAACCCCAGGAAACCGAAAGAACAGAGCTAAAGCAGGCAGATTGAAGGCACAAAGGAGGGGGATTCAAGGCGCATAGGACTTCCATCACCGTCGGCGTCTAGAAGGGAGGACCAGCAGAGGAGGCCTTCGCAGCTTGCCGACGCGGTTATTCTTCGTCCGCCTTCTACGCTGTCGGGACTGAAATTGGGGTTTTTTTGGTCGCCGTCAATTCTGCCGCAATCCATCAACCCCATTTGAAAGGTAAGTGCTATCTTCTGTACATGTGTCATTTTGGTGTTAGAGCCCCGAACGGTGGTTTATATTTGGGTTAATTTGAATTTCCATATGCTGATATGCCTATGTATGGTCTTCTAAATTTCTTTTGTTTCTTGCTTTTAAAAACAGGAAATGGATGAAACCGAATGTACTATTTGCCTTTACGGACGGCCGTTCTGTGATAGAATCAACCGCCGTTCCATGTCTATTAGAATCCTTATCTGCAACTTCCTTTATGAAAAACAAATTGTAAGTATTGCGTTTCAAATCGAGTGAATGACATTATGTGTTTAATGTTCTTATTGTGTTCGCTTTTATTTGTATTGAATGTAGGTTATGCCATGTAGTTTCAAAGCTCGTCTAGAGAGCATGATTGTTGGCCCTCATAAGAATTGGATTGTTGCCAAGTGTGGACATAAAGATACATATTACTTGTACGTGGAAACGTATTTGCACTGGCCAGGGTGCTTTCATAGGACTTTAATCTGTGGACCGCAGTGGACAGCACTGTGTGACGCCTATGCCATCGAACTCGATGATGTTGTCACATTCACGTATGATGAAAAGGATCATCTGTTTCATGTTGAAGTGACTGACACAAACAATGCTATCAAACCTTGGGTTCACAACTCGGGTATGTTAGTTAGTGTTATTTTTCGTAATTACTCATTGAGTAGTTTATAATTTTTAGACTTAATTCCTTCGTCTCTTTGATCAGAGTGTCGCCAGATTATAGATATCTGCAAGCCGTCCCTGGAGAAAACTACCCAGTAGATATCAGTGCTTCAGACATGAATGCGATATGTTTCGCTTTATACAAGGAGGCGATAAGGGGATTGGATGCCGATGAGTTCTTTGAGATCCCGCAGTTCTACATGCGCAGGATAGAGGATGGTGTAGATGAAGCTGCTCTGGTATCATTTTATTCATCAGTTCTTCAAAAATAAATGATATCATTTACACTTTTTTGATACGATGTTTATGTTATGTTGGTCATATTCTTAAGCTTCGGGTACTAGATGGGTATAAGTTGCCACGGGAAGGGAATAGTTGTCTATGCGCGAGAGATGATATCGAGATCATGGAAAGATATGTCAGAACAACCGGACACCTCTTGTTGACGAAGAACTGGATATATTTCTCCAAGTCACTCAATTTATCAATGGTGATCTCGTCGCCATCAAGGTGCAGGTCAATCAACAACACGTCAAGCTGACATTTGAAAAGGTCAGTGAGAAGATCGAGGCTGAGGAGTTGGATGAAGAAGAGGCTGAGGAGTCCACTGAAGAGATGGATGAAGACGACGTCGAGATCAAACAAGAGGTCAAAGAAGAGATGAAAGTAGAGGTCAAAGAAGAGGCCAAAGAAGAGTTCAGTCACTAGTCTTACTAGGCATTGTTGTTTTTAGGTTGTATTTTCTTTAGTTACCAGACTTGTAAATTTGTTTATGGCACGATTGATGTGTTGCGTGGGAGCGGTAATTCCATGCCCTTCGATTGTGTAGCATAGCCTGTGGGTTACATAGCCTCTCTGTATAATTCCGGGGTCGGGACTCTACAAGTTGGTATCAGAGCAGGACTGCCTGTAGGAAACCCTTTCTATTGGTCGATGTCGAGTCTAGTTTGAAAATTATTTTATAACCTAAAAATGAGTTGTGAAAACCCTCTTAGGATTCTTTTTATTCCTTACCCAATTCACTCTGATCTCGGTGCCATCTTACCTCTATTTGTTTTAACGGTTCTTCTGATCGCCGGCAAATTCTACCCTAGGTTCACGGGGTTGGTTTCTACCTTTAGTTTACTGGTTAGCTCTGCCGTCTTCAATTTCTAAAGCCCGAAGAGAAGAAGTATTGCGGATCGTCAAGACATTCCTTTGCTTAAGCCCAAGATTCTTGAACCGAAGGTCCCGGATTGTGCTAGGGCTCTGGTGTAATGATTCATGAGGGTTGTCACCCTTGTGAGCATTAGGCTATGTGAGTCCCAGTACATGAAGCTGATCTTTAACCCAAGATCTTTTCCGTTGAACCCTGATGTTACTCGTCAAACCCTACATCAGGTTGGCAAGATTTTGAAGTTAGTCTTCCAAACTCGAGGTTGCAGCCGTAATTGATTTGCTCAGCAGCACTCTTCTCTGTCACTAGCTTTAGCTAAACTCTCTGTTATGGAACCATCTGAATCACGACGGGATTGCTCTCAGCGAGTTTTTCCATCAATAATTGTGATTCCTCCCGTAACCCCGTCTCCTGAAACCCTTTCGGCACTAGTTGTCGGAAGAGTGCTAACAAGGGCTTCTGCAATATCTTGGAATTGTTGATAGCCCGTTCCTTACTCTAAATCTGTTGTCCGACCTCTATCTGTCTGTTGACAGTCAAGTTCTAACGTGCGTTGGTGTATTCTGATGCATGTTATGCTTGTGGTTCGACAAGCCCTCCCATTTCGGGATGTCAGGAGAAACAACCTCCGGTACCTTGTCCATTTCTCGGACCAGGTCAAAGGATTGTGATTCGCGGAGTAACGGTCTGTCTAGCTTTTGTTCCGTTCCACCTTGGAGTGTCACACTCTTTTATATTGAGTGGTCGTGCTTAGTCTCATGACGTACTTGATGAAGTGATGCTCTTACCCTTCCTTATCCATCTACCTCCGAGCTACCCGGGCTCGAGAATGTCGAGGATGCATATCCTTGTGGTAATCGAATATTCTTAGCAATTGATATTGTTTTGAAATCCAAAGAATTTGGTGGCACTCTTAGCATGATTGGTAATCATATCATCGAGCTGAGTTGTCTGTGTTGCCCAGTCCATTCGTTCAGGTGCACACCTTCGGTCAACGAGTTAGATTCATGTCGAAACTCTCAAGACCACATCTTTTGCCTTGAAAAGCAAGATTCCTCTCGCAACCAGTGACATGCGGTGGTTCGTGATATTCTGGGTGTCTTTCCAGAAGTACTGCCGGGTCGTCCCCTGACCGTGTTGTCGAGTAATATTGTAAGATTAACCGAACCGTCTTCGTGTCATCACGTAGTATGTGTTCTGATTGATGGAAGTGTTCTTCTCTGGTCCATGTGCAATGGTTAACATATGTCGCCACGGGTCCGAGTGAAGTTCACTTGTCTCCCCAAAAATAATCACAATGTGGTTATGCATGTGCGGATTGTTGTTGAGATGGTAGGTTGTTACCTCCAGTTCTCTAAATACGTCATGTATGCCACTAGCCGAGTTGTTCTTAAATAAGAAGAGGTTGTCAAATCTTATCATCTTACCGGTGTCTCCCAATCAAGACTCAGTGTGCTTCAGTGCTTGGAGTTCATGCTGGTCCAATTTCCGTTTCTTAGTCGTGACCGCATGGACCTCGTGATCTAGCTCGTGTTCTGGAGCTTGACTGTAGCCCATGTCTTGAGAAACTAGTGACCCTACTTTCCGTTAACTCCCGCAAACCCCCTTTTAGACCTACTAAGCCTAAAGTGTCTGTACACCTAACCAACTCGGAACCTCAAGCAGAAAAGATGCTTGGTGTTTATCAAGAGTATGACCTAGTCCAACCTAAACCCCGACAAGTCCGATGTTGTGGTTCACGCACCTCACCGGAAGGTCTTTTGACGAAATCTCTTAACTCTTCCAACATCGACTATCGCCCATGAGGATCATGTGTAACTCCTTCTAGGAGTTCCCCCATATGGTCTTTTCTCTATCTTCAAGTACAACCTTCGCTTGATGATCGGTTGAAGGATTTTCCCGAAGCCTGAGTATGATATCTAGAACCTCAAGGAGAACCTTATCACGGAGTTGCTAAATATCTATCGGTCGACCCCCTACCCCTTGTATCTTGGGAATAGCTCGTGTATAAGGTTTGATCTCTTCATCTAATGGTGGACCAGTGCTATATCTTTCCCTCCTAGGTGAACCCAAAGTTTTAACCAATAACACGGACCGTGTGTGAATTCATCAGTCACGTTAGGGCCGAGTGTTCAACCTGGTGGAAGCATCTGGTATGTCGAAGGCGTGGAGTCCAAAATATGTCCTTTCTCCTCGCGGTGCTCCAAATCTGTACAGGCTACACATCAGGGTGGTTTGAAGTGATGTCTGGGTCTTGGACAAAGATCCTGAACAAAGTGATCGGTTGCCCTATCTTCTGCTCGACCTTTGTTTGTTCAAGTTGTTCCTAGTTTTCCCCAATGGCTTCTGGTATTATGCAAAGCTCATATTTCCAACACTTGGAGAAAACTTGTCCAACACCTTGAGCTATGTTCTGTTCCTTCCACCACCTCGGCATGTCATGCTTGTTACCTTATACTCTGCAACAAGGAAGATCATCGTGGGATCGAGAAGATCGTGGAAGAAACTTGTTGTCATGTTTCCCTCCTCTCTCCTTCTATTCTAGAATCTCGGGACGAGATTCCTGTAAGGGGGGTAGAATTGTAACAGCCCCAGTTTGGTACTGAAAAATACGAATAATTTTTTCCACTTTTCCATATCATGTTTGCATCATGGCATGCATTTGAAATTGCTATTTCTAACAAGCAACATTTGGAAACCTTTAAAAGGAGGGAAGCACACCTTCCAAAACCTCCAAACCAAATGCTCTTGCTCAACCTAGCAAACAAATAAATTAGAACTTCCAAATTGTCCAGGAAGTTCCAAGTGTACATGTTACAATTATTTGGTAAAAGCAAATTCTTAACAATCAAGAAATAAATTTGAGAATTCAAAATTGGTTCACTTCAAATTCTATTTTTGAAACCAAGTTAACTTTCCAAAAATTTAAAATAAAATTATGGGGAGCTTCATTAATATATTGGGAGCCTCCATGAATAATTTCATTATTTTTGGAAATGCTTAAGTTCTCCAAATAAATACATTTTTGGAAATTATCAAAATGATCATATTTAAACTCTATGAACAAATGTGGTGCAAAAAAATTTATTTTGCAACACCAATTTTTGTGGAGGCTCTAACTGTTAAGTGGAGCCCACATGAATTATTGCAGAATTTTTGAAAATGTTTTAGGGCCTCAATTAAATTCACTAAACTGCTGCTGGACCAAATTGCAAATAAAGAAAATTGAGATGGGGGGGGGGGTTTGCAAACTTGCCGTCCCCCTGTCATTGGTGGGTTGCCATCGGGGGATGGTGATTTGCCTCATTCTTGCCGCCTAGGCTAAGAGTGCTTTTAGCTAGAACCAAGAACCGAGCGTGCTGCCATTGGTGGGGGTATGGGCTCCTTACTAACTGAATAACTTGTGCGGGCGTATCCAAGGGTCCTCTAGTTTGCTATTTCCATTTGTGCGCGTGTGTGTGAGCGGAAAAAGAAATGATGAGGATGGTGGTGTTTAGGATGTGGAGATGGGGACAGGGGCTGGAATAGGCTGGGTAAACTTGACCTGTCGCCACAGATGACTCTTGGATAGTCTCATGCGAGGTAAAGGTTTAACCGCGCCCACTCGCCGGCCTTCCCCGGAAGAGGGCCAATCAGGTGAGCCGGACGGTACCAATGGGTAAATTAGTACACCCCTGCAGGGTAAATCTTTTCGAAAAGCCGTGTCCACGGTTATCGACAAACTCTCGGGAAAGGCGGATTAGCTCGTAGAGAACCTGAACCCTAATTAATTAATTTGGCAGCTAAAGGTTGCACTTCAACGTGTATTAAAAGGTTCATTTCCTCGAGGGTGATTCGAGGGAGTGCCTTGGTGGAGTTGAGAAATGGTTACAATGGGTTCGATGAGAACCAAAGTTGGAAGTTTACTCTCTTATCCCCTTTCGAAAAACATTCTGAGTAGACGATGCCATTGAGTCACTTATGTCTTTTATAAAGGAAAATTAGCTTTATGCAAAAATACATACTATACAGCTTTAGAGCCTCCGTCATCATTGGGCCTATATCGCCCTACTAAACTTGCGAGTACGTCGTACAGTCTCTCTTTGCTGCTTTTATAACTTGTTTCAGAGGAGGATGACACCGAGCAGACAGGTGGTTTCTTCCTGGACATCGACGAGTAGGTTCCCAGGTGGTAGCTTGGGACATCGGAACAAGCTGGCATGGGTTATGTTTATTGTAGGCCTCTTAGGCCATATATGGATCTTGTTGTACTAGACAACTACTTCGCTTCCGCTTGATGTACTGTTGGGTCTGTGACCCCTTTTGTGTGTAATTTGTATCTTTCTCATATATGAGTTGCTATATGTTTTTTTTGTATCGTAGAGTCTGCAATGTGCCAGTTGTTCCACAAGTCTTGATCTCTATTTTATACATTGATAGCTATGCCAGTGTTTATGGCACGATCGATGTGTTGCGTGGGAGCGGTAATTCCATGCCCTTCGATTGTATAGCATAGCCTGTGGGTTACATAGCCTCTCTGTATAATTCCGGGGTCGGGGCACTACACAGAAAAAACTTCTTGGTTAGATAGTAGTACTTTTGGGAAAAATAGCATTCTCAAGGGAGCTTATCATTATTGTGTTGTGAATTGCCGTGACAATGCTTACACTGCAAAAATTAGAAAGAATATCACTTCACCAAAGTATAAAAGGACATATGTTTCTTATGTTGCCAATAATGAAAGGGAGAGATTCTCCCAAGTTTCTCCTGTCTTTTCTAATAATGAATCAGATTATGTGGAGAAGCTTCCTTTCCAACCACTCCCTCCTAAGGTGGTGAAGAAGAAGAAGAAGAGAGGGAGGAGTAAAAATAAAGAGGAAATGGTATCATCCCCTAAGCATATTTCTCCCATCATGGTTGTTCCTAATGAGCATGAATCAAAAATTATTGAAGATGATCCACTTAATTGTAATCATTATTATCTTGATGTTAAGTCTATAGGCACTATTGAAGAGATATTAGATGTTACCACCACTATGGGCCACCCTGGTATGCTGGCTTTTAGTCTCCTCTGTGAGGATACCTGTTCGGCATAACCCCAATAGTAGCCCCCGGAAAGCTTCAAGTACTTCAGCGACTGGCTTCAATCTTCCGGCAATGTGTTGTCCGGGAAATTCATCATCCGTCTTCAGTCTTGGAGCATTCCCAGAAACCTGCAATCATGCCGACCAACTTTGTCGAATTCAGTGTGCCGGCTCTTTATGCCGAAAAGCACTTGGATGAGTAATGACACGCGTCCGCCGATTTGATGGCTATGTCAGACCCAGCAGTGTGAGTGGAGGAGCATCTTTGAATGCGGGGCTAGTTTCCGTTTTTCCCGCACTGGAACCGAGGCGTCCGAAGGAAGAAACGTCTCCAACGGCTTGATCCCGTGACGCGTGGCGAGAAACTCGGCTCCTGGCCGTTGCACGTATCTCGGCGCCCCACTATAAATGCTGGTTGCCTCGGCCCCGTCACGACCACCAGGTCATTTGCAACCCTAGCACCGAGCTCTTCCAGATCTCATCTCCTCCCGAGCTCTAACTCCTTCATCTCTCCTCCGAGCTCCATGGCATCGAGCGTCCCCAGTTCTCCTATGATCGACGCCGCGTCGCTCGAATCGGCTCCGCTGATGGGAGGCTCCGCATCCACAGCCGCCGCCGCCGCTGTTATCGAGCCATCCGCCGCTGCACCTGCATCCTCTCCAACTCTGGCGAGTACCTCCACCGCTTCGGGCCGCGATGAAGTGGCTTTAGCAAAAGCCGCAGCCGAAGCCGCTGCCACAGTGGCCTCTGCTTCCGCGGCTGCTGATGCTGCCGCTGAAGACGTCAGTGTCGGCGAGGAGGAGGAGGAAGAGGAAGCCGGCAACAATAAAGGTGCGGCCAACAACCCGTCCCACAACTGGCTTGCTCGGTGGTGGATGAAATCGAGCTAAAGGGGATGGAGGCCGATGGAGCCATTCTTCCGTCCTCTGAGTCGGCGCCGACTTGGCGATCCGCCTTCGGCGACCCTTCTCCTACTCCCATCAAGGACGAACGGGTACTCCTCTCTTCCCATGTCATTAGGGGATTCTCTTTGCCACCTTCGGCTTTTCTGATAGAGGTCTTAGACCATTACGGCCTCTAACTCCACAACATCACCCCGAACAGTTTGTTATACATCTTCGGCTTTGTAGCACTCTTCGAAGGCTATTTAGGCATAAAACCTAGGTTAGACTTCTTCGAAAGATGCTTCTTAGTCAAGAGGCAAATTGTGAACAAGGATCTGCTGGTGGTCGGCTCTATCAGCTTCAACTGCCGCCGGGATATTGATTGGTACCCTCAGGTGCCAATCGTTGATTCGGCAAAAGGGTGGACGTCCACCTTTTTCTACTGCAAAGACGTGGCGCCACCAAACCGGCTGCAGGGGCTCGCTCCTTTCACAGATGAGGCTGGCTCGCCACTGCCCTCGTGAAAGAAGAAGCCTGCAGCTGAAATGCCAGCAAAACATGCCGCCATTCAAGCAAGAATTTCGCAGCTGACTTCCGGCTCTCCTCCCCTAACTGGGGAGGACACCATAATTTGCTGGATGAAGAGAAGGATCCAGCCCCTCCAACATCGTGCTCGGCTTTTATGCGAGTACACGGGTGACTCTGATCCCATGCGGATCAATAAAAAAAGACCTGGAGCAAGACCTCTTTGAGGCTCACTTCAACAAGCTTATCAAAGCCCGGCCTGACGAAGGCCGGCAATATGAAGAGTCGCTGCCAATGTATGCGGCAGCCAACCCCCCCCCCCCAAAGGTACTTTGCCGAAACCAAAGTTCAATTCTTTGAGAGATTATGACTTCAAGCTTAACAAACTGACTCATGTTTATTCTTCAGATTCCCGGTGTTGCCGTCTCCGAGTCAGCTGGTACATCGTCCAGCAAAGTGACCAAGCAGCCAGTCACCTTTTCTTCGGCTCCTGCAGAGAGCCGGAAGAGGAAAAGCCAACCAACTACTACTGGCGCCAAGTCATCCGAAGATGATGATGCTCTCGCTGGGCTTAACATCCCCAGCAAGAAGTAAGTCGACTAACAACATCTCCTCCTTACTCTGCAATATTGTCGGATCTTCTGTTCTTACCTCCTTTATCTTTTGCAGGATAAAGAAGAGCGCTCCATTGAAAATAAAGACGCTTGCCACAAGGAAGAAAGCTTCACCCGCCATTCCTCCCCCAACTCCTTCAATTCCAGAGCCGAACCCAACTGAAGAGAACACCCGTATCGTGGTGACAGCTCCACCTCTCGGGAGAGCCGGGGTTATTCCTTCTCCACAGTGGACGGAGATGACGGGGAAGGTTGTAGAATCTTCCTCTCCAAGGGCTTAAGCTCCGGCTAATGATGCCCCGATTTTTCCTCCCATTAAGGCAGAAGCTTTCGATGACGAGGGATACATCAAGCCAGAATTCATGAGCCGGTTCATGAAAGCACCTCGACTTCCGCGGAAAAAAGGAACAACCCTCCGAGATGACGAGCCGGAGCAAACCAAGGCCTATGACACCTTTGATGTCATAGAGATCCTCGAAGACCAGCAGAACTACTTTGCTGACAGCTTCGAAGCCGGCATGTCCCTTCTCTGCGAGTACTACCAAGTACACATCTTCTTAGTAGCCCCCGAGCACTATGCCGGACTAAGTTATACGAACTAGCCGACGTAGTGATCCGAGTCAATGCGTATGCATATGCTTCGCCCCCAGCCTTGAAATGCCGTCCTGTAGTCACTTCAGCTTGTCAATATAGCTTTAGGCCTTTAGCAATTCCTTACGCAGATCCACCGAAAAATTGGCGCTGAAACCATCAATTGTTTAGGTGTGCGAAATCAGGAGATGCGCCGGCTAAAGACTGAGCTGGCGAACAAAGACGCCATCATCGCCGGGTTTGAGGCAGACCGGGTTCAGTACCAAGGTACAAATGCCGAATCCTTAACTTTGAATGCCAGGCTTGTTTTTATACTGCTGACATTTTGTCTTGCAGATGCCATCACCAAAGCCAAGGAGTTTGCCGAGAGCGTAGGCAGCATCGACCTGCTCCGCAATGAAAACATTGAGCTGAATAAGCTTAATCAATCAATGGCGGCGGAGCTGGAGACGGCCAAGAAGAACCTTGCCAAAGCCAAACAGATTCTGGAAACAGAGAGGCAGAATCACAAGGATTCCCTTCTTGAAGTCCAGGACCGGCTTGACAAGCGCCTCGACGAATCGCTGGCTATCGACAACCAGATTCTGAGTAAGTTTTGAAAAAACTCAAACTCATTGCTTTCTGTCTTAGCCAAATATAACTGAACTTCGCCTTTTTGCAGCTCCGGCGGGTTATGGCCATGAGCTGACGGCGAAAAAACCGGCTTGGCCGGATATTGGAAGTAGGGGAACTCATCCCAAAGATTCTTTCTTCGGGAAAAGAGCTTGCCGAGAAGTTCTTTCCTGGCAACCCCGAGCCCCCAGCGAACCTTGCCAGCTTAGAAGCTGAACTGGCCGAAGCAGTTTCATTCTTCGATGAACGGCTTCGATCCAGCGCTCGCGGAGGTGCGAAGACGGCTTTGGGCTTGATGATGGCGCATTACCCGGAGGCAGAAGCCTGGCGCGTTGCATCCGGCTTCCCTCTTGAGAAAGAGGATGGCTCTCCACTGGACGACCAAGAGCGCAAGAAAATCTCGCTCCGTCTCCGGTTACGCCAGCAAAATTGCCAACATGGTCTCCCTGACCACCATCTTCAAGGAAATGCCATGCCCACCAACTCCCGTCCAGTCTGATGATGACGGCGAAGAGGCGGAGAAATCTTCCTAAGCCGAATTTTCTCCCTAAGCCGGCCCTCCTGAAAATGTAATTGGCAAGATGTAAAGCCGTCCAAACAATATATATGTCTAGAAACAACTAAGCCTTTTGCTGTATGTTAATCAGCTTTTTATATTTGCAAACTTGCAATTTTTATGCCTCAGTTTATTCTGGCCTTGACACCTTAGCCTTTAAGCGCCGGCAAACCTATTGCGAAGCTAACTCGCTGAGCAACAGGGTACGCAATGACCAATCTGTTTAGACTCAGAACAAGTGCCGCCTTTCGGTGCCGAAACGCTTTGAATCAACCCGGCGCAAAAAGCTAGCAGACAAACATGAAAGAGTTTACCAACCGAGCAACACAGACAATTTTGGGTAAACAGATAACAATAAGATCATAGGGAAATAAAGGATGGTACAGATTCTCGAATTTCACATGAGAGAAACCAATTTTTATTTCATGATCACATTGACAAGTTTACAATAGAATTTGCTAAGTGTAAAAGGGACGTAGCTGAGCGATATTCCACGGACGTTTCGTCTCATCTAAGTCATCATCTACATGACTTTTCCTCTTGCGACCTTTCTTCCTGGGGTCTTTCTTTGAATCCCTTAAGTCGAGGAGATAATATGACCCGTTTTTCAGAACTTTGCTGATAACGAAAGGTCCTTCCCATGGCGGGGATAATTTGTGCTGCCGGCTTTGCACAAGCCGAAGCACTAAGTCGCCTTCTCGAAAAGACCGATTCCGCACTCTACGACTTTGATAGCGACGCAGATCTTGTTGATAGATGGCGGATCGTTGGAGAGCGAGCTCTCTTTCTTCTTCGAGGGTATCTAAGCCGTCTTGACATGCTTCTTCTGCGTCCTCTTCGACGTAGGCTGCGACTCGAGGCGAATCATGGATCATGTCGGTTGGGAGTACCGCTTCTGCACCATAAACAAGGAAGAAAGGGGTGAAGCCGGTTGATCTGTTTGTGGTAGTACGAATACTCCATAAGACCGCCGGCAATTCATCAACCCAAGCACCGGCCGCTCGATGCAAGGGAGTTTCAAGCCTTGGCTTAATACCTTGCAGAATAATGTCGTTTGTGCGCTCTACCCGTCCATTGGACTGCGGGTGTGCCACCGATGCCACGTCGAGCCGGATTTTTGATCGGCTGCAAAATTTCGATAGCTCACCGACGGCAAAGTTTGTGCCATTGTCAGTGATAATGCTATGCGGTATGCTGAAACGAGTTGTTATCTCGACGATGAACTTTGTAGCTGTAGCTCCGTCGAGTCTCTTGATTGGCTTTGCCTCCACCCACTTCGTGAATTTGTCGACCGCCACCAGCAGGTGAGTTAAGCCTCCTCTTGCCGTCTTGAAAGGTCCCACCATATCGAGCCCCCAGACCGCAAACGGCCAAGTAATAGGGATCGTGCGAAGCTCCTGAGCCGGCAAGTGAACCTGCTTTGCGTAGCGCTGACATCCTTCACAAATCTTGACGATGTTGATAGCATCCTCCTTAGCCGTTAGCCAGAAGAATCCGTGCCGAAACGCCTTAGCGACCAACGCCTTTGCCGCCACGTGATGCCCACATTCGCCGGAGTGGATTTCCTCAAGGATTTGCCGCCCTTCTTCTGGAGAGACACATCTTTGGAAGATGCCGGAAGTGCTCCGTTTGTAAAGCTGTCCGTCGATAATTGTGTACGCCTTTGCTCGGCGCTCAATTTGACGGCTCAGCACCTCGTCGTCCTTGGGCAGTTTCTTATTAATCAGGAAATCAATGTAAGGTGTGGTCCAATCTGGGGTTACCAAGCACACTTGAAATGATTCTACCGACAAGGGATAATCTTCGTCGCCACCTTTGATGGACGGCTTATGTAGATGGTGGAGAAATACGTCTGGAGGCACTGCCTTTTGCCTGGAGCCTATCCTGGCCAAGGCGTAAGTAGCTTCATTGTCGTCTCGGGAGATATGTCGAACCTCTAAGCCGGCAAAGCATCTGCCGAATTCATCGACTGCCCTCCTGTATTCCACCATTGTGGGACTTTTTGTATCCCAACATCCATCCAGTTGCTGTACAACAAGGTCTGAGTCGCCATAGCAGAGGATGCGCTTCACTCCCAACTCCTTAGCCATATGAAGGCCATGGAGGAGAGCCTCATACTCTGCTACATTGTTAGTGGCGTTGAAGTGGATTCGGAGGACATAATTGAGCTTGTCACCCTTTGGCGACTTTAGCACTACTCCAGCCCCCGAGCCTTCCTTCATCTTTGAGCCATCAAAATGCATAATCCAGTACTGAGAATCCGGCAAAGGTGTGCTCTCCATCGCCTCTGTCCAGTCTGCAACAAAGTCGGCCAGAACTTGATTTCATGGCGGTCCTCGGCTTGTACTGGATGTCGAAGGCTGCTAATTCGATGCCCCATTTGGCGACTCGGCCCGTTGCGTCGGCATTGTTGATGATGTCCTTTAATGGAGCTTTGCTGACCACCGTGATTGTGTGATCTTGGAAGTAATGTCGTAGCTTTCTGGCGGCAAAGAATACACCATAGGCTAACTTCTGATAGTGAGGGTAGTGCTGCTTCGAATCTGAGAACACCTCGCTAATAAAATAGATAGGGCGCTGATCCGGCCATTGCTTCCCTTCCTCCAGGCGCTCCACTACAATGACGGCACTTATGACGAAATTCGTGGCCGACATGTAGAGGAGAAGCGGCTCCTTTTCCTTCGGGGCTGCTAAGATTGGAGCATGCGTCAATGTATACTTCAGCTGTGTCAAAGCTGCCTCAGCTTCCTCTGTCCATACAAAATTGTCCGACTTTTTGAGGAGCTTGTATAATGGCAATGCTTTGTCACCAAGCCGGCTAATGAATCGGCTTACAGCCGCGGCGGAACCCGTAAGCCGCTGTATGTCCTTCAGACAAGCCGGCCTCTCGATGTTCTGAATCGCCTTTATCTTTTCCGGGTTAACTTCAATTCCTCTTTGAGAAACAATGAAGCCCAGAAGCTTGCCTGCGGGAACTCCGAAGACGCATTTTGCCGGATTAAGCTTCATCTGGTACTCCCTTAGATTTGCAAAGGTTTCCGACAGATCGGCGATAAGATCGCCGCGCTTCTTCGACATGACCGCTATGTCGTCAACGTAGACGTGGACATTGCGGCCAATCTGCTTGTCCAAACACCGCTGCATACACCGTTGGTAAGTAGCACCGGTGTTCTTTAAGCCGAAAGGCATTGTGACATAGCAGTAATTGCCGTATGGCGTGGTGAATGACGTCTTGATTTGATCTAACTCATTCATTTTAATCTGTTGGTAACTCGAATAAGCGTCCAGAAAACATAGCATCTCTGAGCTGGCAGTTGAATCAATGACCTGATCGATACGCGGTAAGGCGAACGGATCTTTAGGACAGGCTTTGTTTAAGCCAGTGAAATCAATGCACATACGTAGCTCAGAGGTGTTTTTCTTTGGGACTAGCACGGGATTTGCCAACCAATCAGTGTGGACAACTTCACGAATGAATTTGGCGGCAGTGAGCCTTAAGATCTCCTTTCCAACCGCCTTGCGCTTCTCAGTTCCGAGCCGGCGGAGGCCTTGCTTGACCGGCTTTGCGTCCTTGTTGACTTTTAGGGAGTGCTCGGCAAGTTTCCTCGGGACACCTGGCATGTCGGATGGAGACCAAGCAAAGATATCCCGGTTCTCACGGAGAAACTTGACGAGCTCGCCTTCCTATTTGTCATCGAGACTGGCACCTATGATGGCCTCCTTTGTCGGATCGTCCTTTGAGAGCTTGATTTTCTTGGTGTCATCCTTTGGTTTGAAGCTTGAGTCAACCTTAGAGGACGGCTTTTCAGTTGCCGGCATCTCATCGGGACCCATTGTCTTCTTGAGATCCTCCAATTCCTCCTTGCAGATTTCTTCTTCAGCATGGACGGCATTAGAGGCCTCGCACTCCTTGGCTTTCTTGAAGTCTCCCTTGACTGTGATGATGCCATTGGGTCCCGGCATTTTCAGCTTGCTATATATGTAGCAGGGTCGAGCCATAAATTTGGCGAAAGCAGGACGTCCAAATATTGCATGATATGCACTTTTAAAGGGAACCACCTCAAAAGATACGTCTTCAGTACGAAAATTGTCGGCTCCGCCAAAGGTGACCTTTAGGGTGATTTGTCCCATCGAAGAAGCTTGTCGTCCCGGCACAATCCCATGAAACTTCACAGTACTGTGGGTGAGTTGTGACTCGGAGAGACGCATCCTCTTCAATGTTGCGACATAGAGTATGTTGATACTGCTTCCACCATCCATGAGGACCTTTGTCAGCTTGTACTTGTCGACTATAGGGCTGACGACTAATGCGTAGGTGCACTTTGCAGGAACTCTGTCCGGGTGATCACTGCGATCCCATGTGATGGGAATGTCGGACCAATCCAAATATTGAGAAACTGCAGGTACTGTAGCATTGAGTTCTTGCCAAGCCGCCTTTTCCTTGCGAGAGGAATCTGTTGCCAGGTTGACGATAAGGCTTTCTGTGTGCTTAGGGAATTTGCTGCATTTTACTTCTTTGGAAACTGCGTCATCCGACTCCGAAGCAGCGTCCTCCTTCTCTTTGTCGTCCTTCCTGGACTTGCGCTTGTTCCTCGACTTGCCGGCTTTGGGGTCCTTGGCGATGTCCCGATTGATGTGACATTGCTGGATTGTGTGGGAACTCGTCCCATCAGGCCTGAGATGATGAACACAGGGGTTGTGCTTGATGTCGTCGTACTTCACCGTTGGAGGCCGGGATGATTGGTTGTTTGCCGGCTTCTTGCCCTGCCACTTGCTACTGCTTGAGCCACCCTTACCAAAGGCGGCAGCAACCTCGTGAGAAGGGCCGGCTTGGTCTTCTACCTTCTTTTTCCCGGACTCGCGCCGGCGGTTTTCAGCATCCTCCCTGTTGTCATCGTCAGCGGCGGCGTATTTGTTTGCACAAGCGAGCAAGCCCCCCAAAGTTTCCGACTCGTCGCTGTAGATCATGAAGCGAAAAGTCGTCCCCTTCCTCAGAGATTGCTTGAAAGCATGGATTGCTTGAGTTTCTGAGACGCCTTCGCAAGCGTTTTTGATTTCACTCCATCGTGAGACGAACTCACGGCTGGACTCGTTCTTTTGTTGCACGCACCGCTGTAAGTCGAAAATCGACTTTGGGCGCTTATATGTGCCCTGGAAGTGCTGAATAAAGACACGCTTCATGTCACTCCAGGTATGAACTGTCCTTTCCGGCAAACCTTCAATCCACATGCGTGCCGTCCCGGTTAACATCAGGGGCAAAAATCGCACTGCGGAGTCGGCGCTGCCTTGATATATGTCGCAGGCACTGACGTAATCTGAAAGCCAGGTCTCAGGATTAGCCGTACCACTGTACTTCTCCACCATCTTTGTTACATTCGACAAAGTGGGAGGTAGTATTTGCTCTCTGATTGTTCTGCCAAAACACTTGGGGCCGAGGTATTGGGCATCTCTGGCCGACTTCTCTCCTCGATTAGGCTTCGAACATCATTGGCTGATGGCGGTTTACCAACCGACTTTTCTTGCCTTGGTTCTTCCCTGTGACGGCTTTGGCTCACCCGACTCGCGTTACGCGGAGGGCTTGGAGTCCTTTGCCGTCGTGGAGGGGGTATGTACTTGGAAGGGTTATCTCCCTCTTTGCGCGGTGGAGGCGGCGGTGGTGGTGGCATATGATCTCTGTTATCCTCCCTTCGGGGTTGATTTTCCCCCTCACGTCGTCGCTCCTGACGGGGTGGTGCCGCCTTTTCCTTGCGAGGGTCCTCCTTTCGCTCCCGGCTCTGATGCCCTTCCTGGTTTCTACCAGCCTCACGATGACGTGAAGAACCTGTCCGGGATTCCGCGCCTTTAGGCTGCTTGTCCTTTGGGTCCTTGTCGCCGCCTTTGTTGTGGCTGCTTGAACCGGCTGGGTCATCGTCT
Source organism: Puccinellia tenuiflora (assembly GCA_012064385.1). Classification (NCBI taxonomy): domain Eukaryota; kingdom Viridiplantae; phylum Streptophyta; class Magnoliopsida; order Poales; family Poaceae; genus Puccinellia; species Puccinellia tenuiflora. The sequence goes on along the minus strand of QRDG01000867.1, from coordinate 519,082 downwards.
AGGTCTGCAGGTGCAGCAACCATTGGCTTGTTGGCCGTCGACTTGCAAAGACGAGAGTCGTCAACAAGCCATCCTGACTTGACCTGTGAGTCGTTTTGCTGCTGCTGTGCAACTTCCAGAAGATAAGCCGAATATTTGAGGCGAGCGTCACGGTCCAACGATTTGTCGAACATGACCTCCTGGGCTGCCTCCATGTTTTTGGCTGGGGTATTGAAGTAACACAGGTTTGTCACCGGGTCACGTCGGTGGTGGTACTTCCTCCAGACTGAATCAACATGGTCGGCTTCCCATTTGCTGCGGAAATCCAACCTCTTGTGCAGATTCTTGTCACGAGCCGGACGGAAAACATCGTCAGCCCCCTTTTCTCTCTGCTTTCGGATGAACTCCGTTTCCTTGTTTGTAAGCTCGACCTCGCGCTCTGCTATCTGGGATGCTTGCTCCTCAAGCAGGGCGCGGCGCTTCTCAATGTCGTCCAGCGATGCGTTAGGAGGAAGTGGCGTTAGCAGTTGCTTGTACTTTGCCATCCTTTCTTCGTGCTCCTTTGCTGCTTCGCCGGGCGTAGCGTTAATGTCGCCTCCTGCAGCCGGCAATCTACCAGTTCCCTTCAATGGAGCCAGTGGTGGCACAAAATCCACCTTAAGATTTCCAGCTTCTGGAGTTTTTTCTTCGCCCTTGGCGGTTTTCGAGGTGTTGGGGTCGTCTTTAGGACCAGACACGTCACCCATCAAGACCTCTGCAGGGCGTCCTAAGCAGGATGCAACTTTCCGACTAAAATCATCGGATTCTCCCTCAGATTCGAGGTCCTGCTCCATATGGGCAGTGTCCCCTGATCCGGCTTCTGAATCAACCCCGGCCTGCAAAGCAGGAAGGATAGACTCAGGCTCTGTCATCGACTCGTTAGAGCCGGATTCTCCTAAGACGCCGACGAAGTGGAAATCCGGCGCCGCCATGTTGGAACTTGCGTCGTCTTCAGAGTCTTCGTCGTCAGCGTCGAAAGCCAGATCCAGATCGGCGATCTCGTCAGAGTCCAGATCCGATTCCTCGTCGAAGTTGCTTGGGTGGGTGGCGGGCAAGCTCGAGGTGAAGCCGAGATCGTCCAAGGCCTAGGCGGTGAAGCCGACGAAGATGTCGAAACTGCCGATGGAGACCGTGGACCAGCCGGCGGGATCCTCCTTTGCCGGCGTCCAGAAGCCGTCGTTGAAGACGTGGCCAGCTCCTGTTTCGTCGAAGTAGCTCACCAAGCCGACCGCGATAGTGTCGCCGACTCTGCCCGTGGCTCCCGGACGGATCGAAACCCCAGACATCTCCTGCCCCACGGTGGGCGCCAACTGTCACGGTATTGTCAAATCTAGCCGCGGCTGGGGTGCCATCGAGCTAGGTAGAGAGAGGGGTTTTGGAGACGTGGGGTGTTCCGGCGTCGGGATGACAAAGGGTTTACCCAGCTTCGGATCTCGCGACGGTGGCGAGATCCTACGTGCTGCTATAAATCACTATAAGGCAATATCGCCGAGTTACAGTGATGGTATGGATCATAGATCTAGATCGTGAGCGTCTGCCCTAAGGCGTCCTGTAGGCCGGCTTATATAGGCGTCCAGACCTAGGGCTTACAGGAGGAAACCTAACCGACTAAGTACAGAGTTCTACTCTAATCCGGCTTGGGCCCTGCCTTGTGGGCTAAGTCTTCCACAATGCAGGCCGACTTATGGAACCTTCTCTTAGCCGGATGGGCCTCCTGTGCTTCATCATACTGGGCCGCCCGGTAAGCCGGATTCGGCTTACCACCACTATGGGCCACCCTGGTATGCTGGCTTTTAGTCTCCTCTGTGAGGATACCTGTTCGGCATAACCCCAACAGAAAATAATACTACTTATGATCTTGAAAATCTTTTTGGCACCAATTTTGAAAATGATGATATTGATAATTGTTATACTGTTGGGAATATTCATGTTTCTTCTAATCATAATGTGGAAAACCCCAAGCTTGGGGATGATGGGTTGGAAAATCCTTTTGGTATTGAAAGTCATGATGATTTGTTTACAAAAATATATGCTTGGAGAGATGACTATCCCCTTGCTTATGATGATATTATGCCTCCAATTTTTGATGATTATTGTGATGATAACTATGCCATAAAGAATGATTTTAATCATCCCTACGAGACTCGTCATAATTATTACTCTCCTACTGAACATCATCTTTCTAATACACAATTAGTCTATCATGTCCAAGTTCTATATGATAGTCCTACTCTCAATGCTACTAATAATAAAGATTTTACTTATGTGGAGAGTAATAATAATACTTTTATGCATGTGAATCATGAGAAAAATGCTTTATGTGATGGTTATGTTATTCAGTTTTCTTATGATTCTAATGAAAGTTATTATGAGAGAGGGAAGTGTGGTTATATAAATTTTCATCTTATGAAGTTTCCCCTCTTTATGTTGAAGGTTTTAATGTTGCACTTGCTTTGTCTTCCTATGCTTAATGCTTTATGCTCTAATGATTTATTTTCTTACAAGATGCCTATTCATAGGAAGAGAGTTAGACTTAAATGTGTTTGATATTTGCTTCATGATGCTCTCTTTTGCGCTCCAACTCTTATTCTTATGAGAGCATCATTAAAATTATCATGCCTAGCTAAAAGGCTTAAAAGAAAAGCGCTTGTTGGGAGGCAACCCATGTTTTCTTTTCTTTCAGTTTGTTTTTGTTTTTCTTGAGTCATGAAGTTGTTGCCTCTGTAGAAATTTCATTGTATCTTTTTCTTTTAGTTTTCTGTGCCAAGTTTAGCATCTACTGCATTGAAAGTGCGAGGTGTTGTTTTGCTGTCCAGAAACAGAATTTTGTCCTTCACTGTTCGAAAATCTAAAAATCCTCTGAATTTTATATTTTTCTGAAATTTTTAGACAGCAAGCCTGATACTTTTAGCTATCTTTCGTTAGTTTTGACTTTTCTGATTTGAGCTACAGAAGTGCCTCGAACAATTCGATCTTTACAGATTGTTCAGTTTTTGACAGATTCTGCTTTTATTTGTATTCGTCTCTTTTACTATCATCAAATGTGATACTCTAGAAAAGGAGTGCCACACTGAGGCTTAGTAAACAGTAGCTAATGCCCAATAAAGTTGTTTGCAATTTGTCTTGAGTTGAACACATGTGCATTTTAATTTATGAGCACTAACCCTCTAATCAGTTTATGAGAAGTTTTGTGTGAAGAGAGTTTTTAAGTTCCAAAGGAGAGGAACATGAAGAAATTGAAGATGGATCAAAGCTCAAGCTTGGGGATGCCCCCATGGCACCCCCTCTGAATATCAAGAACCATCAAGCATCTAAGCTAGGGCATGCCCAAGGCATCCCCTCTTCTTCATCGACTATCATGTGGTCGTCTTCGTTGAACTAAATTTTTATCACTTTACATATTATGTGCTATGATTGGAGCATCTTTTTTACTTTCAGTTTTGTTTGTTTGTTTGCTGGTCATATGCTTGTTGGATCCTTGCTTTGTTTGTGTGGGAGAGAGACACTCTCCGCCTTTTCATTTGAATACTCCTGCGCTTCGCTTATATCTTGTTGAGTATTCTTAGCTACTGTTTGTTTGCTAGTAAGCTCTCGCTTTTAGCTTTATCTTGTTTAGAGCTGCTAGTAGCGGAAATTCAAAACGGTGCCCGGGATCACATGCTCCCGATATTTTCGGGAGCACAAATTTTTTGAAACTTTTCAAAAAATTCCTAAAAAAAATCATGCACGTACCTGAGCATGGTCCGCACCATCGTGTAAAATTTCGCACCGAAATGTCACGGTATGCGCCCTGGGAAAAAATGACAAAATTCTGACAAGAAATTCAAATTTTCGGATCTCATATGCTGTCAGACATTTGTCATTTTTCCCAGGGCGCATACGATGACATTTCGGTGCGAAATTTTTCACGACGGTGCGGACCATGCTCAGGTACGTGCATGATTTTTTTCGGATTTTTTTGAAAAGTTTTTGATTTTTTACATTTTTCCGAAAATACCGGGAGCATGTGAGCCCGGGCTCACAAACGCCACTCCCTGCTAGTAGTTGATATTAAACTCAATTGTTCTTCACTTATATTTGTTAGAGAGTTGTTTTGGTTGCTTGGTTGATTTGTTAGAATGATAAAATGCTATGCATGTGATATTGGAATGAAACGAAAGCCTGCATAGTATTGTAGATCATTGTGTGGATAATTGATACTTCTCATTTGTTTTGAGATATTAAGATGAATGCTTAAACTTGCTGGTTATTTGAGTGGAATTGATTAGTAAAGAAATACTGTTAAAAACTTGAAACTGTGTGGTGTTTCGTAGTTGTTAATTCATTAAGCTAATCTTTCCATCAAAAGAATTGTTTGGTCAACATTGGAGACGATGTGGAGCTTTTATGGTTATGATTGATAAATGTCTTATGCTACTCTATTACCGGTTAATTTTAGATGTTTGCTTCAAATACCTTCTTTGCTAAGCCCAAAAATTCGTACTGAGTGTATGGTTCACTCATGCATCCAAATCCCAAAGCCAAACTATCTTGCCAGCTGAGTCCACCATATCTACCTATGAATGGTATTTCCTGCCATTCTAAGTAAATTTGTCATGTGCTATCTTTAAAAATTCAAAATACTAATTTTTGTGCCTCTGTTTTGAAGCTCATGAGGGAGCAGTAGAGAGCTAGATATAACTCGTGACGAGCAAGGTCATTTCCCCCTTTCACCCGGTGTCGATGGATTACGTCTTCACTTGAATCAACCCGAGAGCAGCTTAAGCAAAATATAAATATAACTCACCATTCTCCTCCGCGCAATGAAAATCTGAGAAATCAGCTCAAAACATTGGACAGTGGTGAAACCAAGGAGAAAGAGGAGCGTACTCGCTCCTCTAAAAACCAGCTGCTCTCACAAGTCTAAAAGCCTTTCTTGTTATGGGGGACTAGATAGCTTCTCTGTTGTGAAGTCGTTGATGAAAGCATGCATGTCTCAAAATTGTTTTACTTCTGTTTCATAAAAAAAAAGCTCTAGCACATGACTAATCCCTGCTTCCCTCTGCGAAGGGCCTTTCTTTTACTTTTAATGTTAAGTCAGTTTTCCTCTTCCTTCTATCTTCACCAAAGCAAACCTCTAGCATTGACCCTGGGTATCATTGATCATATTGCATTGTCCGATTAAACATTAATCTTTATATTGACTTTACCGTTGGAAGTTGAAGCTTTTTGCTAAAACTTGCAACTTCTTTGTTTTGATTCTCAAACACTTTTGTCATGGAATTGTTAACTTTGAGAATTAATCAAATATGTGGATCACATTGCTTTCATGTCTTTAACGTATTACTTATGAAAGGTTTTGCTTGAATGATTCAACTTGGTTATTCATTGTTTTCTTGCTATCAACTATAGACAATTGTTTTGTATCACTTCATTCACATCCTATGCTTTACATTACTATCTTGATCATGTTTGTGTTGGTTGCATGTCTCATCAAAAATTATTTTGTTATCACTTACCTACTTGAGGACGAGTAGGAATTAAGCTTGGAGATGCTGATACATCTCAAACGTATCTATAATTTTTGAGTGATCCATTCTAGTTTTGTGATGTTGTCACATGTTTTTAATATCATATTACATCATTTTTATGCATTTTTTCGGACTAACCTATTGACAAGATGCCCAGTGCCAGTTCCCTGTTTTTGTGCTGAAATTGTTGCAGAAAGTTACTTCTGGAAATATTCTCGGAATTGGACGAAAATTTACGACGATTTTTTATTGGACAAATAAGGACCGGAGCCAGAAGGGCAGGTCTAGCTGAGGCCCAGAAGGCCCCCCGCGGGTACCAGCCGCAGCTCAGGGGGAGGCCGCGGCCGCAGGTGGCCCCTGCCCCCGGGAACCCCCTCGGTCGCCTCCGACGCCTATAAAATCATCCCCGATGCAAAAACCCTACCCCCTGAAGGATTTTCCCAAATACGCAACAGAGCTCCGCCGCCATCGCCGACAAGTTTCGGGGGTTCAGAAGGTCCTGTTCCGGCACCCTGCCGGGACGGGGATTGACCGCCGGGGCCATCTCCATCAACACCGCTGCTTCCCGCGATGAGAAGGGAGTAGTCTCTCACCGGGGCTGAGGCTTATACAAGTAGCTATGTGGTTATCTCTCTCTCCCATGATGTGATCTTCGTTGTGATCATGAGCTTTGTTAGTGTAGTTGAATACATGATGTTTCCCTGCATGTAATGGATATGATTTTGCTCAAGTGGTGTCATCTAGTATAAGTTCAGGAGTCACCGTTGTGATCATGGTATCTCGGTGACAGTGTGGGTGCCGTGTGTGACTCTAATGATAAAAGTTTAGAGGGATCTTCATCATGAGTTTGTTCTTTATTATTGTTGGATTGAATAGATCATGAGGTTTCTTGATGCTTGTGTTATTGAAGAAAGAGACTATTCAAGAAATATGTTGTGGTGTTTGTTAGTACTATCTTTGGATGCGGATAGTGACAGCATGAAGTGTCCATAGATGTGGAATACGAACTTTAAGGTGTGCTTTTCGTAGCCCTACGCAATTCTCATCCTATTTGATCCATAAAAGAATTATCTCCGAGTAACGTCTACCATGCATGTATTTTTGTGGGAACTATCATGTGTTTAATTATGTTAATGATGTTGAGAGTAGTCACTAGTGAAAGTATGAAGCCTAGGCCTTGTTTCTAAGCATTGATACACCGTTTTTAGTCACTTTTGTCACTTGTTTGCTTGCTGCCATTTTTATTACAGAATTACAAAATCACCTTTTACCATCCATATCACTTTCATTTTACCATCTCTTCGCCGAACTAGTGCACCTATACAACTGACAATTGTATTAGGTGTGTTGGGGACACAAGAGACTTCTTGTATCTTAATTGCAGGGTTGCTTGAGAGGGATATCTTTGACCTCTACCTCCCGTGGTTTCGATAAACCTTGGGTTACTCACTTAAGGGAAATTTGCCGCTGTCCTACAAACCTCTGCGCTTGGAGGCCCAACAAGTCTATAAGAATAGAAGCGTATAGTAGACATCAGGTCTTGGTGCTTGTCGTGCTTGTCATGACAAGGCTAAGTTCACCGAAAACGGTTTTCATATGCGTCCCCTATTGCGTTTTCGGTATTGGAGATTTTGCCGGTTCATCCGTGCGGAAGGCTTCTCTCTTCCATTTCTTTGCAAAATCTACATTGCTTGTTTGCTACATTTCCAAGGGTAGCATTTGTCGTCCTCTTTCCAACAAAATTGGTTTTACTTCATTCGGACTTCATTTGCAAAAGATATAGCATTTCCGGTTTGCTAAAGAGAGGTTTAACCTTTCCCCATTTGTTTTTACAATATCTTGTTGGACTATGATGTTTCTCTGCATAATCTTGTAGTGCTCATTGTGACGATTCCAACGAGTCCAAGAATATTGAAAACGGAGTTCGTATGTGTAAGATATCGCGTTTTCGGTTTCAAACTTTTTTTTAGACAGAGAAAGAAAAAAAGAAAAAAAGGCTGCCTAGCCGGCCTGGCCGGGCCCGAGGCCGGCCCCAGGCCGGGAGTGTCGGGCAGGCCGCCGGCCTCCCCTTTCCCGCCAGGCTGGGCCTTGGCCGGCCCCAGGCCGGGAGCTTCGGCTCCCCAGCCGGCCTCGTACCTCTCCGCCAGGCTGGGCCGCGACCGGGCCCAGGTCGGCGCGTTCGGATGCTTCCCCGACCTTCTGCGCAAGCAGGCCGACCCAGGCCGGGTGAAGGCCGGCCTCCCTGCGTTTCCTGGCTGCTTCGTTCGCTGCAGAAGATTCCCTGCCGGCCTGGCCGGGGTGTCGGGCTGCACTCTTTTTTCCCCAACGGCCACATTTCGTTGCCCCCTATAAAAGGGGCTTCTTCCCCATTTTTCCTTCTAAGCTTTTTTTCTTGCTCTCTCTTTTCCATTGTTGCATATTTTGAGAGCTTGATTCCTACTCTTCCCTCCAATGATTCTTACCCATTTTTAGGGAAACAAGAGAGGAGATCTAGATCTACCCTTCCACCAATCCATTCCTGCTCTAAGTGAGGGGAACCTAGTAGATCTTGATTTTGGAGTTCTTGGTGGTTCTCCTCTTTGTTCTTCCTCTTAAATCCCTCCATAGCATTACATGGTTTGGTTGGATTTGGGAGTGAAGGACTTGACCACCTTGTGTGGTCTTGCCTTTTGTATTAGTTGCATCAGGCTGTGCTCTACACGAAGATTCGTGGGATTGAAGTTCGAGAAGCTTGTTACTCTTGGGTGCATTGTGTTCCCAAGAGCTTGTGCCTCTTGGGTGCATTGTGTACCCTAGACGGTTTGGTGTGCCGCGAAGCCTTCGAGTTATGAAGCTTCGGACAAGATTTGGGAGACCCCGATTGAGTTGTGGGTGTGTGCCCCAAGATCGTTGTAAAGGCTCCGGATTCCGTCTTTAAGGATTCTGATAATGGAAGATGAACTTAACCCTTGGGGTGAAGTTCATCGGAGAATAGGGTGAGGCATTTTGTGGCATCTTGAGTAGGCCTCTTGTGGCGAACTCACACCCCTCCAATGAGACGTACAACCTTAACAAGGAGGAACTCGGAAATACATCCTCGTCTCCCCGTGCCTCGGTTATTTCTATACCCGAGCTCTTTACTTATGCAATTTACATTGTGATAGCCTTTGTGCTTGATGTCATATTTATTGCTATCACCTTGTTGTTATATTGCTTAGCATAAGTTGCCGTGCACATAGGTGAACCTAGTATATTAGGTTGTTGGCTTGTTAATTTAAACACCTAGTTTTATTCCGCAATTATCAAGCCTTAAATCGGAAAAGTTTTAATCGCTTATTCACCCCCCTCTAGGCGACATCGTTTGTTCTTTCATCTTCAATGACGCGCAGCAGGCGCATGACCTGGCGCCGCCGCCGCGCTTCGTCGACGAGGAGGAGCGCCGCGCCCATCGCCAGGGCCAGGACCGCCTTCTCCGAGCGGATATGGACGAGCGCGCCGTGGCGGAGTGGTGCCGCGCCCACCCGGAAGAGGCTACCGCCGAGTATGAGTTTTGATCGACAAGGGCGGCCGAGCGAGCGGAGCGGAAGGCGGACCGCGAGGAGCTGCGGGAGGAGAAGCGGGTGCGCAAAGCCGCGTCGCACGCCGCGTACGACGCGGTGGAGGCCGGCGACTACTACAGCTGGTCCGACGACGATGAACGGTGGATGGACGTGTGGACCGACACGGACGTTGACACCTCCTCCGACGACGAGGATTAGATTAGATTAGTAATAGAATAAATTATGTACCATTTTTTTTTTGCACTTGTTGAACTATGTGTTTGATCTATATATTTTATTTTCCTTTATTTGATCTTGTTTTTATATTTTACATTGCAAAAATGTGTTTGCGCTATTTTAGCGTGTCTGGAAGAGCCCTGTATCCGCGCGCTAAATTATCCGGCGTCTGGAAAAGCAAACACCTTTCCTTGCGCGTTAAAATGCTATTTCAGCGCTGGAAAAAACATTTAGCAACATTTAGCGCGCGACGCTACTGCCCGTGTGTTGGAGATGCTCGAGTGTACGCGTGCAGCGGGAGTCCTAATGGGCCAGCCCAGTAGCTAGCACGTCTTCTAATCGATTACACTTTTGTGTGATAGTTACGCTTTGGCACACGTACGAAGGTTGAGTGACAATACACGTACAAACAGGATGCTTGATTTCGTTTTCACACGCGATCATATAAAAAGGCGGAAAAAATATTGTGCAGCATATTTTTTTCGTTCGCTTTTGCTGCTGAGTACGTTAAGGAAAATTGGTCCATTTTTTTCTGTTAGTTTTGAAAACAATCTGAAATAAAAAAAATCATAGATTTTAAAAAAAGATCACAAACTTAAATCTTAAGATTTTTAGAAATCTGGATATTTTCAAATTTGAAGCATCTTCAAAATCTAAACCATTTTTAAAAATGAATATTTTAAAAAATGTTTTTTTAATATGAAACATTTATAAAATTTAGAACCATTTTAATAAATAAATAATTTTTAATATGAACCATTTTAAAAAAATAAAATTCGGCAGAACCGAAATTACCGCTGAACCGAAAATAGTAGTGAACCAAAAATAATAGTGAAACAAAATATATTAGTAAACCAAAAATGTAGGTGAACCGAAAATAATAGTGAATCGAAAAGTAACTAAAATTCGGATGAATAGAAAATAATAGTGAACCGAAAATATCGGTGAACCAAAAATAATAGTGAACTAAAAAACTAGTAAAACAAAAATGTCGGTGAACCGAGAAGAAACTAAAATTTGGATAAACCGAAAATGATAGTGAACCAAAAATATTAGTGAACCAAAAGTAATAGTGAACCGTAAAGAAACTAAAATCCAGGTAAACCGAAAATAATAGTGAACCAAAAATACCAGTGAACCGAAAATAATAGTGAACCGAAAATGCCGATGAACCAAAAAATTATAGTGAACAAAAAATGTCGGTAAACCGATAAGGGACCAAAATTTCGGGTGAACTGAAAATAATTGTGAACGACAATTCGGGTGAATGAAAATAATAGTGAACCAAAAATGGTTGCGGACAAAAAATAATAGTGAACCGAAAAGGAATCAAAATTCGGGTGAACCGAACATAATAGTAAACCAAAAATACCCCCCAACCGAAAAATAATAATTCCAACAAGAAATTAAAATTCAGGTCAACCGAAAATAATAGTGAAACAAAAATACCAGTGAACAGAAAATAAATTTTTGAAAAATAGTTCATATTTGAAAATTGTTCCTTTTGAAAAATATTCATATTTGAAAATTGTTCCTTTTGAAAATATATTAATATTTGATAATGTCCATTTTTTTAAAAAAGTTTCAGATTTTGAAAGTTGTTCATTTTTGAAAAATAGTTTAGATTTGAAAAATATTCCTTTTTGTAAAGTATGACAAAAGAAACCAAAACAGAAGCAAACAAAATGAAAAAAACACAAAAAATAATTTGAACATTTTTAATTTTGCACATCTCTAAAATTTGAACATTTTGAAATCTGAATAATTTTCAAAAAAACTAGAAAAACGAAAACAGATAAAAAAGACAGGAAAAGAAACAAAAAAGGAACAAAATCCTAAAAAAAACCGCTAGTGAAAAAAACCAGAATAAAAACTAGTATAAAACATGTACTGGGCCGGCCCACCTATCGCCGTACTATTGCTGGGATGGTGCCCGTAGCGTCGCTAACCGACGGGAGCTCCTATTCTACGCTCTTAGCGATGGCTGGCGAGCAAACGCGTACCGTACGAGCTGAAGAGATCGTAAATGGGCCAAGCCCAAGTACTGTTTTACTGCTTCTCGCAACTGCTCACGAGCGAGCGAGCATACAGCACATCGAGCGTATCCCGTCACTGTAGCGAGAGAGGCGATTTGTGAGCGACTCCCGTCAGCCCACCTCACTCGCCGGCGATCTGCGATTTCCTCTGCCTCCGGCGGCCACTCCGGTGGCGGGAGGTTGGGGAAACCGTAGATCCTGGCCTGTATATAGTGTAGGGCTTGGTAGGTCCCGGGCCGGCGGCGCCATGGAGGTGGTGGAGGCGTCGGTGCGGGTTTTGGTGTCGGCCGGCTTCCCCTCTCGCGGCGGTGCTCCCTGGAGCTTCTTCGTGAGGCGGCCGACTTCCCCGAGCTCGTCGGTCTACGGATCTGGCGCGTTCGTTGTGCCCCGACCGGATCCGATGTGGCGGTGGATTCGGAGCTTGAAGATGAAGGAGAAGATGGCGTTGACCCCCAGCGCGACGACGACGGCGTTCCTGCGAGTAGGATCTGCGGATCCGGCGATCGGCGACTTCCCGGCTGCCACGGGGCTGGCTCCTATCCAAGGCCTGAGGCGGAGCAGCGGCACTGGTGCGCCACCGACGGCTCCAGTTCGTTGCCCTAGTCGGGATCTAGAAGAAGGGCTTGTTTGTAATTTTCTTGTACTTCTGGATCTTTCTGTAAGAACGCTGGACTAATGTTATATTTTTTTCAAAAAAAAAAACACAGCGGAGCTTACATCTACCACGATCTAATTCTCAAAAAAAAAAAATACCACGTTCTGAAAAAAAAACAAGAAAACAAACTAGTACAAATGCACAGGAAAAGAACCAAAAAAAAAGAAAAAAAAGACAAATCCAAATTTTAGAAATCTGGATATTTTTCAAATTTGAATTTTTAAATCTGAAACATTTAAAAAAATGAATATTTTTAAAAAATAAGAACCATTTAAAAAAATTACCATTTAAAAAATGAATATTTTCAAATGTGAACTATTTAGAAAAACTTAAATTTGGTTGAACAAAAAATAATTGTGAATCAAAAATAATTGTGAATCAAAAATAATTATGAAACGAAAATGAACCAAAATTCGGGTAAATTATAGTAAACTAAAAATTTGGATGAACCGAAAATAATAGTGAACCGAAAATAATAATGAACCAAAAATATCGGTGAACCAAAAAAATAATGAACCAAAAATAATAGTGAACCAAAAATATCGATGAACCGAAAAGGAACCAAAATTCGGATGAACCAAAAATAATAGTGAACCAAAAATATCGATGAACCAAAATTAGGATGAACCAAAAATAATAGTGAACCAAAAATATCGATGAATCAAAAATAAAAAAATATCGATGAACCAAAAAGGTACCAAAATTCGGACAAACCAAAAATAGTAGTGAACCAAAAATATCGGCGAACCAAAATTCAGATGAACCAAAAATAATAGTGAACCAAAAATATCGGTGAACCAAAAATAATAGTGAACCAAAAATATCGATGAACCAAAATTCGGATGAACCAAAAATAATAATGAACAAGGAAATAATAATGAACGGAGGGAGTGGTGAACTAAAAATACCGGCGAACCGGAAATAATAATGAACAAAAAAGAAACTAAAATTTGGATCAACCGAAATAACAGTGAACCAAAAATATTGGTGAACCGAAAACAGATTTTTCAAAAAATTATTCATATTTAAAAATGGTTCATATTTGAAAATTGTTCATTATGAAAATATTCAAATTTAAAAACATTCATATTTGAAAAATAATCATTTTTTAGGAAATGGTTCAGATTTTAAAAAGATTCATTTTTTAAAAGTACGAAAAAATAAAAAGAAACAAAAACAAATCAAAATGAAAAACAGGAAAAAGAAAAACGAATAGAAACTAAAAAACCAGAAAGAAAAAACAGAAAAACGGGCCAGAAGTTTGTGGAATCTTCACAAAACCGTAACTAGACTGTTACCTGGGCCGGCCCATTTGACAATCCGTTGCTGGGAAGGATGTACACGTTGCGTCGCTAACCAACGCAACGGGCGTCAAATAGGAAACGCCCTAACCGACCCTACGGTCGTCAAATAGGAAAACGCGCTAGAAGGGTCATTTTATTCGGCAAAAAACATAAATAAACAGTTATTTTATGGGCCAGACCGTTTTAATTGATAAGGCATGCGTTGGGCTGGGCCCAGCAACTGGGTCGAGAACTCGAGATCAGCCATTTCTTGCTCCTCGCCTTGTGGAGCCTCGCCGAGCCCCGACGGCCGATGAGGTAAACATCAAAGCTCCCCTCCGCCGCCGCCGACCCCGTGGACCGCCGCCGCCGACCATGATGAACCACGTCAAGACCGCTCTTCTCTCTGGCCACCGCCCGCATCGCATCGCCACGGTGGCGGCGGCGGCGCCGCATCTGGCGGCCACCGCATCATTCCACTCCACGCCTCCCCTGCAGCGGAAGCGCAAGACCCAGTGGCACCACGTAACCATCTCCCTCCCTATTGTGCTATTGGCAGCTCCCGAGAAGAAAGATTGCTCTTTTATTTGATCTGCCCGTAGTTTGCTGAAATGCTTGTATAGGGGAAAGCTTGCGGTTTCCGTAGATGTATTGCTCGTGTGTTTAATGAATTGAGCCTCATGGGTAGAATTCTTGCTTTATATCGTCAATTTGAGAGGAATTCTTGCTTGATCTGTTTGATGGGTTGAACGTAAGGTACGCCATATGACAACAGGTAGATTTGGGGAATTTTTTGTTAGATGCTTGTGAATGTTCTTCATGGTGAATTTGAGCGCTAATTTTTATATTGCGCATTGTGTAATTTGGAGATATCCCCCACCCTCTCCCCCGACCGTGGTAGATCTCCTTGTGCTTTCCAGGTCATTATTTTGCCGTGGTGTGATGTCTTGGCCGCCTGTTTGTCCAGCCCCCCTGGCAAAAAAAAAAAGTTTGCCTAAGCTTTTCTGCTTTTGTTACTTTGTCTGCTTATGAATGATGATGATTATTATCAAGGTTGGAAAAAGCGCTAGGCGTAGGCGAGGCGGTTGGCATTCGCCTAGCGCCTAGGCGACGATTAAGCGCACGCCTAGGCGGGCATATAGTTTGTACCACTAGGTGTGTATTTGGGTTATTATATACCTATACACGACAATTTAGACCATATAAATAAGTATGCTACCAACAACTGCCATTGGATTATGGCCCATCTGGTTCTTCAGTGTAATATGGCATGATTTCTTGGTGGAGAAGACAATTTATTACTTGCACTGCCTAGAATTCCGCTTATGCCCTAGGCGAGGCGTTTGCACATCGCCTAGAGCTTAAGCGTGCTAAAGCGTTGCCTAGGCGCCGCCTAATCCAACACTGATTATTATTATAAAATAGTTTGTGTCTTGAACAAAGAAAGAGCTAACACTATTATCTTCTTCTTTCACAGAGATTCAACTACTATGCAAAACGCAGGAGAAATAGAGATACACAAAGGACGGTGATACGGAATATCTCTGAGTATGCTGAGTACCTCTTCGATGTCAGTCACAAACTATTTGACGGCTTTTTTTTTATCTTGTTCTGTTCATTTAGTTTTGAGTAAATCGGTTGAGATATTGGCTCTCACAAATACTGCAGATACTGAACTTAAGATTATCAAACATATTGCACATTATTCTTTATCATATTTGTTTTGCATTTTTGTAGTTGTAACTTAGTTTGGACCAGAATAAATGAAAAGTAAAGTAATAATATATAGGTTTTGAAAAAGTATAAGAACTATATATAATTCCAATTCAAACCCTGCAAAATTTCGAGATACATAAATGTTTAAATTTAGCTGCAAAGATTGCAGCGAGATACTTAGCAGGCCTTTTTCAGATTGGGAGCTTTAATGCTTACAACTCTACAAGGAGTATAGAACTCCAGAATCAAGTGAATTGTTTAATTTCATTGCTAAATTTTAGCGAGGAAACAAGATGAAAAAAATATTTTCCATCTATTTGTATGTGCTCCTACAGTTACAATATTTTAATTTTCAATGTTTTAAAAAAATTCAAATTCAGTTTGATGTTCACTGAAATGTCAGTTGTAGCTTTCAATCAAATGAAATCTAAATTTTTATATAGAATGTTTATTTAACTATTAAGACATTTTCATTTGTATCAATGTTCAGACTTGGCGGGATGAAGATGAAAAAAAAGATGCATCTAGTGGACCTTCATGGTTTAGAGGACACCGTTGGGTCAGGGATTCAAAGCCTAATGGTTTTCGGCCACATGAGTTTTATCATGATAATGTCAAAAGCATGGGTACAGTTCTTTATCTCTACTTCCATCTTATCTTATGAACAAATTTGATCATTATTCTGTTTTGAGCGAGAGCTTAATTCAGGAAATTAGGAGTCAGGATACTACCAACTTCTTATGCTGTTGTGAAGTTACAGTTACTTCAGTTCGTATGAATATTCTGGTTGGACAGAAATGTGCATGTAGTGAACCTTATAAAGTTTAGGTTATTCTTATTTGTGACAGGAGGATTTGAGTTTTGCACAAGTGATGATGATGAACCAGAGACTGTCTTTCGTAATGCTTTTCGTGGAAATCAGCAGACATATTATTGGTCTTTTGAGTCTGATGATTTTCCAAGGAGGAATTCCAGACGTTCTCGTTCCAAAAGCTCCAGATACTGGAGTTACGAAACAGACGATGAGGATGAAATATCCCCCCAGACAGAGGTATCTGTGGCGCGTCAGGCCCTTGGCTTGAGTACTTCTGGTCCACTAAAACTCGAAGATGTTAAAAGCGCGTAAGATTGTTGAGGCTTTCAGCATTTCACTAGCATTTAGAATTTTAAGGGATTATGCCATGAGCCATGATGCATTGTATCCTTCACCTCTTTTGAGCTGTGTAACATTGTTTTATCATTTATCTCCTTGCTAGATACCGGACATGTGCACTTAGATGGCATCCAGATCGTCATCATGGCTCATCGAAGGTAATCACGCAGCATCAGAGTTTATTTTTTGGCACTCCTTGCAAGTTATCTGTATAACTTTGTTTCATTTTGTGATAAGTCTGCTAGTTTAGATAGTTTTTAGCACAAGTGTCCTGAGTTCGCATCAGGTTATACTGCGAGAATGGTCCGAGGCTTTGATCTAAAAAATTGATATGGGTTATACAAACTACAGATCCAAATCTGAAACTACACATCCATATCTGCTCTTTTTTCATTTTTCTTGACTCAGATGCTGTAGGAGCACATCTCCAATGTTAATGATAATAAATGCAACATTATATCAGTAAGGATAGGTTAGCAGCTCACATAGGTTCTGTACAGAAATATGTTTTACAATACATGATTCAGTAGGATAGGAGGTGGAATTCTGGTTTGAACTGACATATGTAGTACTGCAAAAGGTTAAGGATGAGAATGGACCGGACAACCCCGCCCCGGAGTCGGCAATAGAAAACAGACAGCACGACCAACTAGGGAGCACGGCAGGTGACACTATGGTCGCGCTCTCGGCAAGGCTGGGGAGGCCTAGGTCTACAGCTTTGGAGAGCAGTCCGAGCGTCTCTAGCAAGGAGACCGTGACGCCGAGCTCCTCCGCCTTGGACAACGTCCCTGCCTTCTCCATGTTGCTCAGCACCTTGTACTTCTCTGGCTTCTTGAACACGTCCACCTACACCTCCTCGCTCCCCTCCGCGAAGATCCCTGCACCTAACCACTGCTTCGACCACTTGTTCACTTTCAAGAGCAAGCAGTTTTGAAGGTACTAGAGCATTCAGCTTGAACATGGAAGATTATGCAAATTCTCGGAGCAAATTGTAGTTGGGATTTGGGAGCGACAAGGACATGAAATTGTGTCTTGGCAAGACGAGAGTTAAAGGAGTTGGAGTCAGGTTTATCTTGTTCTTCGGAATGGCTGTGACCTTGTAGTGTCTTGTCCTTGTGGAGGGCAGGAGATCTCTCCACGAATTGGACAGGCAGGATGAAGATCAGCAGCCGGAGATTGCTATATTGATACTGCAGCTATTTGTGCATCCTCATCCCCTGCTTTCTTCTTTTCTTTTTTGAAATGCCCATGCTCTCTTCTTGTGATGATACGAAAGACAAATAGTGGAGATGGGTTGACCCACTTGTCCCTTGGGGTCAGTGGTGGCGGGCTCATCTTTTGGGCTGGGCCAGTGACCTGGTGGGTCTCGTCGGCCCATTTCCATCTTTACAAAAGGTTCCATCGTCTAATGTCTAGATTGATGTTTTGGACGTCTGTTTTTCAGTTACCACAATCGCTTCACTGTTATATTTGATTGTCTACGGAGCTCATAAATATTATGGTTCTTGTTTCATGGACAGGCTACTGCAGAGGAGAAATTCAAACGTTGCAGCTCAGCATACCAGACCCTGTGCGACAGTTTGGCTACTGCATAAATAACGTGATACAAAGACCTGAGCTCATTAGTCGCTTCCGCCAGCAGATCAATTTCGTAACTGCAAATTCTGCAGTCCTATCACCTGCAGACCAACTTCATATCTGCAAATTCTGCTGGGCTCAAGCAAAAATGCCAGGAATTGCTTGGTTTCCCAACGAATTAACTCAAGCCAAAATTGATCAAATAATGCAAGAGTATTGTTCCATGTAACATTTTTTAAATAGTCATTGTTGTACTTTTAGGGATAGGAAGACACGTTTTGTACCAATCAGGATATTGACATGGCCAGGTTATCTAACCCAATTTAGTCAGTTTAATTGGATAGTTGGATGTTTTATCTGGTCGTGTAAACAGTTGAGTACATTGTGAGCCTCCAGTCTTTGTTGCATAACGGAACAGTACAATATATCAAATCTCTTTGATCAACCTGAACTATGTAATGTTATGTCTTACACTATCTGCTCAGAACTGTGTCATGTCATAATGTTTTAAGAGATCTCTTATTACGTTAAACTGCAATTTCTCGATGATAAAGAAATGAAAATCTGTATGATCGTAATTACAAAATTGGCACTCTTATATTTGCTCTCTTAGGGTTTACAAGGCCTATATATTTTGTCAAATTATTTCAAGTCTTCAGGACAAAATCAATAGGCCTTGTAAACCAACATGTATATATGATCATCGGAGCAAGCGTGATACTTTTTTGGGGGAAATGATTTGAATATATGCAACTCTGAAGATCTATAATTACATCATTCTGAGTGCTGTACTAGTATACACAACAATGAAGTCAAGCATTAGTGACATTTGATCTATATGTGCTCAGCAATCAACTCAAGCAATCTGTCCACAGATCCTCAATCTGGGTATCTATGGTCTGTTTACAATGCGTAAATGAACAAGCTCGTGCTGGTTGAGCCTAGATATTCTTATCTTATTGTCAATGTACCTGCAAGGAAATTCATAAACATGAGGACAAGACGTGATTTTGAGATGTGTCGAGTTACCAATGGCCAATAAATTGGTCAGTTTATAACTCTTATCTTTAGGTCAAGGGAAATGGGAATCCGGTCTTACAAGATCTCCATGACAAATTCCCCGCGAGTGTCCAAGGGAAACTGTACACCACCAATTTGAACAGCTCCTTCATTCATGGACACGCGAAAGGTATTGCTGTTCCCTGATTCGCTGCAACTTCAACACAGCGTACTTAACATAAAGCATAAGTATATATTTTGTAGTATTATTAAAATGAAGGTGTATCTATCAAGATGCAAGGGAACTCCAAGAGAAGAACATGAGGTGCAACCTGAATTTTCATATATGGATCTCAAAACATTTTGATATGGTCTTGAGGAGGGAAACTATCCGAGACAGGAAATAAACATAAACATACATGGAGCTATTCAGACTTACCATATGTTGCCGCTTGCATTGAGGCTGACACCTGGAAAGGGGTTCACCAAATTCTTCAGTTGCCCATCTTCCTTTATGGTCTGAGTAAATAAATGATCGTATTATTAGTCATGTAGTAAGTACTAAGACACACACGAGAGCATCATATCATCTTTTTCCTCAACCTTTTTGATGTCCTGAAACTAACCTGGAAATCCTTGAGACCAGCAGATGCAACAGATGACCAGCTTCCAACTTCAGTCTGTACATACAAATGAATGAATAGATGAAAGGGAAAACACATCTTACAAGTGGTGGTAGTTACCCCTACGTCTTGTATACCACCTAAAGTAGTATGTAATATACCGTATCATTTTGATATACTTAATTAATTATATACTATCCAAGATATTCTGATACGAATTACAAGGAAAAAATGCACGGGACTCCACAGATTGAAGCCCATTTTAGTAAACCTACATATATTTGCGCAGAAGGGAGTATGTCTCTACACCAATATACATATCTCACTATGAAGTACTAAAACTACACCACCAAGATAGTCTTACAGACATTTGCAGTATAAGAAATGCTTCATATATGAAACTTATTTATACCACGAATCAGGACGACAGCCAAAGTTTGTGAATAACAGGAGTCAGGTCTACCAAGTCATATGCATTCATCAAAAATAACTATTGCTGTTTAGTGCATAAGCTATCAGGCTCATAAGAAAAAATCAGAAAAGCATCCACATTCTTCGACTCTGCCTTGGAACCTAAGTTCAATCACGGTCTGATACGCTTACAATTTTTATGCTCTTTCATGGGAGCAACAAGGAAGAAACCTAGTGTAAGTAGTATTTACACAGAAATAGAGGAAACTATACGAGATAAATTACTGGAAGAAAGATAGAACAAAAGAAGTAACACATGAATATCTCGGAATGCCTTGTAATATGTTTTGTGTAGTCACTAAATTATAAACTCACGACCAATAAGAAATCTAGCTCCACATCAGAGATGACATGCATTGAAATATGCTGATGTAAAGGTTGACCTGTGAAGCCCACAATAGTTGCCATTCTCCTGCTAGGGTATTCAGATCAGCCTCAACCCCTGTTCTGCTTGAAGTAAGATCATCTATAACCTGTCCAGAAAAAAAGTACATCGTAAAAATGAATTCCTCATGTTACTGCTTTAACGGACATCCAAGGTATAATAAGTTAATAACACACCTCTTTTACTCCAGTTCCTGCAGATATAGCTGACAACAACATTTGCCTTGGGTCTGCACTTTTCTGTAGAACAAATGTGGTTCCCTGCACTACATGTTGTTTTGGAAAACTAATGAAATACAAACAGGTCCGGGAAAAACCACATCTTTCTACAAATAAGGGTTTTACATTCTGTGATTGGTTTTTCTAAGCAAGGGTACACCTACACACTCACTGCATTTTGAGAATTCACGGTGTACGGAAAATTTATACAAAAAAAAAAAACTACACATTGTATTACAAAAGTTATGATGACCTGCA
Source organism: Puccinellia tenuiflora (assembly GCA_012064385.1). Classification (NCBI taxonomy): domain Eukaryota; kingdom Viridiplantae; phylum Streptophyta; class Magnoliopsida; order Poales; family Poaceae; genus Puccinellia; species Puccinellia tenuiflora. The sequence continues at coordinate 498,424 of QRDG01000867.1, read as the reverse complement.
AAGTTTGAGGTGAATATGTTATGCTTTTTGAGAGAAACAAAAAAGATAAAATTCAATGAATTTTCTATTCACATATATTTGCTACAACTTGTTATTTTTGTATAGGTCACATACTATAAGTTTCCCCTCTGATATTTTGTGTGACATAGTATAGTATTGTACTACACTCATGCTCTTTCTGTTCTAATTAGTATTAGAAAAAAGATCAGAAGCTTGCGGGTGTGTAGATCCACCTGTGCTCATTTTCACATATGCCAATACAGATTCACATAAAACCAAGAGACTGATTACACAATACAAAACTATAAATCCATGGCTGCATGGTTACATGCAGACAGTGTAGCATATACCTTGTTTCCCCTTGAAATACGTATGTTCCCATCATGAGATAAGTATGTAGTGTCAAGCCAACCCTTTGCTTCGTCTCCAAGAAGCCTGAATGGCACCGGATATGGAACCTTAAATGGCAAGAACTTGAAGGTGAATGCTGCTCGGTCAAAACGGAAGAGAATGCGCTTCCCATCTTTGATAGTTGCTTCTGCCTGATATTTTGTGTAACAAACCTTATTGCAAAAATCATGCAGAACATCATAAAAGTCCTAGAGATATACCAATTAGCAGTAACAGAAGTAAAAACATATATCTTCCTTGTAACATAGAATTTTAACAGTTTCACGGTATTCTGTTAGATAGCTATATTAAAGGAGTAGAAGTCTTCTCTTGCCAACCTTATCTATATTTAATATGGCAATAGATTAATTAAACACTTTGTGAATCTTCAAAAAAATGTCCAATGATAAGGAGTACATGGTTAATTGGGAGGTATCTTGTATTCTCCCAAGTCTTTAAAAAATAATCGTACCAAGGAGACAAGACAGCGGAATTTATGTGTTTGACTCTACTATAATATTTGTACTGTACTGATGAGGATAGAAGGGAGCGCCAGCAAGCACACACGTGAGCATCAAGGATGCTCCCAGCAGTGGACAATTCAATATGGTATTAGAACCAAGAGGTCTCTAGTTCAAGACACAGCCGATGCAACGCTTGAAAAAAACTGCGGCCTACACCGATCCCACAGCTAAGGCCTGGAGGAGTGTTGAAGTATATTGCCTGCCATTCTCTAGCAGTTCGTACTTTTCGATGAACTTGTCAGAGCATCCAATTAAATATGGTAAGAGAGCCAAGAGGTTTCGAGTTCAAGACATGAACAACACACTATTAATAAAAAATAGGTGCGACCCACATCGATCCCACGTCTATGGTTGGAGGAGCCTACATGTGAGGGGGGGGGGGGGGGGGGGGGGGGTGCTGAAATATGTTGCCCACAGCCCGCCTTCTCTATCTCTAATTCACGTGCTGACCAAAAGAAGGTTCAAGCACAAGTTAAGAGCAATAATCTTAAGTCCAAAGAAGAATCAATGCCAAGATCAGAAACAAAATGATAATCATGTCACTTCAAGATGAAGGCGGGTTCAAGAAGAGGTCAATGCATGAAGACGGCATTGCTTGCTGCCTTCTACTATAAAATGGTGCCTCCATGAAAGGGGGTGCCACTAGACCCAATTTGATGGCGTGCCACCTTTAAATCTGGGCTTAGCACTAAGGGAACCGACCTGCATTTTCAATTTCTTTACGTACTTGATCTGTATTTTCAATTCAAATTACCCTCCGGAGTTGATTTAATGGTTGCTAAGCTGCAATGCCGTCACACGTTTGTAGTCAGATTGTCAAATTCTACTCCACCAAATTGATATTGTATTCCTCGAAACCCCATAGTGCTATCATTTTACTATATAATGTCTTTCAATATAATTCTACTGTAGGATCTCCTCCAGTCTATCCTAAAACACTGTTAATATTAAGCAAAAGTGATATGTCAATTGAATTTATGTTTCTTAATCATGTGTCATTTAGCTCTGACAATACAGTCCATAATAACTGGAATGTTAGTTCTTCAGTTATAGTTGCACAACAAGCCATGCACTTCCCTCGAGCATGACACTGAAACTTACTATTGTTGAAGTGTATATGCGGATTGCCTATTCCTTTCCATCAGTTCGGACTTTTTGTTGTGTTGGCTTGTGAAGTTTGACATGGTATCAGAGCCGTGAGATCTTGGATTCAAGTCCTGGCTTTCTCAATTTATCTAAAAAATAGCTGTTGCCCCCCCTTTGTGCACGTGTTGACTTGACTTCAGTGGCGGAGCTGATGTACAGAACATTGGGTTCACATGAACCCAATAAAATATTGAATATCTTTCACTAATCTAACATTTCTCATTGTTTTTTATAGAAAAATACACTATAAACAAGAGACTGAACCCAATGAATTTGTGCACTAGCTTCGCCACTGCTTGACTTTCCCGTCACACATGACAGGGAGAGTGTTGAAGTGTATATGTAGACTGCCTATCCCTTTCGCACTTTTGGTTGCGTTGGCTAGTGCATGAAGCTGGACAACTATAAGTCCACTATATAATCTTCTATAATCCAGCGAGTTTCCGCATAGAACATATATAGATAACTAGTTGATTAGTTCAGCAAACCATACTCCGATAGAGATAGACGCACAAAAAAAAAAATCGAACACGCACCAAAGAGTGTGTAATTCGTATTGCTCCCTCCGATCCATATTAATTGATGCTGAATCGGATGTATCTAGCACTAACACATGTCTAGATACATCCGATTCAGCGACAATTAATATGGATCGGAGGGAGTAGAAGAAAAGCACCAACACTGAAGATAGCAATAAAGGAAGCAGCAAAATTTGGGGCTAGAAGATCATGAGCAGATTTAAGGTTGAACATGGAACTTCAAAAGACATAAAGGTTCCCCAAACATTTGAAGCTAATGCAATATTGAGTTATTCACAGAGCAGTTACCTGTACCGCTAGTTCACCAACTGTTTCTGAAAATTTGACAACATTGACCACCCTTGGATCATCTGTTCTGAGGTAAACTTCCTGAAAGACCTTGAAAGAGTCAACACCAACGAATGTCCTCTGCAGAAAATATGAATTCAGAATAAATTCAGTCATATGTACAGAGTGTGAACAGTCCAACAGCTGAATGAATAACACAGAGATAAATAGGAGATGGAACATAAAGTTTCCAACATGAGCATGTTGGTTTTATTTACCTGAATGGGGGATGCCGTCCCTGGTCTTGTAGTGAATATGAGCTTCCAGCTACCTTCAATTAAACTTGAATTGGTCTGCATACAAACAGTAAATGCTAAGAGGGCAACCTTTGTTTCTCCTATAAAAAGGACAGACCCAGTGCACGAGGCTCCCACACAAGGTGGGGTCTGGGGAGGGATTATAGAAACCTAGTCTTACCCCTACAAAGTGCAGTGCAGGGAGGCTGGTTCGAACCCAGGACCTCTTGGCACAACATGAGGAACCTTTGTTTCTCCTATGTATTCTAGAAAATTTACATTAGTCAATTACATGCATGGTAATGGAGGTATTCATTATTTGTATATTGTCTAACAGTCACCTCGATTACATTTTGAGAAGCAATTCAATACTATACCATATTCTGCTATTTGGACTCAGAACTTCCATCAGATATTCTATCACCTCAGAATTTCTACCAACTATCAACCTCTTCCAGAAAATTAACAACAGTACTGTTCTGTGTGATGTGCTACTAATATTTACCCTAAAATCACATATTTCCATGATGCAAAGATTGATCAAGAGATTGTAAGCCATGGTTCTAAGCACGGTCTTCAATTTAATATTTCCATGATACAAGTGTGTTGCCCACCTTTCTCCATCAGTTCAGACTTACGGGTGAACTTGTTTGTTAGGGGGTTTGGGTGAACTTGTTGGTGCGTGCAATTCAATTAATAAGGTTTCAAAGCCAAGGGGTCTCAACTTCAAGACCCAACCAATGCGGTAATTAATAAAAATATTCGTGGCTTCCGTTAATTGCATGCCTAAGGTGTAACAGAGCTTAAACGTGAAGGTGATATTGATATTTATTGATTGTCCTTGTCATTCAGTTCGTACTTTTGGAAGTCTTGTGCTCAAGACCTGGCTGGCCTGAGGGAGTCACACATGACTACACGAGAGGAGTATTGAAGCACCTTTCTCCATCAGTTTGTACTTTCTGATGAACTGGTCGGTGCACGCAATTCAATATGTGCTACTTTGTCAAATAGTTGGGGTCGTTCTTCTACAAGCTAGCTCATATTTACCTCTTGATATTTTCAACATTGGCACAAGATAATACGTAACAGAACACCAAATGTTCGAAACGTTAAGAAATTAAACAGAGAAGAGTGCAGTAGGACAGTGCTTCTAACTTAATATATTGCCACAGGGCTCCTTCCCTGTTGGACTCGCCTTTTGTTGTTAAGAAATTAAACAAATCTGAAAAAAGCTATTTGCAGCATATGCGAGGTCAAACAAGTCCTAACTGTTCAAGAACTTAAATATTGACCAGTAGATTTCTGGCGATGTGAACTCTACTGAGTAACTTTCACCACAAAAATTCTATACAGTCAACTGATTGCCTTTTACTTAAGATTATATCCCAATTAAGTTGAGCAAGTCATTGCCTCTGTTGCATCCAAATTCACTTAACATATTAGTAATGTTAGAAGTAAATCTTGTCATATCTATGCATGAAGTTTTTGGTAGGTGCATGAAGTTTCTAGAGTATGTAGGAATAGCTTCTAGATGTTACAGGAACCGACCTTGTAAGTCCTATATAAGGACATGCCTATCACTTGTAAGCTAAGCTTGTGTGGTATGTTGAGAAGACATATAGAGCTTCATATATTCCTGACCGGTGTGAGTGTGCAAGAGTGAGGTGTGTGTGAAGCACAACCTTATTAGAAGGGAGCTAAGTGATTTAGCTCCCAACAAGTAATACGTCTATTCTCCCATCATCAAGCTTGTGGAGTTTATTCATGCAAAGTTCAGATCCTAACCAATTCACCAAGCTTGCTAGGTCTCAGCAACACGGCATCCGTGTTCGCAATGCGCCACTGCGACCCAACCTAAGACGAATGATGGCTGCGAATGATGATCGGTAGTTCAAGTTTTTTGTTTTTGTAAAAGACACATAGGGCAGGGCAGTTCCATGAGCTCATTAATTCCTTGTAGTTAGACCATACAAAAAAAAAAAACACAGTGCACCTACCGGATCAGGTACACCTTCGAGTGCCTCCAGAGTCTGCACTGCGCTCTCCACCTCCTGCACACGCAACACCAGTAACATTTCAACAAACACATGGCGCGCGCCCACGCAGCACTGCAGCAGCTCCGCAAGACGCGCGCGTACTCAAATGAGTGAGTCTCAGGCCAAGTGGGCCGGTTTCCTTGCCTGGAGCTGGCGCGGCGCGACGGCACGGCCACGGCCCTGCACGCCGACGAGGGCCTCCAGCAGCGCCTCCTCTGGCTCCGTGTACGACGCTTCCCCAAACTCCACCGACGACGCTGCGAGCAGCGGGGCCCGGCGGGAGCAAGGACGAGGCTGTCTCCACGAGTGCCGCCCGTAGGAGGCGCCGAAAAGAGGAAACAAGGGGCATGATGTTGGCGCGTGAGTAGGGTTGAGGAAGCCTCCAGTCGTGGCTGCTGCGGCGGCGGCAGCCATGGCGCCCGGTGGGATGTGGGCGCGTTTGTTGGTGGCCTTGTTCTTGCGTTCGCGCCTCCGTGTGGTGGGGGCGTAGTGCTTGTGTTACACGGATGGGGAAATCGATTCGCTGGACCAGCCGTCGGCTGCCACCTGGAGGGGCCGCTGAGACAACATGTTGGCATGTTTCTCGAGAGTGAATAAGGGCATCAACTAGTGAACTTTTACTATATGATGGGACCCACAAGCCGTATGAAATAGCTACAGTATAGTATACACAAATTCTAACTTACTGTCGACCTCGTCCTGGCGATTCGCGAGGTCGCACGTCTCCCTCCCACCTTTCCGGGAGATATTAGCCTGAATTATCAACAACAACAAAGGAACTTAAATCCAGTAAAGAAAGCGTCTCGGCCGGACGATCGCCATCCTACGGTGCGTGCGGAACGGTTCCTTTTTTCGTGGCCACGATCCGGGGTGCGCGTAGTGGGCCACCGTTTCAAATTTCGGGGAGCGTGCCCGTTGCGATAACTCCACCGCCCCCGCTCCTCATCGCTCCCGTCGCTTCCCCTCTTCTCTCTGCGTGCTCCCCTCCTCCCCCTTCATCTTCACCAAAATCCGCGGCGAATCTCCGGCGACGGCGAACGGCGGAGCCCTTTTCGGCGGCGGCACGCACGGGCGAATGAGGGTTGGGCATTAGGGTTCATCACGTTTCAGATCCTAAGGTCCCAGGACTCGATTTTGATTTTTTCCTCAAATAGTTCATAAATCCCATCCTCTTAGTTCCTTTTGGGTCGGCGGATTCGCGTTTTCTCGAATCGCGTCTTACTGATTCCCGTTTTCCATGCACAGGTCAGGACCGGGGCGGTGGGGGATTTGATTCGACTGCTTCGTAGCGGTGAGCAATTCCAGGTCTTCTCCGGTGGCGGGCAGTTCCAGGTCTTCTTCCATCCCAGAGATAGTTGCCTGCAGCAGGTCAGTGTTCCATCCACACGAGCTTAGTTGTATGTTTTCTATAGTTGCGATGATCTACTGGTAGATGGAAGATATTAGATGGATTTTTGACATCACGAGTTTGCATATGTTGGATGGTATTTTTAGGATCACGAGGTTTTTTTGATGAACAAATGTTCTGCATGTTGTTATAGTAGTTTGACCCCTGGTAGATCCATACTTCGATTTTTATTTTGTGTACTACCAGTATTTTTTGATGGTCTACACGGGGAAAAACATGAACATATGTTGGATGGAATTTTAGGATCTCGAGGTTTTATTCTGAACACATGTTTCTATGCCGCGATGGTAGTTTTGATCCCTGGTAGATGGAATAGTTTTTAGGATCTCATGGTAAAAGCAACTAGAATTTTTGTAAACAAAGGAATTTTTTGTAGTGATTTTTGTCACTTTTTTCGTGAGTGTTGTGTCATCTGTGGTAAACTGTAACATCCCAATTTTTGGAATGTTTTAAAATCACAAAAATTTAAAACTTTTGTTAATAATTAAATAAAGTCTCCAAAAATCAAACAAAGCTTTTATAGAAGATTGTTTTGACATCTTCAAAGTTATATTTTTAATTAAAATTCCTTTATCTTCAAATCTCAACTTTAATGTTTTGGAAATAAAATATTTAAATGAGTTTCAAATAGTACTTTCCACTTGGATATTTGGTTTTAAAATAAATAATATGGGGATATTATAAACCCTAAATTATTTGAGAAAATGATTTAAACATCTTTCCAATCTTTGTTTTATAAAATGTTTTATCTTAAACTATCTTTAAATATGAAAATGAGTTATCATTTTGAATGATATTACTCACCTTATTTCTCTGGTTTTTATTTAAATATTTTGAGATATTTACAAACCCTAATTTGGAAAATCCCCAATTAGCCATATAAGGCAAATTTGACCCCAAGGGTATTTTGGTAATTTTGATTTTACCAAAAATAGTTCCTAAATGTTTATTTTGAATATTTGGAATTTTACAAATTTATTTGACTTGATTTGGAGGCCTGAATAAAAAATTATAAAAGAAAACAGAAAAACAAATAAAAAGAAATTTGATGACGTCATGCTGACGTCATCGCCCGTCGATTCCCCCCCTTGATTGCGGCCGAATGAAGCCACCATTCATCTCCCTGAGCCCTCCCCCTTAAAGCCCGCTCACCCCTCTCAAATTCCCCTTTTCGCCCTCTCCAAATCGTGCCCCCAGGCCGGTTAATTTCTTCGCCGGAGTTGAGCACGGCCGCCGCCGTTTTTCTCTGTCGCCGGCCGCCACGGTGAGAACCCGCCGCCCATTCATGGCCTATTCTTCTCCCCGTGACCGCGCACATCTCCCTGACATTTTTTCTTGGCCAGGGACGTCCCGAAACCGTCGTGTTCGAGATCGACCCGAGGCCACTCCCGACACCGTGACTCCGGCCACACAGCACCACCGTTCTAGGACGCCCTCGAGCACGCCGAGCACTCCATCGACTTCGCCGCGATGCGCCGCAGCCCGTACGCCTCTCCTCCGTCACCTGGTGTTAGCGTATATTAGCTGTACATACGTGTATTGTAATCCTAACTGTAATCAAACCCTAATTGGTCTCTTGGCCTATTATAAATACAACCGGAACCCCACGTCTACACGTGAGAGGCTTCCCCCAAACTTCTGTTGCCGTCCTACATGGTATCAGATTGATCCTAGACCTAGCCGACAACGCCGGCATCAACGAGGACGTTGCCGACATGGTGCTCACCCGCGATCAGACGGCGCGCCAGCTCTGGCTCGCTCTTCTCGAGCTCTTCTCCGCCAACAAGGCCAGCAAAGCGATCTACCTCGACAACGACTTTCGTCAACTGGTCCAAGGCGCCTCCTCCATCACCGAGTACTGCCGCCGTCAGAAACAGATCTCGGACGCCCTCGCCGACAACGACTCACCCGTCTCCAACCGCGCGCTCGTCCTCAACACGTTGCGTGGTCTCGGCCCGCGGTTTGCGTCCGCCGCCACCGTCATCTCAATGACGGACCCGCTGCCCACCTTCATCCGTGCTCGGAGCATGCTCCTCATGGAAGAGATGCAGCAGGCTAACGCGGCCGCCAACGCCGCGTCGACGGCCCTCGTCGTCCAGGCGGCTCGTCCTCCTTCGGCCACGTGCACCGGCACTGCCTGCCGCGGCGAATCTTCGACCAGTGGCAAGGGCAAGACCTCCACCAAGCCGAAGACCAAGCCAAGGAACGGGGGTGGCCAGACCGCCCCCCGCTCGGCGACTCCTGCACCCGCGGGCCCATGGGTCTGCTTCTCGCCCGGCGCCGGGCAGTGGCGTGCCCCCACCGCCCCTGGCATCCTCGGCCCGCGCCCGCAGGCGTACCATACCACCTCGGCGCCGCTCTTCCAGTCCGCACCGTCGTCCACCGCCTCGGCAACCTGGGACAACTCTGCGCTGATCGCCGCCCTCAACAACCTCGCCCTGCAGCAGGGCGGCTGGGTCATGGACTCCGGAGCGTCCTCCCACATGACCAACGACGATGGTAACATCTCCGTTCCTGCACCCCTTTCTTCTCCGCACTATGTCACCGTCGGCAATGGTCAAACCGTCCCGATCTCCTCCTCGGGTCACACCTCTTTTCGCACACCCTCGGGTCACACGTTTAAACTCAATCATGTTCTTCTAGTTCCAAATATTATTCGTAATTTGCTTTCTATTCGCAAGTTTACACGAGATAATCTTTGTTCCATTGAGTTTGACGCCTTTGGTTTCTCTGTGAAGGACCTGAAGACCCGTCGCGTGATTCTTCGTTGCAATAGTGACGGAGATCTTTACACCTTTCCCGGCACGTCCACCTGCCGGCCGGAGTCCACCGCCTTGCTTGCGTCGTCCAATAAAGAGCTCTGGCACCAACGACTGGGTCACCCTGGCCATGATGCTATGTCCTCCCTTCAGCGTCTAGATTTGATAAAGTGTAATAAAAGTCGTCGTTCTAGTGTGTGCAATGCGTGTCAACTCGGCAAACATGTTAGGTTGCCGTTTAGTTCTTCCACTTCTGTCTCTAGTGCTATCTTCGATTTGATACATTGTGATTTGTGGACATCACCCATTATAAGTATTTCTGGTTTTCGATATTATCTTGTTATTGTCGATGACTACTCGCACTTCTATTGGACCTTTCCGCTTACACAAAAATCACACGCTGCTCGCACGCTACAGAATTTTTTCGCCTATGCACGCACACAGTTTGACGCCACCATTCGCTCTATCCAAACAGACAATGGCACCGAGTTCCTCAACTCCCATCTTGATACTCTTCTCTCCTCACATGGCACCCAACTACGCTTATCGTGTCCCTATACTTCTCAGCAAAACGGCAAGGCCGAGCGTGCTATACGCACTATAAACGACACTATGCGTACCATCATGTTTCATGCCCATCTTCCTTCGGAATTTTGGGCTGAAGCTCTCGCCACCACCACCTATCTCCTCAATAGGCGTCCCTGCAAAGCAATCGCTTCCGAGGTTCCTTACACACGCCTCCACGGTCGTCCTCCTAGCTATGACAGTCTTAGGGTCTTCGGTTGTCTCTGTTACCCTAATATGTCATCCACGGCCAAACACAAGCTCAGCGCTCGTTCTGCCGCTTGTGTGTTCCTTGGATATCCATCCAACCACCGCGGGTACCGCTGCTACAACCCCTCAAACGGCAAACTAATCATCTCACGTCATGTGGTCTTCGATGAGACTGTTTTTCCGTTTCAGATTGCAGCTCCACGGCCATCATCGCCGTCTACATCATCCTCGAGGCGCCTGGACTTCCTCTTCGATGATCCCCTGGTCGTCCATGCTGCTGCACCCTCCGCTAGCACACCGGGGACACCTGCCGCGCCCACGCCAGGACGCTCTGCCGCGACACCACGGCAGCCTGCCGTGGCTCCACGGCAGCCTGCCGCTGCCCCTCGGCAGCCTGCCGCTGCCCCTCGGCAGCCTGCCGCCGCCGGTTCTTCTGCCGCGGCAGCGCCACGCGCTCGTCCGCGCCCTACTGCCTCGACCGCGCCCACGGACCAGGCTCCTCGGACGTCACGCTCTGGCCGTGTCATCCGCCCCGTCGATCGGCTAGACCTCTCGGTCGTCGACGATACCACTGCTCCGGTTCCAACCACCTTTCGTCAGGCTATGCAGGACCCTCGGTGGCGTGCCGCTATGGCTGAAGAGCATCAGGCTCTGCTCGACAACGGCACATGGTCCCTCGTACCTCGCCCACCTCAGGCCAACATTGTGACTGGCAAGTGGATTTTTCGTCAGAAGTTCCACTCGGATGGGTCTCTCGCTCGGTACAAGGCCCGCTGGGTTGTTCGTGGTTTCTCTCAGCGCCTCGGTATTGACTATGACGAGACTTTCAGTCCTGTCGTCAAACCAGCCACGATACGGCTGGTGCTTCACATAGCCGTCTCCAGCTCTTGGCCGATCCGTCAGCTCGATGTCAAGAACGCTTTTCTCAATGGCAATCTTGATGAGGTGGTTTACTGTCAGCAGCCACCTGGTTTTGTGGATCCCTCTCGCCCTGATCATGTCTGTCGTCTCCACAAGTCCCTCTATGGACTGAAGCAAGCTCCCCGCGCCTGGTACCAACGGTTCGCCACATACCTTGCTACCCTGGGTTTCACTGCCTCCAAGACGGATACCTCGCTGTTTGTTCTCCGTTCTGGAAGTGACACGGCCTACTTGCTCCTCTATGTCGACGACATCATAGTTACTGCATCCTCTACTGGGTTTCTTCAGCGGCTGTTGGACAGACTGCACAGTGAGTTCGCGATGACTGATCTCGGGGATCTACACTTCTTCTTGGGGATTGCTGTGCGCCGATCCTCTACTGGGCTGTTTCTCTCACAGCGCCAGTATGCTGCTGATCTTCTTCAGCGCGCTGGCATGGCTGATTGTCACCCTTCACCGACTCCAGTTGACACTCAGGCCAAGCTCTCCGATACTGATGGTGATCTCGTTCCTGATGCTACGGAGTACAGGAGTTTGGCAGGTGCTCTCCAGTACCTTACTCTGACTCGCCCGGATCTTTCCTATGCGGTTCAGCAGATATGCCTTCACATGCATGCTCCACGACAGCCTCATCTGGCCCTCGTCAAGCGTGTTCTCCGCTACGTTCGTGGTACTATGGATTTTGGACTCCATCTTCGTGCCTCCACCTCCACCGACCTGATGGCTTACTCCGACGCCGACTGGGCTGGCTGCCCGGACTCACGGCGTTCTACATCAGGATACTGTGTCTACTATGGCGACAGTTTGATCTCTTGGTCCTCCAAGAGACAGACCACCGTCTCCCGTTCTAGCGCGGAGGCTGAGTACCGCGCTGTTGCTCATGCGGTTGCCGAGTGCTGTTGGCTTCGTCAGCTTCTACAGGAACTCCATCGACCGCTTCGCTCTGCCACACTAGTCTACTGTGACAACGTCTCTGCCATCTACATGTCGACCAATCCAGTGCAGCATCGCCGCACCAAACATATTGAGATCGACATTCACTTCGTCCGGGAGAAGGTGTCGCTTGGCGAAGTTCGAGTACTGCACGTCCCTTCTGCACTTCAGTTTGCTGATGTTATGACCAAGGGGCTGCCGTCTTCGCTATTCCTCGACTTTCGGTCCAGTCTCTGCGTCCGAGAGCCTCCCGCTGAGACTGCGGGGGGGTGTTAGCGTATATTAGTTGTACATACGTGTATTGTAATCCTAACTGTAATCAAACCCTAATTGGTCTCTTGGCCTATTATAAATACAACCGGAACCCCACGTCTACACGTGAGAGGCTTCCCCCAAACTTCTGTTGCCGTCCTACACCTGGGACCACCGGAACGTCGAGGACGTCCACGACCGGAGCCACCGCCGCCATCTGAGCCGTTCTCCGGCGACCTCCCAGCGCTGCCGGGGTAAACCCTAGCTCCAAGACCGCCCGATCTGTTTCCGACGGCGTAGATTAGATCGAGCCGACCGGCCGGGTACGTCTTAGCCGAGCCGTAGCCGCGGCTCAAGCCTGGCTCAAGCCAAGCCCGACCAATCACAGCCCGCCGCGTGGCCAGCCCTTTTCTGGGATTTTCCCGAATAGGTTTAAAATGGCCTTTTTGCAGAAAAGTCCCTGCAACTTCAAACCTTTATAACTTTTAAACCCTTTGGCCAAATTTAACAAATTTTATCTTTTTGAAAAGCTCTGGACTTGTAGAATCTTTTGGAACTGTTAGTTTTCAATGTAACAAATCCAAATTTATTCAAATTTCCAATGAGTCATTTGAGTAAATTTGGCATAGTTTTAAATCTATAAGTCCAAAATTTGCAAATAAAATATTTCCAGAAACCTTGGAATGTGTGTAACACTATTCCACTGATAGAAAATATTTTGGGGTAGTATTAAGGTGATATAGAAATTAGAGACTCAAATTGGGTATATTTGTTATAGTTTTATTTCTATAAATCCTTTTAATTTGTTTTCTTTTAGAAAGTTTCTTCAAATTTTTGTCTCTATCCAGAGAGACCAAAACCATGCCAAGCTCCCACCTTTTGAAACATAAATATTGAAAGTGTGCCAAAGGCCATTTAAATGTTAATGTTTTGCAAACCACAGTTTCATATTGTTTTTAAAACTCTTTTGACCAACTCTTTTGTGTGATCACTTTGATCAAGACCAATCCCTACAACCTTTGAAACAACCCTTCAACCTTTTCAAATTTGAAATGTTCAAATTTGATTTCAGACCAACCCCTGACCAAATGGCAAACCCCAAACCTAATGCATTGATTCTTTTTGCATATGGGATCATGTATTGAAACTTGGACCACCAACCTAGATATGTTTGTTTCTATCCATGTTTGTTGTGATGTTTGTTTCTTTGGATTGTTGTATTGTTGCTTATTGCCATATGTTTGTATTGTATAGATTGAACGGAGAGCTATGAGCTACGTTGAAAAAGAGTGTGTGAGCAACGACAAGTTCCAAAAGGCAAGTGCATACACCCTTTCATGAAAGACCTACTATTTTATTATATATGCATTGTAGACTATTTCAGTAGTATGCATGATAGGTGTACTACTATATTGCTATGCAGACCTGTTTAGTATATCACCCTTTATTCCTGTTGATTTAGGAACCCATTCACTTGGTAGAAGTTAGAACTGCAATGCTGAAATGTTTTATTGTAGTATGAAAGGATAAAAACTTTATCAAGTTAATGAACTACCTGGGTGGCAATTGGTGTTGCTCTATTGGTGGGTCAAAGTTGAGTGGCTGCTCAGGGCCATTTCCATGGTTATACCTGAGTACGTGCACTTGTGAACGGCCACCCAGGAACAAAGAGATTTAAGTCACTCCAAGTTTAGATTGCTTCCAGTGCAGCCACTTGATATTATGGCTCTGTCTTGACTAAGTAAGTTCTAGGAACCTGATTCCGGCAGATTTTAGCTGATGAACCCCTGGTATGGGTCTGCCCAGAGGAACAGGGGACTGTTTCCCAAAGGTCTCGTCTCAGTCTTCTCCTTTCCTTTTCACTAAATGAGGGTTAAGGTCTGAATGGGTTGACTGAGTCTCGTGGTGAAAGTGCACAACCTCTCGAGAGTGTAAAACTATGATCATAGCCGTGTCCCCGGTTACGGACAATTCTGAGCAGCTGGACAAGGATGTCGATGGAAAATCTCCTCATTCCAATTTCATAAATAAAATTTGATGGGTGAACAAGAGTAGAAGAGACACTGGTTTTCATGCCGGTTCGTCTTATAGATAGTTGAGAAATGAAAAAGCTTTATGAAAAGTAGGACAAAATTGGCTTTATGCAATAGCCTTTAACCCCACCAGCCAAACATGCATATAGATTTAGACTTGCCATTTTATATTCCACCAAAGTATCACTTGCCGGCCTGTCACAAGGTATTGACCCAAATTCCCTGGGCTGCAACGTTAATGTTGCAGGTTTTTACGATGACGCGTGAGGACGTCTACCTTTCGAGCTTGCAACCAACATGTATGCCAGTGGCACATGAAGATGATGAAGCTCTCTGTGCTACTTATGTTTCCGCTGCCAAACATTGCATTCAAGCTAGCCTTTGGCTATGCAATTTGTAAAGAATATTTTATTTATGGATCTTGCGATGTAATAACTATTTGACATTGATGCATGGTATTACATCTATTTGTGAATTGCTATCCATACTCGATCCAGGGAATAGCATATTTCACAGAATGTCATTGCTTTTCTAAGCAAGGGCGCTACATAAACACATGGTTAGCCATCAAAAACCAGTGGATGATTTGTTTGCACCAATCACAATGAATGAAGCCCCATATGGTATATGAGATTGCTGATATTTTTGTGTTTCTCACATAACATTGAAAGTACATTAACTACCATGAATGGCTTCAATTTCTGAGGGGGTGAGGGTTAACTTTTGAATGCTTCTGAATGGAACTTCTGCATGGAACCAGCAGTTCCCTTCAGTGCTTCTATGGATTACTTCTGTTATTTTTTTATTTGTCTGAATGCTTGTTGGCATCATGTTGCTGGTAGATGGATGTTCCATTGTATAAGCAACTATAATTTTTTTGAAAAACGATGGAACCTGTAATATATGTGTGTGATTTTTTATTTGTCTGAAGGCTTTGTTGCATCATGGTGCTGGTAGATGGATGTTCCACTGTAAAATCAATTATGAATTTTTGAAAAAAGATGGAACCCGCAATATACATGTGTGATTTTTTTCTTTTCTGAGAATTGCATACTATGTTGGTAGATGGAACAACTGATAGCAAGAGGTGGACATGTTCTAGATGGTAAGGGTCTAAAATGAATTTTTGTGTTTTGCGCAACGTGCTGCTTCTTGTCATTTTTTTTGTAGATGGAACCCCTGTTAGATGAACTCCTTCTGTTAATTTTTATAGGTTAATGTCTGACATGTATATGGGAACCCCCTGGTAGCGGTATAACTGACTGGAAAAATATGAACAATGGAACTTACAAAAAAAAATGAAAATATCAGGACATGTATTGTTCCATCCTGATCGCTATTTTTTTAGATGTCACACACTTTTTTGTTCTGTGAAACCTGCTCTACATTTGTTCCATTTTGTTTGATATTTAGATTTGTTTTTATGTTTGCCAACGCATGATGTTTAAATGGAAGTTTAACTAGGATTTTGGAAGTTAACACGAAGGTTTTTGCTTGCAACACATTTTTTTGTTAGTTGCTAATTAAAACACGGCATGGTACATTTTTTTAGTGTGACTCTGAATTTTCCATGCAGTGGGTAGTTTAGCATGATTAATTTTCTTGCCATTTTTTATGATATGATCACGGTTAAATCCTGTTAGTTGGAACTTTTAGTTTTATATTCTTTTCACTTTTATACCATGCGTGTTTCATGCAGCAACCGAGTTCGTAATCAACTGATCTTTTTATTTTTTTATATAGACAAAAAAATGGCTTTCGTGTCTGAGCGTAGGAGTCCCACAGTGCATGGCTATGTTCTCAATCAGCTTAGAGTGTCACCAGGGCCAGTGAATGACATTTTCATGGTCGCTGCAACCGCATGCCATCACCCCGATGGCATTTTCAAAGCCATGCACACAGTCGTGTCAGTGTTGAAGAAACCAGTTACATTTGCCATTAATGGTTCTCAGGAGGCCCAGCTGTTTATTCGTTGCACTAACACCCATGAGGCCGAAGCCATGGATGCCTCTAGGATTGCATTCAAGTTTGATCACAACTACATAAGGTTTTACAAGCTTGTGGCGATTAGTAGGCTTCCAGCACATGAAGATTCTGCATCACTTGAACCGCACAAGACATTTGCTGCACACCATGAGCATATGAACTCCATCTTCACTGGTTACCCAAGGGGGTACAGTGATTTTGGTAATGACTTAGAGCTCATCAAGAACCCTGCACTGTCTGCAACTGCAATGAAAATACTTGGTGTAGAAGAAGGTCTTGTGAGTGATGTTGTGAAGGCTCACATTAAGTATCAGCGAAACGCCCAAGACTACATGGTCGCTCTGCGGGGTGTTACATTCCAGGGAAGGTTCAAGTTTGTAGTTGACCAGGACGAAAGACTCTACCTGCGTTTTGAAGAAGAGCGCCATGCTGAAATTCAGTGCATTTTCCACAAGTTGTGCTTAGGCAAGCTTGTAAAGTTCTACAGGGTGGAGTCTGTTGAGAAGCGGGAGAGGTGGGAGTACAAGACAGTGATGTCTCGTGTCTGTAGCAGGGCTGAGGGCCAGCGGGGGCGCATCGTCTGGGAGACTAGGGCTTAGGGCAACTTTCTTTTCAGCAGTTAGATGCACTATTAGATGGACTTTAGTGTTTTGTTTTATATTTTTTCATATGCTTTATCCTGTTATGTTTGGTGACCGAACAATGTTTCGCGTTTGTTCCACCACTATTTTATTGTAAGTCAGGCACGATGAACTATATGTCTGTGTTTTATGTGTATGATACTCGTATTACGCAAAGTTGTTGATGTGCAATATATATGTGTGTGCTTCTTGTGATGATACGCTTACACATATTTTTTACATTTTTCGGAGTGTACATATGGTGCGTGTAGATGGATTCTGGTAGATGTATTTTTCATGTTTTGCATCTTCTTACTGACATGATATTTTTGCGGGGGTTAAAAGATGGAACTTTTTTTACAACTATGATTTTTCCAAGCTTGCTATCCATGCGCTGGCAGTTGTGTTTCTATCATGTGTTAAAGTAACTAAAATAGTCAGGTGGAATTTTCTCAAAACAGTACATATTCATGTTACTGGAATGGAAAGTTACAAGTTAGTTGCATTTTTAGTTTTAAATCAAAGGTTACCCCTTTTTTTGTACAGAATGCAAAATTATAGACGATGAAATTTTTCATTTATTTTTTTCAGTCTATTTTTGCCAGGGGAATATGACAAAGCCCAGCAGTAGGAGTAGTAAGAAGCACAACAACAGTAGCGGATGCAAGTCGGACAGAAAAATGTCGAAGCTTAGTGCAATGCGTAGAAGGCTCACTCTGAATCATTCACCGCACATGCATCAACGATGTTCCCCATGTATCCAAAAAAGGAACTCACCCCTCATTTAGGTGGAACAAGTCAACGACCCTCAGCAAGCAGGAACAAGTCATGTAAGTTTTTCTTTTTCTTTTTGCTGTTCCGATGGTATTGCTGCACCATTAGTTTTTTAGATGGAATTTATGATACCATCTAGATATGACCTATATTAATTTCCCAGGTTGAAGCAAAGAAATATTTTCAGAGAGCCGCCCCTATGAGGCTAGTCAGGGTGTACCCTCACATCTCTCCAGAGCAAGAAGTTGTGATTCGACGTGCTGATTATGGCGGCCTCTTAGACATCAAGTGTTCGAAGCTGTTCTCAGAGCTGTGCAAGTTTCTGATGGAATGTTTTGACCCAGTGTCTTGCAAGCTTGTTTTCCCTGGACGTGGAGCAATACCTGTGACGGAACCATCGGTGCAGGAGGTTCTGGGACTTCCACGAGGCAACAGGGATGTCCGGTACGACATCGATGCCGAAGCTATTGCTTTCATGAATAAGAAGTTTGGCAAAACAGGCAGCAAGCAGCCCTTGATGACATCATTGGAGACGAAGCTTGTGGCAATGAAGAAAGCTGATTCCCGGTTTCTCAGGCTATTCATTACATACGGATTGTCTGTTGTGGTGGCTCCGACTAAAGGCAGACATATCAGCCCAAGACTGTATCCGTCACTCGTGAACATAAAAGGAGCTAGTAAACTGAATATTTGCAAGTTCGTAATCACGATTGACATGGGTGTACCCTTCGGGTGCCCCACGGTTTGGATACCTGGTGTTCAAACATCATCATGGCCTGTGAAACAAGACCGAAAGGGAGGCCCATACCGAAGGAAACAAGCACAAGACTAGACAGAACCAAGGTCGGTTACGAGATGTAACCCTAGTCGGTGGAGGATTCCCAAGACCCAGCCCTACTATTTAAGGGCTGGGAGGGCTACCGGCTAGGGACACGCAAAAACTAGCCACCGAAACCCTAGCGAGATCGCATCTCTCAATCTCGCCATTGTAGCTCTGCTATAAACTCATCAATCAATACCAGACAAGCAGGACGTAGGGCTTTTACCTTCGGGGGCCTGAACCTGGGTAAATCTTGCTTGTCAGCCGACGGATTCACCAACACCACCATCTTCTCCTCTTCTCTCAACCCAAGGATGACCTCCGAGGGATTTGGCGTGGTAACCCCACGTCAATTGGCGCCGTCTGTGGGAAAGACTGGTGTTGGATCTACGGATTCGGCGGTTTCATCATTGACAATCAGCGACTCGCCGGATCTGTAATCGCCGATCTTCTTCGGCTCCCTGGGATTCAGCCCGCACTCGCCGGTCACGCGGCCGGCCTTCGCGGATCTACACGCAGGCGTGGATGTAAGTTTCGGCGAACTACGCTTCTTTGTCAACAAGTGGGGCACTCTCCGTCTCACGGACGCACCGCACCCTGCGGCAACAGCACCCACTACTTCATCGACTGCCGCGGTAGAATCCACCCCGTCATCGGCTGCATCGGCCTTCGCCGTGTCCTCCTCCGACGAGTTCTTAAGCAATCCGCTCAAGGAGATCGCGTCGTCCTCAACTACGACAACGCAATCTTCATCGCCAAACATCACTTTAGCGCGCACGACTGAATGGGCAGTCGCGCCCTATGCTTCATCGACTCCGTCATCGAGCCCTTCGAACTTCGCTGACAGAAATCAAGTAAACTTCGAGCCCGTCTTCGGAGACGACTCGGACCTGGAGGAAGTTCCGTGCATCCTCCCCATGCAAGTGTACATGACAGCACCCGCGGGACCAGCCACAGGACCGGCCGCGGGGACGGCTATCATAACGGCAGCATCACCAAGCGCCCCACCCGAGCCGCGCACATACCCGTTCACAGTAACTCTGCAGAACGGACGAACTCAACTGCACATCACCCAAGCTATGGGTGAAAAGGCGATAAAGGCTGTAGCGGATGGCGCTCCGGCGGAGGATGCCACGGCCGAAGACCTGCAATGCTACCAGTACCTGCTATGGCAGGAAGGCATCAAGCTAAAGGAGCAGGAGAGGGTCCTTACGGAAATAAGAAGGCAAGCTAGCCTATCAAGCGCGCGACGGGCGGATTTATCCGTCCAATCATCGGGACGATCTCAACCTTCCCGCGATCGGCCTCGCTACCTGCGTATGCCGGAGGGGGCAAGAACTACCGTCACCCGAAACTTGGAGGACTCCTTCATGTCCCTGGATGACGGAGGAATACCAATCCCCAAAACAGCTACCGGCGCCCTCATGTCGGTGGCCACGTACCTGCAAGCGACGCAACCACCGGAGGGCGACCCTCGGGCGGCCTTGCACCGCCAGCAAATCAAGTTCGTCAGCATGGCGGGTGCGGAGCTGCTCCCAGAGGAACCACCACAGCCAACTACAGCTGCAGTAACTGCCAACAACGCGCCTCCACGGCGACAACAAAGCCCACGGCATGAACGACGGACCCGCCACCTTGGCGACCGCGCTGCTCGCGATCAGGAGGATTGCGTCGTGTGCGTAAACAACGAGCGTGCCGCTCATAACCGTGAAAACCGCGTCACCCGCGATCAAAGGCATCGCGCAACTCGCGGACGAGAAGATCGATATCACCTCACAGAAGGCGAGGACGCACGCAACATCATCACACAGAACAAGGTCAACAAGAACCGCACGAGGCGGGCTGCACGCGACATGAACAGCGACGATCCAGACTTCGAAGAAGACTTCGAACCTTGCGGAGCACTCTGCTTCAGTCGCCGTATCCGAGAGGCAAGGATGCCGAAGGGTTTCAGATTAACATCTGAGACCCCAAAGTATGACGGCCTACAAGAATCCTCCGCCTGGCTGGAGGACTACCTCACGGCAGTAACTTGCCAAAGAGGTTCCACGTCTACGGCCATGCAATACATTCAGCTGATGCTCACAGGGTCTGCCCGAGCCTGGCTTAAAAGCCTGCCGCGGGGATCGTATACTTTCTGGGAAGATTTTGGCGAGGACTTCATCCGCAACTTCGCCGGCACATGCAAAAGACCCGCCTCGTTCGAAGAACTTCGAGCTTGCAAGCAGCGGTCGGGTGAGACGCTGCGCGAGTATATTCAGCGGTGGACCCTCCTCTGTAACTCGGCAGAGAGGATCTCAGAAGACAACACGATATACGCGTTCACCCGAGGTGTCTATCGACTCGAGTTGAAGGAGACGCTCAGAAGAATAAAGCCGAAGACCATCGCTCACCTCATGCAAATCACTAATGAGTGGGCAGACGGAGAAGACTCTATATGCAACGAGCGCAATGATACACCCGTGGAGAATGGCGACCAAGGCCACTGGAGTCATCGCAGCAGCGATCGCCGCCGCAAGCGGAAGTCGCGAGCATATGATGACAACGAAGGTGTAGAACTCGTGGCAGCGGGTCTTCCCGATAGCCGCGAGCAAAGAAACCGTGATAGCAGTCGCTATGAAAGCGGCAGCCGAACAACCGGTTATAGGGACAACAAAAACGTCAAGCAGGAGTGGCGACCACGCCAGTAGCGCAACGGGCGAGTGCCGCGCCCTCCCCCTACCCTGCAAGGAGCTTGCAGGTTCCACATGTTCAGGGACGAGCATGGCAACCTCACGTACCGCCACCTCATGAAGGATTGCGAGGGCTTTCAAGAACTGCATGCGGAATACACACGCCTCCTCCAGCAGCAGGCGCAAATCGTACCAGGTGCGCCAGCCATCGGACCGCCACCTGCCCCGGCTCTACCCCCACCAGGACATATGGCGGGAGCTATCCAGCTCCAACCACGCGTCGAGGAACCCCAAGCAGGCGAAGATACCTACCCGAAACCTGTCGGGCGAATGTTCATGATACAGAAGGGATGCCCTTCCAACCGGGACCAGAAGCTAATAACGAGGCAAGTGCACCTCGCCATCAAATCACCACCGGCTCTGCCGGAGTACCTCAGGTGGTCTCACGCGAGTATCGTTTACTCTCGCGAGGACCACCCACCGCAAGTACCACGGCCAGGCCACGCAGCACTCGTCCTCGACGCCCAGATCGGCGGCTTCACAATGAGTCGCATCTTCATGGATGGCGGCAGCGGCATCAACATCATGTTTGCCGACACGTTGCGCGGGATGAACATACTAACAACAAATCTCGCGCCATCGGTCAACACCTTCCACGGAATCGTGCCGGGGCGGCCGGTGTACCCCCTGGGCACAATAACGCTCGACATCATTTTCGGCGAGCCAAAGAACTTCAGGAAGGAGAAAATAGAGTTTGAGGTGGTGGACTGGAAGTCGCAGTACCACGTCATCCTCGCGCGACCAGCTTATGCCAAATTCATGGCAGTACCACATTATGCCTACCTCAAGCTCAAGAAGCTAGGACCTTATGGGACCATCACCATCAACGGCGACTTCGAGCAGTCCGACGAGTGCGAACACAAGTTCAACAAGATCTCCCAGTTGTTTGGAGCCCAGGAGCAGCTCCAGGAGCTGGCGCTCACCAACGATCGCACCCTCTTCCCTGAGGCAAAAAAATCACCGTCCGAGTCGTCCTTCAATGCGACCAATGACACAAGGGCGCACCAGATACATCCGACGGACCCTAAGAAGACAGCCCTCGTCTCAACGAGCTTGCCTCCTGCATAGGAAAGCGCGCTCGTCGAGTTCCTGCGTGAGAACTGGGATATGTTCGCCTGGTGCCTAGCCGACATGCCAGGCATACCCAGGGAATTCGCCGAGCACGAGTTACAGATCTTGCCTAACACAAGACCCGTCAAGCAAACTATGCGCCGCTTCACCGAGCCGAAGCGTCTTGCCATTGGGCAGGAAATCGACAGGCTCCTGGCAGCCAATTTCATCCGAGAGATCAAGAAATCAGACTGGGTGGCTAACCCTGTACTGGTACCAAAGAAAAACACAAACATACTCCGCATATGTGTCGACTTCACTTCGTTAAACAAGTGTTGTCCAAAGGATCACTTCCCCTTGCCGCGCATCGACCAAATTGTCGACTCGACGGCAGGCTGCGAGCGCCTCTACTTCCTGGACGCCTACTTAGGTTATAACCAGATCCGGATGAAGGAGGAAGATGAAGATAAAACAGCATTCATCACGCCTTTTGGCGTCTACTGCTACACAACAATGCCCTTCGGGCTCAAGAGCGCGGGCGCCACCTACCAGCGCATGATGCAGAACTGCCTCAAGCAGTAAATCGGACGAAACGTCCAAGTCTACATTGACGACATAGTCATCAAGACCAAGAAAGAAGTAACACTCCTAGACGACCTACACGAGACATTTGCCGCGCTCAAGAAGTATCATATCAAGCTCAACCCAACGAAGTGCGTGTTCGGCGTTCCAGCCGGGTAGCTGCTCGGGTACCTCGTATCCGCACGTGGTATCGAAGCAAATCCGGAGAAGATACAAGCACTCCTAAAGATGCTGGAGCCTTCAAAGCTTCGGGAGGTCCAGCAGCTCTCTGGGCGGATATCTGCACTCAGCAGATTCATCAGCAAGTTAGGCGAAAAGGCGCTCCCGTTTTATCAGCTGATGAAGAAGACATATCGGTTTGAGTGGACGCCAGAAGCTCAAGAGGCATTCATCAGCCTCAAGCGCATGCTATCGATTCCACCAATCCTGGTAGCTCCTCAGGAGAAGGAGCCATTGTACCTCTATATAGCCGCCACGAACCGGGTGGTAAGTACGGTGCTGGTGGTCGAACGTGTAGAAGAAGGAAGAGTCCACGGAGTGCAGAGGCCCATATATTACCTCAGCGAGGTCTTGTCTCTCTCCAAGCAAAGATGCCCCCACTACTAGAAGCTTGCCTATGGCGTATTCATGACTTCGCGCAAGGTGGTACATTATTTCCAAGAGCACCCGATCACAGTAGTGAGTGCGGCACCACTTGCGGACATCCTGAACAACTCCAAGGCAACCGACAGGGTAGCCAAATGGAGCATCGAATTAGGTCCTCTGGACCTAACATACAAACACCCAACATCAATCAAGGCACAAGTCTTACCCGACTTCACCACCGAGTGGATGGAGATGCAGCTACCTTCGGTACCTGATACGTCGAACTCTTGGACCATGTACTTCGATGGCTCAAAAAAGAATGAAGGCACAGGTGTTATCCTCATATCACCAAAAGGTGACAAGCTGAGCTATGTCTTGCATATGGACTTCGAGAAACCATCCAACAACGAAGCTGAATACGAGGCCCTCATACATGGGATGAAGATGGCCAAGGAGTGCGGCGCCGACCGCCTAATGATCTACGATGACTCCAACTTGGTCGTACAGCAGACCATGAAGGAGTGTGATGCCGCAACAGACAACATGATCGCCTACAGGAACCTATATAACATCATGGAGGGAAACTTCGACGGTTGCGAGCTCCATCACGTCGGGCGCAACAGCAATGAAGGGGCGGACACCTTAGCAAATATTGGGTCCTTGAAAGCTAAGGTGCCCCCCGGAGTCTTGTTGGAAAAGATAAACAAAAGGTCAATCAAGGTGGTGCGACTGGCGGCTCCCTCTACACCAGCAACTGGGACGCCCGAGGTTGACGCCCTAAGCTCCGAGGCACGCGACTCGGCAAATCGCCTAGTCGAAGTGTTCCTCGTCGAGCCCATATGGACGAAACCATTCTTGGCGTACATGCTACGACAAGAACTCCCAGAAGACACAGTCGAAGCACGGCGCATCACTCGTCATGCCAAAGCATTTACAATAATCAACGGAGAGCTTTACAAGCGAAGCATATCAGGCATCCTCCAGAGGTGCATCGCATCCGAGGATGGCAAGGCTATCCTCCTTGAGATCCATGCCGGCACATGTGGGCACCACGCCAGCAGCAGGGCCTTAGTCGCCAAGGCCCTGCGAGCTGGTTTCTACTGGCCCACATCGCTCCATGATGCTGAGGACATCGTCAGGCGATGCATCGGCTGTCAGAAGTTTGCCACCAAGCCTCACGCACCTGCTTCGGAGCTGAAAACAATCCCTTTGGCGTGGACGTTCGCCCAGTGGGGGCTCGACATGGTCGGACCATTAAGGAAATCTGCTCGTGGTGGACACACGCACCTCCTGGTGGCAGTCGACAAGTTCACAAAGTGGATAGAGTCTGTCCCAATCACAAACGCATCGGCAACAACTGTCGTCAACTTCATCAGGTCCATCATCTTCCGTTTCGGTGTGCCGCACAGCATCATCACCGATAACAGAACAAACTTCACCTGCCGAAGAGTTCCAAGATTTCTGCAAGGAATAAGGGATCAAGCTCAACTACGCCTCGGTCGCTCATCCGCAGTCCAATGGACAAGTGGAAAAAGCGAACGGCCTCGTCTGTAGTGGAGTTAAGAAGCGCCTCTTCGTGCCACTCAAGCGCGCGGTGGGTGCTTGGGTGGAGGAACTACCATCTGTGCTATGGAGCCTGCG
This sequence comes from Puccinellia tenuiflora, assembly GCA_012064385.1. Taxonomy (NCBI): domain Eukaryota; kingdom Viridiplantae; phylum Streptophyta; class Magnoliopsida; order Poales; family Poaceae; genus Puccinellia; species Puccinellia tenuiflora. Next base: position 473,356 of record QRDG01000867.1, on the reverse strand, counting down.
CACCATGCCAAACAGATCAACCCAGTACACCCCATTCTTTATGGTGTACGGAGCTGAAGCAGTCCTACCTCACGACCTACGTTTCGACGCACCTCGTGTTGTAGCGTACGATGAAGACGACGCCAACGAAGCGCTCGAAGACGACGTCGACTTGCTGGATGAGGCGCGAGACATTGCACTCGCCCGCACCGCAACATACCAGCAAAGCTTGCGCAACTACCATAGCCGTCGACTGCGAACCAGGTCATTTGTGGAAGGTGACCTGGTGCTCCGGCTCAAACAAAAGAAGGTGCATAAGCTTGCCTCCCCATGGGAGGGACCCTTCAACATCGCTGAGGTCATTGGTGGAGGAGCATATCGCTTGAGAAATCCAAGGAACGGAGAGCTCTCGCACAACCCATAGAACGCTGCACATCTGCGACGCTTCTATGCGTAGCACAACTGACAATAAGGCTCTTCAGCCACCAATGTAATCTTTGAGACTATGTCTCCCATAATAAAAGTGCAATGTTCCTCTGTCTTTGGAATCGATATACTGCGCGCCAAAGAAAATCGCCTCCGCAGCACCTGATACTCGGGGGCTGCGTCGTACGGCCAACCAAAAACAAACTCCAGAACAGCACCCGATGCTCGGGGGCTGCGCTGTTGAGTTAAACAAAAACAAGGAAGATCACCTCTGTGGCACCCGATACTCGGGGGCTGCGTTGCTTAGGCCAAACAAACTAAAATGCGGGCGGGAACCTGATAACCGGGGGCCGTACCGACAAATAGCAACAGCACAACTCAAAGAGCTAAAAGCTTGACATACAATGTGTTTGCAAGCAAACTGATGGAATCCTACAAGGTATTCGCCCAAGGGGCAGAGCTAGTCCTTTGGCTCTGCTTTTGGAACCTGCAAGGTCACATGCTCAAGCTGCAACTCGGTGTCATGCTCCAATTTGTCGACCAAGCCAATAGCCACTCCCTCTATAGCCCGGTAATGGTGTTCCATTGGCGTAGGTGCGCCGTCAGGTTACGGAGGAACTTCATCTATCCCAGTCAGACACATGTATGGGTGTCGTCTGCGAACAAAGGCCAAGGCATAGATGGCACCACTGACCAGTTGGGCACGAACAAACCCTTGCGCAGCCTCGCCGTTGCGGAACCTCTCCAGAAGAGCACCAAGTCCTCGCGGCTGCGCGTCCAGAGGAAACAAAGCTTTGTGCACCAGCGACAAAGCAGACTTGTAGGACCCAATAAGGGAAACCACCTGCTGCACGCGGTCCTGTAGCAGAACCAGAACGCGACCCCGAGCACTGTCCGACCAGAAGGAGGTTGCGTCCCGCCCTACTATCTCAGCAACACACCGGAGTCGGCTGTTTACTCGGTCAGCCTCGGCCCACGCATCCAGTTGGGCACCTGTCAGAAAAAGATAGCAACTGAGCATACGAAGAAATCGACAACTTGACGGCTCGGGGGCTTCTAGATGACTTACAGAGTAGTTCAGAGTTCACCCTCTGTCCTGGGGTTGTCACGGCAAGTCCTTCCTCTGGGAAGGTGAGTTCTGGGGCCATTGATGCATGAAGTACGTAGGAGAGGTTAATCTCGCCTAGGGACACATATTTACCCAGGTTCGGCCCCTCTTGGTTAGAGGTAAAGACCTACTTCCTGCTTCTCTTTATTGCTCTAGATCTCGATTACAGGGATCCGGCTCCTTTCTCGGGAGTCGGCGACTATGAATCTGGTGTTTCTAGATTGCTTAGGACTTGTCAGACCTCTCGATCTAAGGTCCAGGACCCCGCTTATAAAGGTGGCCGGGTCTCTGGACTTACAACTTACACCGAGTCACACTAGAACACGGAGTCCTACTCTACGTCTTGGTCTTCCAAGTTAGGGCTCCGGGTTGTACTTGGACTCCTTCCTGACGGGTCCCTTCTCCATCATGGGCCTTGGTCGGCTTGTCTCCAGCCCAGCCCATGCGACTTGATGCGTGACTCGGCTTTGGCCTTCTTGGTCTTGGCGGGTCTACTTTCCGGGTCCATGGGCCTACCTATAAAGTATCCCCCCATCAGTAGCCCCCGAATTTATCTTGGGCGCAGCTTGGCGGCTTCCTCCGACTCGTTGGTTCAACTTCCTGGGTCGACTCCTTCCATTTAAGTCACAGGCTCCAAAGTCGCTTGCTGCTAGCTCCAAGATGAATTCCTGCATAAAAAATATAACAAACATATAAAACGAGTCCATCCTCATTCCTTGTTCGAGTCACCACTCTTGCCTTTTTCCTTAGCTGATCGAGTTTGTTATGACTCTTGCGAACAAGGACCGAAGAACTTGACTCTCACTGTCACAGGACTCGCCATTCTGAGACAAGCCGGCTTCTTCCACTTCTGTGACTTTAGTTTTTCTCTGTTATACCCTTTTCAACTTCTCATTCACTGAATCGTTATCCACAGTTTACCGTGGACCATGACTGTAACTCTCTAGGGTTTTTACCCCTTTATAAATTGCGAAGGGTTAGGTCTCAAAACCCTCACTTGCCCCTTCACCTCAAATTCCCCTTTCTCTCTGCGCTCATCTCTTTCCCGCGCTCAGCACACACCGCTCGTTCTCCATGGCACCCAAGCGCGCCAAGGTTGCCCCCAAGGCCAAAGCTTCCTCATCGAGCAGGACGGTGGACATCGCCGCCGCGGCCACCGCCGCCACCAAATCTTCATCGAAGCGGTCAATTTCCGCTGATTGGGGTGGATCCACGATTACCTCCAAGCAATTGAAGACACATCGGCTCACTGGCCTTATTCCTGCCAACGCAAAAGCTCGGGCCCTAGGGAATGAGGTGGTGCCCGCTCCCGCGAAGGATGAGGTGGTGATCTTCACAGAGCACCAGTTCCGCGGATTCACGCCCCTGGGTAATCTCTTCTTCCGCCAGCTCCTTTACTTCTACAAGCTGCGGATTCACGACTTGGCTCCCAATTCCATTCTCACTTTGTCCAAGTTTGTCACCTTGTGTGAGGACTACCTCCAAATCAAGCCAGATCTTGATCTCTGGCTTGAGCTCTTTTATTGCAATCCTCAACCTGAAACTTCCGGCGGCCCCCTTCTGCAATGCGGCGCCGTCGCTCTCTAACGGCGCCTTCATTCCATCTTTCCCAAGCCTGTCTTCCCTAACCGCATTAAGGATTGGCAGAAAACTTTCTTTTACTGCAAGGATACCTCTCCTGCAGATGAACCCAGACTCCCATTATTCTCTGAAAATCGCCTCGAGGCGACTCCCCTTATGAAAGCTAGGTGCCCAGAGGCCGCCCAGCCAAAAGTCGAGTCTTTGATCACTCGAATTCGAGCTCTTCTATCTCGCAATTTGGAGAACATGGACCTCGTCCGATGCTGGACCACCTGGAGGATTCAGCCGCTGAGTCATAGGACTCGGCTCATTTGCACGTACACTTGCTGCACGGGTGATGACCTCCGGGTGACAGAGCAACTATCTGACGGTCCTGAACTTGGCCGGCTCATAAAAAAGCTGACTGGGAAGCCGGTGAAGAACCAGGCACACTTTGGGCTCCAGCCCTTCTGCTCCACCAACCCAGCTCCTGATGTAAGCTTTACACTTTACCTCATATCTAACTTGATCTTACTTGCATCGCTTACTAACTCAGTTTCTCTGACTCTGTTACAGCTCACCGACTCCTTCTGGAAGCCGGCCTCTGGAGCTGGCACTGAGAATAAAACTGAAGCTGAGGCTGAGGTTGAAGAAGAGAACCCTGTCACAGAGCAAACCACTATGGCAGAAGATGCTGATGATGACGATGCAGACGAGGAGTCCTCTCAGGAGGCCCCGACTGCAGACGACGGTGATGATGACAATGAAGATGAGGAGTCCTCTCCAGAGGCTCCCATTGTGGATGATACTGATGAAGACGAGTCCTCTCCGGAGGCTCCTGTGACTGAGCAAGTTCACACAACCTCTAGGACTGCTGCTGCTCAGCAATCTTTGTCTGAAGAGTCCTCAGCCAAAAGCCACTCTTCTTCCTCCCCAGCTTCCCATAATGGGTCTCGAGAGGCTGTTCCCAAGGTACCACTTTCACGAGTCCTTTTGTCCACTCGCTCACCTGCTAAGCCTGGAGAACGTGTGCAGAGTGTTGTTGCCGCTAGGAAGAGAAGGCTGCGCTCCGACGGGCCTGTAGAGACTCCTGATCCTCTGCCTGTTTCGCACCAACGGAAGTCGGCTTCTCCTCCCTGCAAGGACGACTCCTACCACTCCGGCATGTCTATGCCCTCTTCAGACTCTCAGGCCTCCTTGGACCTGGAAACCAATGCTGGGTAAGACTCCTCTGTTTACTCTATTTGCATTCAAATGACTTCTGCTTTTTCCTTTTCACTTGATTTTATTGCTGACTACTGTCTTTGTCTATTTCAGGGCTCGGCCTTGTGTCAAGGTAACCAAGCTCCCAGGCATGACTGATGTCACATCTGGTCGTGGACCTGTCCCTCCTTCGGCTTCTCAAACAACAAGCACGAGGACAGGTCCCTCCACTGCTGCATCTGCTGGTGCAACCACAACTCCCACCATTCCCGAGTCCCCTTCAAGGACTCGGGAGGTGACTCCACTGATAGTCCAGCCCTCCTCTGGGACTGAGACTCCTGACGCCGCGCCTCAACCTCACCCGGCTCCTTCGAAGGCGACTCCTACAGCTCCACCAAACATCAAGACCAAGTCATCTACTGACTACAGCCGACTTCGGGTAGCTGATAACATGTCCTTCTCTGAAGCCTATGCTGAAGCAGTCGACTTGAACGATCAATCTGCCAGGCTAAAGGATGATGAGCAAGCGGCTCTTAGATCTCTTCACATGATTCATAATGTAAGCCTTTTGACTTCTACCCTTTATGCTTTCTAGCATCCTCCTATTCCAGTAGCCCCCAAGCACCTGTCTGCGGTGACTTGTGACTAGGATAGGTGCTTTGCTTTGAAATTGAACTCAACTGCTGTGTAGGAAAAATTCGCACACTGTAGCCCCCAAGCACTGAGTCCTTAGCTCTACTAGGACTCGGGGCTGCTGATTTGTTATCTGTCGGGTTCTTGGACCAAAAAACTTTTCCACGAGTAGCCCCCAAGCGCCGAGTTGTCAGCCTGCGACGACTTGGAGCTACAAATCCATGTAAATTATTGATACTTAACTTGAAGAAAAAATTCTGATCTGCGAGTAGCCCCCAAGCGCCAAGTTGTTGACTTGTGACGACTTGGAGCTGATGACTTGTTGACTAGGACCCATGCCTGCTGGTTGTAAGAGAAAAACTGACTCCTGAGTAGCCCCCAAGCGCCAAGTTGTTAACTTGTGACGACTTGGAGCTCATGAGTTCTTTGCTTGACTTGTAAATCTGACTTGTAAATTCTGACTTATCAATCCTGAGTTGCAAACTATGACTTGTCAATTCTGACTTGCAAAAACTTGACTTGTGATTGCAGAACCTTATCTCCAAGATGAAGAGAGATATGAAGGAGCTTGAGGACCAGGCAGCTGCTAGTGCCAGGTCTGCTATAGCTGAAAAAGAACGCTCCCTTCAACTTGAGAAGGATCTGAAGGTCTTGTCTGCTCAACTGGAGCAAGTGAGGAAAGAGTCGGCAGATGCCAAGAGGATTGCCCAAAAGGCACACAATGATCTGAAGGCTGTCTTTGACACCTGCCGCAAAGGCATTGGGGCCATGTGCCAACACATATTTGGTAAATTTGTAACTTTGCTTACTTCCTTTCTGCACCTTTCTGAACTGCTTTTAGACTGACAATCATTGATTTCTTTTCTGCAGGAGCTGAGTCCCCAAAACTCAAGCTGCCCACTAGCAAGCAATTGCATGAGATGCTTGACCACTGTCATGGGCTGCAAGAGGGAGCCCGTGCAGTGGTGAAATATTTGAACCCTAAGGGCAAGTGCCCCAAAGAGCCTGAACGTCTGGTGGACGAGTTGTCTAGGGCACCAGGTTATATGCGGCTGTGGAAGCAATCTTCTTTGAGGAGAGCATCCATCAAGATCCTTGCCCTAGCTCACAGCTATTACCCCACTGTCTTGGAGCCAGCAATGCTTACTATGGGGAAGCCGGAACAACATGAGGATGGCAAACCTTTCACCCAAGACGACTTCAAACTAAGGAGAAGCTGGTGCGGCCATACGCTTGTGAGATTGCCAACAAGATGGACCCTGAGGTATGGGTTCATCACTATGACTTGGAGAACAAAAGAGTTGCTCCAGAAACTCCTGAAATTGTAAAATTTGGCCGCCCCTCACAGGACTTAGCTGGTGCCCCTTCTTCTTCTACTACGCCGAGTTCTTCCTCTCTAGCGGCTCCTGTGCTTGACAAACCCACTGGTACGGAGCCTGTATTGAAGACTCCTGCTGCGCCCACTCCTTCAAGAGCTATCTCTGGCGACGCCCAGAGACAAGAAGAGTTGGCCAAGCACATGAAGAGTCCCAGAGGTACTGGTTTTTAAACTAAGAGAGTCGTCACCAAGCCTCCTGTGAAGCCGGCTCCTGCCTCTGCTGTTCAAACAAAAGACAAGTCTCCTGTGAAGAAGGACTCCCCGATTCCAGCTGAGGAGTCGACTCCTCTAGAGGACCATCCTTTGAATGACTTCTGAATGTTTGTAATGATGTGCTATTGGTGCTTAAACCTTGTAATGATGCACTGCTTGTGCAAAACCTTTTTAGGTCTTTTTGAACTACTTGTTCTGAAATTGTGCCAATCGGCTTATGATGACTTGCTTGTTAAATTATGAGATTTGATATGCACTATCTATGCAAGTCATTCTGTGGTTCTTATAACCTGTCTAATTATCCACTGATGAATAAGTAGGCCCTGCATGACTTTTCTTACAGCTTGTGCTGACAGGCTCCTAACACCTCATGTCCCTTAGGATTCATAAGAGCCGGAGACAAGTCATGCTTGTAGACTAGTCATATTGTGCAGGATGCATCTGACTTACCAGCGAGAAAATTAGGAAAAGTTTGGCTACTGTGCCGGGTTCAAGAGTCTAAGCTTGGACTTTTTTCACTGAAAAGCAAGCCCCCAAGAACCCGATGAACAAAGTTTAAAGAATAAAGCGCACTCACTGGGTGACTCGACTAAAGGACTCATATTCACAGAAGCCGGCTTTATTTCATTTGATCATAATAATTTGGTTACATCTAGGCATGGCTCACTGGGCTCTTTGCCTTTCAACTCATACAGCTATTACAACTTAAGTATAATAAGGACGCAACTGAGCTATGTTCCATGGCCTCTTTGCCTCTGCACAGGGATCCAGAGTATGAGCTGTGTCAGCTCCTTTACTTTCACTTGCCGGCTCTCGTACATCTATTAGATAGTACGACCCATTGTGCAAGTTCTTGCTTATGACGAACGGGCCTTCCCATGGTGGAGATAACTTGTGCATCCCTTCCCTGTTCTGGACAAGGCGAAGCACTAAGTCACCTTCCTGGAAAGTCCGAGTCTTGATTCTGCGTGCGTGATATCGCCGCAAGTCTTGCTGATAAACTGCTGATCTCTCAAGGGCTAACTCCCTTGCTTCCTCGAGTGCGTCGACCGAGTCCTGGCGAGCGAGTTCATTCTCTGTCTCGACTGTAATTGGCGACTCGTGGCGAGTCATGCAACAAGTCGCTTGGCAGGACGGCTTCTGCTCCATACACCATGAAGAAAGATGTGAAGCCAGTGGATCTGTTAGGAGTCGTTCTTATACTCCAGAGTACTGCTGGCAGCTCCTCAACTCAACACCCGGCGGCGCTCAGCAGGGGGACTCGGAGCTGAGGCTTAATTCCCTTCAGCAACTCCTGATTTGCCCTCTCTGCTTGTCCATTGGACTGTGGGTGTGCCACTGAGGCTAGGTCGAGTCTGATGTTGTTCTCACCGCAGAACTTGGCCATCTCTCCAACTGATAAGTTGGTACCATTGTCTGTAATGATGCTGTGAGGATATCCAAAGCGTGTTGCTATTTTCTTGAAAAATCTCACTGCTGATGCTCCGTCGACTCTGCTGACGGGTTCGACTTCCACCCACTTGGTGAATTTGTCAACTGCTACTAGCAGATGGGTCTTCTGGCAGGGCGACTTTGAGAAAGGGCCCACCATTGTAACATCCCAGATTTGGTACCCTAAAATATGGGCCAAATTTTCACTTTTTGCTTTGCATTGCATCATGGCATACATATTTAAATTGCTAAATTAAATATTGCAAACATTGAAATCTGTAAAAGGGAACAAACACTTCCTAAATTTTCAAACCAAATGCAATTGCTCAAATTGGCAAAACAAAATATTCTTGAGCTTACATATTTGTCCAGGAAGTTCCAAGAATACATTTCATAATGATTTGGGCAAAGTCAAATATTACCACACAATTAAATAAATTGGGACTTCAAATTTGAGTTAAAACAATTCCTACTTTGAAACCAAGCTAAACCTTTTCAAAAATTCAAACTAAAATCATGGGGAGATTCAATATTATTGTGAGAGTCTCCATGATTAATTTCATTAATTCTGGAAATACTTAAGTGCTCCAAATATTTATATTTTGGAAGTTATCAAAAATGAACATATTCAAACCCTATGAATAAATGTGGACCAAAACATTTTATTTGGCCTCACCAAATTTTGTGGAGCACCTAAAGGTTAAATGGAGCCTGTATGAATTTTTGGACATTTTATAGAAATGTTCTGGTGCCTCAATTAAATTGCCAAAGCCTCTGGTTTTAAATAAAATAGAAAAGAAGAAAAGGGGAAGGGGGTTTTCTAGAAAAGTGTCATCGTCACTGTGGGCGACAGTGGCAACACTGCCGCGCCATGCCGCCGTGGCCGTGCTGCCTTGCTCCCTGCCGGCCCCCCCTCTCCCTGGATCGATAAGTGGAGCGCCCACGCCGTGCTTCTCCCTCTCCTCCCTCACTTACCCTGGAAACCCTAACCCTAACCCTAGCTAGCTCCCATGACCGATGTCTAGCCGCCGCCGCCCCCCTTCGCATCGCCGGCGTTTGAAGCCGTCCACAAGTCTCGGTCTCTTTACTATACATGGAAGCGATGTTTGAGCTTATCGCATGATTGAGGTGTTGTGTGCCGATGATCCATTCCGAGCACACCTGCCAATGAGTTTTGGCCTGGGATTGGTAAACCCAGTAACCCTCAATTGTGTAGCATGACCGGTTACACAACGTTCCACTGTATAGTTCTGGGGTCGGGGCGCTACAAGTTGGTATCAGAGCAGGACTGCCTGTAGGAAACCCGTTCTATTGGTCGATGTCGAGTCTAGTGCGTGAAAATTATTTCTAACCTAAAAAGGAGTTGTGAAAACCATCTTAGGATTCTTTTTACTCCTTACCCAACTCGCTCTAACTCTGAGTCATCTTACCTCTATTTGATTTAGCGGTTCTTCTGCTCGTTTGCAAAATCCAAATCTTTAGGATCACGGGGTTGGATTCTACCTTTAGTCTACTGGTTAGCTCTGCTCGTCTGCCCATTCTAAAGCCTGAAGAGAGGAAGTATTGCATATCGTCAAGACATTCCCTTGCTTTAGCCCAAGATCTTGAACCGAAGGTCCCGGATTGTGCTAGGGCTCAGGTGTAATAATTCAGGAGGGTTGTCACCCTTGGGAGCATTATGCTATTGTGAGTCCCAGTACATGAAGCTGATCTTTAACCCAAGATCTTTTCCGTTGAACCCTGATGTTAATTCAAATCCTACATCAGGTTGGCAAAATTTGAAGTTAGTCTTTGAACTCGAGGTTGCAGCAGAAATTGACTTGCTCAGCAATGCTCTCCTTTGACACTAGCTGTAGCTAGACTCTCTGTCAGGGAATCATCTGAATCACGGCGGGATTGCTCTTAGCGAGTTTTCCATCAATAGTTGTGATTCCTCCACTAACACCCATTCATGAAACCCTTTCAGCACTAGTTGTTGGAAGAGTGCTAACAAGGGCTTCTACAAATCTCTTGGGATTGTTGTTAGCCCGGTTCCTTACTCTTAATCTGTTGTCCGACCCTTATCTGTCAGTTGACAGTCAAGTGTTATCGTGCATTGGTGTGTTCCGATGCATGTTACCCTTGTGGTGCGTCAATACATTCCACATCGGGATGTTAGGAGAAACAAACTCCGGTACCTTGTCCATTTCTCGGACCAGGTCAAAGTATTGTAATCCGCAGAATAAGATGCTTGTCTAGCTTTTGTTCTGTTCAACCTTAGAGTGTCACACTCTTTAATAACAAGAGGTCGTGCTTAGTCTCATGACTTACCGGATGAAGTGATGCTCTAACCCTTCCTTATCCATCTACCTCCGAGCTACTCGGGCTCGAGATTGTTGAGGATGCATATTGGGGTGGTAATCGGATATTCTTAGCAACTGATATTGCTTTGAAATCCAAGGACTGTGATGTCATTCTTAGCATGATTGGTAATCTGATCATCAAGCCGAGTTTGACTGTGCTGCCAAGTCCCTTGTTCAGGTGCACACCTTTGGTCAATGAGTTAGATTCATGTCGAAACTCTAAAGATCACAGCGTTCGCTTGGAAAAGCAAAGTGTCCTCTCGCAATCTAGCTAGTGCTCTGGAGCTTGACGCTGTGGTCAATTCCTGAGAACCTTACCCCTCGTTAACTGTTGTAACCCCTCTCTCGGACGTGTCAAGTCTGAAATATCCTGCATGCCTAACCAAATCTGAATCTCAAGCAGAAATGATGGTTGGTGTTCCTTAAGAGTATAACATAGGCCTTGTGTAAATCCGGCAAGTTTGAGGTGGTGGTTGCCCTACTTAACTGGAAGGTCTATTGTGATCAAAAAAGACTTGCTACCCCCATGGGTAGCTACACACCCTAAGTTTCACCGAAACGTATATGCAACGGTAAAATGAGATTGCTCAAGTAGACAAGGGGGACGTCACTAGTAGAGTTGATAGAATTATTAAAAAGTATTTTGAAATTTTTTCGAATTTTTTTCCATCCGCTGTGATTTTTTTAGTAAAGTTTGACCCAAAAGTCAACAAAAAAGTCAATTATGAAAAAAAGCTAAAAATGACGGCCAAAAAATATTTTTTTGAAAATTCCGAAACCAGTTTTATACACCAAATATCCGTGTTTTACTAGGAAAACAAGCTAAAACGGATACATACGGCTTGCATCTCCGTATAACGCATGGGTGTGTAGCTACCCATGCGGGTAGCAAATTGTCTCTCCTATTGTGATATCCTCTTGCCTTTCATAAAATCAAACCACTCTCCATGAGGATATTGTGCGACTTATTCTAGAAGTTGTCCTTATGGTCTCTTTCCAATCTTAAAAGTCCGACCTTTACTTGATGAACTATTGAAGGCTTTTCGAAGCCAGATAGTGGTATCTAGAACATCGAGGAGAACATTAACGTGGTGTTGCTAAAAATGTCCCTCGGTCATTTCTCCTATCCTTTGCTCGACCTTTGTTTGGTCAAGTTGTTCCTAGTCTTCCCCAATGGCTTATGGTCTTGTCCAAAGTTCATATTTCCAACCCTTGTAGAAAACTTGTCTATCACCTTGAACTATCTTCTGACTTTCTCGTCGGCACGTCATGCTTGTTACCTTACTCTCTGCAACAAGGAAGATCATCGTGGGATCGAGAAGATCGTTGAAGTTAAGGGTTGCCATGTTTCCCTCTTCCCTCTTCCTACTCTAGGAATCTCGGGACGAGATTCTTGTAAGGGGGGTAGATTTGTAACAGCCCAGATTTGGTACCCTAAAATATGGGCCAAATTTTCACTTTTTGCTTTGCATTGCATCACGGCATACATATTTAAATTGCTAAATTAAATATTGCAAACATTGAAATCTGTTAAAGGGAACAAACACTTCCTAAATTTTCAAACCAAATGCAATTGCTCAAATTGGCAAAACAAAATATTCTTGAGCTTACATATTTGTCCAGGAAGTTCCAAGAATACATTTCATAATGATTTGGGGAAAGTCAAATATTACCACTCAATTAAATAAATTGGGACTTCAAATTTGATTTAAACCAATTCCTACTTTGAAACCAAGCTAAACCTTTTCAAAAATTCAAACTAAAATCATAGGGAGATTCAATATTATTGTGAGAGTCTCCATGATTAATTTCATTCATTCTGGAAATACTTAAGTGCTCCAAATATTTATATTTTGGAAGTTATCAAAAATGAACATATTCAAACCCTATGAATAAATGTGGACCAAAACATTTTATTTGGCCTCACCAAATTTTGTGGAGCACCTAAAGGTTAAATGGAGCCTGTATGAATTTTTGGACATTTTATAGAAATGTTCTGGTGCCTCAATTAAATTGCCAAAGCCTCTGGTTTTAAATAAAATAGAAAAGAAGAAAAGGGGAAGGGGGTTTTCTAGAAAAGTGTCATCGCCACTGTGGGCGATAGTGGCAACACTGCCGCGCCATGCCGCCGTGGCCGTGCTGCCTTGCTCCCTGCCGGCCCCCCCTCTCCCTGGATCGATAAGTGGAGCGCCCACGCCGTGCTTCTCCCTCTCCTCCCTCACTTACCCTGGAAACCCTAACCCTAACCCTAGCTAGCTCCCATGACCGATGTCTAGCCGCCGCCGCCCCCCTTCGCATCGCCGGCATTTGAAGCCGTCCCAGAGCCATCCGAAGCCGCCGTCACCTCTGCCTCGCCGTGCTACACCTCCCCGCGCTAGGAATCGGGCAGGGGTGCCCGCATTTCGCCGGAAGCGTCCTCGCCCTGTCCGCGTCGGCCGGGCGCCGCCGAGCACCGATTCGCCGCCGGCTGGCCTCCCCTCACCTCACCGACCACGCCATCGCACTCGTGGTGAGCAGGCGCACCTCCCTGACCCCTTAGCTCTCCCCCTCTCCCTCTCTGTACTGCTGCCGGCGTGCACTGAGCCGCGCCGCCGCAACCATGGTCGCCGGCCATGCTCCGGTGACAATATGGTCTGCCCCTCCGCTCCTCCTGGCTCCTCTCCACTCCCTCTAGCTAGTGGGGCAGGTGACATCATCTAATTTCCAACCATTTCGACGAATTCGTGATCGACTTGCCGCAGCTCCCCCTGCTGATGTCATGCTGACGTCGTAGTTCATCTGTTTTAATTTTTCAGAAATTAACAGAAAATTGTGTGAGCAATATCTTTTAATTGGTAGATCCAAAAATTGCAAATAAGGTATCAGAAGGTTTATAATTTCATAACCTATCCAAATTTGTCACTCATACATGCAATTGAATTGTAAAATTTGAATTTAAATGTGGAAGTGCAATTCATCTAATAGTTATTCAAATTTTAGAAATTCATATCTAGAGTTTTATAATTCAGAAAAATGCAAATAATATGTCAAAATGCTCAGCAATAAAATGTCTATCTGTTAGTGCCATTGGTTAAATTATTTGGCCAAATTAATTTGCCTTTATTTATTAAACACTGAAATGGCAGAATATAGGTAGATTTTGGAAATTGCATAACTTTAGTTTTATTCATCCAAAAATTATGGTTAAGCTCTCAAAATGTTCAGGAAAACAACATCTACATGTTAGTGCTATTTCCATGCAGTAATGAACCTTTTAAATCGCTGTTTAACTAAAATTATTAAAATGGCAGAATTAATTCCAAATTTATAAAATACATATCTTGAGTTGTATTTGCTCAAAAATTATGAACAATAGCTCAAAATGTTCAGCAAGCCTTACGCTACCAGAATATGACATTTGAGAGACTTGTAGATTTAATTTTGGTGCTGCCCCTTAAAAATAAATAAATGGCAGAATTAAATCAAATATTAGAAATGTCATAACTTGTTCAATATTAGCTCAAAAATTGCAAATGATATACCAAAATGATCAGTGGATTAATACCTATCAAAGAAAGTCTTTTTCATGCATTTAGGAACCACATTTCAGTACTGGACATTTTGGTAAATAACCCAAATCACTAAGTTAAAGATGGAGTTTTAACCCGTTAATTGTGATATTTAATTTAGGGGTTCCATTTAACTTGTGGGACATGCCCAATACCTTTTCAGTGCATAATATGTCCATATCATCATGATTGTGCATTGCACCTGTATTCGTGTTATTTATTCCTTTCTTGTATTGTTTGTGTTTCGGTAGATTCTGGAGTCGAGGTTCCACCACAATACCTTGACAACCAGCGCGACCAGTACTACCAGCAAGGCAAGAGCTAACCTAACCTTCTTGGCATATCTCATATTACCCAAGTATTTTATCCACCATATTATTGCATTCGATTCTGGTGACAAGTTTTGGTCAGTATGTATAATATCCTATCAATTGCATGTTCCCTGAACCATTATCTGTTTCCCCACCTATGAACCATAGATTGAAGTGTTGGCCTGAGATAAATCATATCTGTTGTATGTCATGCTTAGATATGCTTAGCCATGCTTAGTCGAATGCTTAAGTTGTCCGTTGATTATTTCCAAAATTGTGAATTGAATGGAATGTTCGGACAGTGGTGGAGACTTGTGTTGATAATAAATTGCTAAGAAGGCTGGGATGAGTTGCCAACAAGGTCGTTGGTGTTTTGTCTCATTCTTGCCGCCTAGGCTGAGAGTGCTTTTAGCTAGAACCAAGAACCGAGCGTGCTACCATCGGTGGGGGTATGGGCCCCTTACTAACCGAATAATTAGTGCGGGCATATCCAAGGGTCCTCTAGTTTGCGCTTTCCATTTGCGAGTGTGTGGCCGAAGACGATGAAGAGAAGATGATGATGATGGTGATGATAGGAGTGGCGATGGGGCAGGGTGTTGAAATAGGCGCTGAACTTGTCCTGTCGTCACGATGATCCTTGGATAGTCTCACGCTTTGTAAAGGTTTAACCGCGCCCGCCCTGCCGGCTTTCCCCGGAAGAGAGCTAATTGTACAGGCAAGGGGTCGGACGGTACCGTTGGGTAAATTAGTACACCCCTGCAGGGTTTAATCTTTTCGAAAAGCCGTGTCCACGGTTATGGACAAAATTTTGGGAAAGGCGGATTAGCTCATAGAAAACCTGTACCTGATCTTTAATCAAATGGCAGCTAGAGGTTGCATAATCAACGTGTGCTAAAAGGGTTCATTTCCTCGAGGGAGATTCGAGGGAGTGCCTTGGTGGAGATAAGTGGAGTTTCTGAATACAGTAGGTTCCCCGTGAACCAAAGAGAAAAGTGTTACCCTCTTATCCCCTTATGAAAATCTTCTGATTAGACGATGCCTTGAGTCCTAGTCTTCGGAAGGAAACAAAACTCGCTTTATGCAAAACAACCACTTATATAGCTTTGCAGCCTCCGTCAGCATCGGGCCTATATCGCCCTACTAATTCTTGCGAGTACGTCGTACTCAGCCTTGCTTTGTTGCTTATTATTTGTTTCAGAGGAGGACGCCACCGAACTGGAAGGTGGGTTCTATGTTGACTTCGACGAGTAGTCTGGGGTTCCCAGGTGGCAGCTTGGGACGTCATGGAACAGGCTGGCACGGGATGATTATCTGTAGGCCTCTTAGGCCATAATTTGGATCTTGTTGTTTAGACAACTTTAATTTGCTTCCGCTGTTGTAATGATGGGTCAGTGACCTCTGATGTGTCATTTGCTATCTTTCTCAATTATATGAGTTGAACTATGATATCTTTGTGTCATAGAGTCTGTGATGTGCCAGTTCGTTCCACAAGTCTCGGTCTCTTTACTATACATGGAAGCGATGTCTGAGCTTATGGCATGATTGAGGTGTTGTGTGCCGATGATCCATTCCGAGCACACCTGCCAATGAGTTTTGGCCTGGGATTGGTAAACCCAGTAACCCTCAATTGTGTAGCATGACCGGTTACATAATGTTCCACTGTATAGTTCTGGGATCGGGGCGCTACAAATTGGTATCAGAGCAGGACTGCCTGTAGGAAACCCGTTCTATTGGTCGATGTCGAGTCTAGTGCGTGAAAATTATTTCTAACCTAAAAAGGAGTTGTGAAAACCATCTTAGGATTCTTTTTACTCCTTACCCAATTCACTCTGATCTCGGAGCCATCTTACCTCTATTTGATTTAACGGTTCTTCTGCTCGTCTGCAAAATCCAAATCTTTAGGATCACAGGGTTGGATTCTACCTTTAGTCTACTGGTTAGCTCTGCTCGTCTGCCCATTCTAAAGCCCGAAGAGAGGAAGTATTGCGGATCGTCAAGACATTCCCTTGCTTTAGCCCAAGATCTTGAACTGAAGGTCCCGGATTGTGCTAGGGCTCAGGTGTAATAATTCAGGAGGGTTGTCACCCTTGGGAGCATTATGCTACTGTGAGTCCCAGTACATGAAGCTGATCTTTAACCCAAGATCTTTTCCGTTGAACCCTGATGTTAATTCAAATCCTACATCAGGTTGGCAAAATTTGAAGTTAGTCTTTGAACTCGAGGTTGCAGCAGAAATTGACTTGCTCAGTAATGTTCTCCTTTGACACTAGCTGTAGCTAGACTCTCTGTCAGGGAATCATCTGAATCACGGCGGGATTGCTCTTAGCGAGTTTTCCATCAATATTTGTGATTCCTCCACTAACACCCATTCATGAAACCCTTTCAGCACTAGTTGTTGGAAGAGTGCTAACAAGGGCTTCTACAAATCTCTTGGGATTGTTGTTAGCCCGGTTCCTTACTCTTAATCTGTTGTCCGACCCTTATCTGTCAGTTGTACAGTCAAGTGTTATCGTGCATTGGTGTGTTCCGATGCATGTTACCCTTGTGGTCCGTCAATACATTCCACATCGGGATGTTAGGAGAAACAAACTCCGGTACCTTGTCCATGTCTTGGACCAGGTCAAAGTATTGTAATCCGCAGAATAAGATGCTTGTCTAGCTTTTGTTCTGTTCAACCTTAGAGTGTCACACTCTTTAATAACAAGAGGTCGTGCTTAGTCTCATGACTTACCGGATGAAGTGATGCTCTTACCCTTCCTTATCCATCTACCTCCGAGCTACTCGGGCTCGAGATTGTTGAGGATGCATATTGGGGTGGTAATCGGATATTCTTAGCAACTGATATTGCTTTGAAATCCAAGGACTGTGATGTCATTCTTAGCATGATTGGTAATCTGATCATCAAGCCGAGTTTGACTGTGCTACCAAGTCCATTTGTTCAGGTGCACACCTTTGGTCAATGAGTTAGATTCATGTCGAAACTCTAAAGATCACAGCGTTCGCTTGGAAAAGCAAAGTGTCCTCTCGCAATCTAGCTAGTGCTCTGGAGCTTGACGCTGTGGTCAATTCTTGAGAACCTTACCCCTCGTTAACTATTGTAACTCCTCTCTCGGACGTGTCAAGTCTGAAATATCCGCATGCCTAACCAAATCTGAATATCAAGCAGAAATGATGGTTGGTGTTCCTTAAGAGTATAACATAGGCCTTGTGTAAATCGGGCAAGTTTGAGGTGGTGGTTGCCCTACTTAACTGGAAGGTCTATTGTGATATCCTCTTGCCTTTCATAAAATCAAACCACTCTCCATGAGGATATTGTGCGACTTATTCTAGAAGTTGTCCTTATGGTCTCTTTCCAATCTTAAAAGTCCGACCTATACTTGATGAACTATTGAAGGCTTTTCCGAAGCCAGATAGCGGTATCTAGAACATCGAGGA
The DNA here is from genome assembly GCA_012064385.1 of Puccinellia tenuiflora. Taxonomy (NCBI): domain Eukaryota; kingdom Viridiplantae; phylum Streptophyta; class Magnoliopsida; order Poales; family Poaceae; genus Puccinellia; species Puccinellia tenuiflora. The sequence continues at coordinate 455,789 of QRDG01000867.1, read as the reverse complement.
GAACATTAATGTGGTGTTGCTAAACATGTCTCTCGGTCGTTTCTCCTATCCTTTGCTCGACCTTTGTTTGGTCAAGTTGTTCCTAGTCTTCCCCAATGGCTTATGGTCTTGTCCAAAGTTCATAATTCCAACCCTTGGAGAAAACTTGTCTATCACCTTGAACTATCTTCTGACTTTCTCGTCGGCACGTCATGCTTGTTACCTTACTCTCTGCAACAAGGAAGATCACTGTGGGATCGAGAAGATCGTTAAAGTTAAGGGTTGCCATGTTTCCCTCTTCCCTCTTCCTACTCTAGGAATCTCGGGACGAGATTCTTGTAAGGGGGGTAGATTTGTAACAGCCCAGATTTGGTACCCTAAAATATGGGCCAAATTTTCACTTTTTGCTTTGCATTGCATCATGGCATACATATTTAAATTGCTAAATTAAATATTGCAAACATTGAAATCTGTAAAAGGGAACAAACACTTCCTAAATTTTCAAACCAAATGCAATTGCTCAAATTGGCAAAACAAAATATTCTTGAGCTTACATATTTGTCCAGGAAGTTCCAAGAATACATTTCATAATGATTTGGGCAAAGTCAAATATTACCACTCAATTAAATAAATTGGGACTTCAAATTTGAGTTAAACCAACTAGTCGTTAACCCGTGCATCTGCATGCACGGGCTAGCAACTTCAAATGACACACACATAGTAGAAGCATCTTATTACATACGGATTATAAACACCAAAAATATTGGATAAGGATTTTGTAGTACTATTACAAAACCAAAATAATAGTTTTCCATGGAAATTCTGCCTCTTCTACTTTCATGATATTCTAGTAAGATTGGATGGCAACGATTTCTCATTTTATCTCTTTCTTCTCACTTTATCTCCTTTCTATTTTCGCTAATGTGAGAGGCGTCGGCAGCCTCAACCACAGTTCAAGCTTCGACTCACGACATGACTTTATCATACCATAATTAACCCATAGAGGAAAACAAAAGAACTTCTTTAATTTGCGCTACTGTTAAAGCAATTTACATATATAGGGTTTGGTGACATGCTGCTTAATCAAATACGTATTCGAATTTTGGTCAGCTTATATCTATATTAATACATAAGTAGCTCTCCCGACGCCATATTGATCCATACTTAACTAAATTAATACTGGTAACATGTATGTCTTACATGGCTATTACCATCTGCAAATTATAACACAGCACTGTACGGGAACAACACCTTGTTGGAATAGAGTAGGCTATGGACAGATACATCCTTGAACACCATGCTTATCCTTGAACTGTACATACACAGTTAGTTTAAATTGATTGACGGAGTACTCAGTTATTGTTGTTCTCAATGCTATTGTGACCTGGAAATTGGAAAGATCCCATGAAATAATACTTTTTTATAGAGCATGAATTTGAACTGATAGTTGATTTTCATTAGAAGCTTACATTGAAGTTATGTTGGCAGCAAACCTGATTAATACTGAACAATATGTAAAACAGTAAAGTAAATAGTTATAGCTGAAATTCACTTTGGCTCCACGTGCATTTGCTCACTTCACCGGAAAACACATTTAGAAGTGTAATGTTTTTTCAAAAAACAATCGCACACCTTATATGTGCTCAAGTAAAGTTTCTCGAGAAACTGGCATTTATAGTGGCCTTAATTATGTTTGCTTTTAAATTTATCCATGCAAGTGTCAAATTTTAGTGCGTTTAAAATAGGAATGTTATTTCCCACCAAAATGCATATGTTCCACAATTAACAATAACTTCCATATATATGATATTAATTTTTAATTAAGGAGTCAAATAAAGTTATGTAAATAATACGTCAAGTTGTAGTGTCAAATATACAGTTGTTTTTAGAAGAAGTGCCGCTTCATATTAGAGAAAAACAGAATACTACTATCGAAGAAGATGCAAATGAGGCCATAGATCAAATAACATGAAATTTTACCTGAAAGGATCATAGGACATCACTTGATAAATTTTCCAACTTCTATTGATTCCCTTGCCTCCGTGGTGCATGGATATGGTACACATGTAAATTAATCGACACTTGCTTATATTAGATATGTGTTGGTGCAGAAGGTAATGCATGGCAAGAGACATTACATTTTAACTCTACTTTGATTGGTCCAGCCAAGAAGTTCGGATTGTGTTAATCATGGCAAGGAGTCTACACAGAAATAACGAAGATAGGAGGAATTAAAGAACGATGGACGAAGGGTCTACAGTAATTGTGACTGACGCAAGTTGTCTAGTCTTTGGCTACATGGATAATTATCCAGCAATCAGAACTCTCAACCAAGAAGATTCTTAATCATCAAGAAAATATCTGAAGGAAAAAACGACATATTTCCTATTCGTATAATCCTACCACAAATAAAGAGAGCGACAGGTGTTGTGAAAGATAAATGGTACAGATTATTTTCTCTATGCATTTAGAAATCAAAATATTCACAAAAGCAGAAAAATTGATCAGTTTTATACTGGCTACTTAAAATAGATGTATGAAGATTCAGTTATTAGAACTTCAATTACCCTATATTAGATAACTGACTGCACCGCAAGAAAACAACCATTCGTTAAAGCTATTTTCCTGTATATGTTTTCTTGTAGTCCACTATATATTGCAGTTATTTCTTGTGATGGACAAAGTAGGACACCCGAAAATAATAGTTTAATAAATGAAAGATAAACTGAATCATTAGAGCTTGCAATAACCGCCTCCAAACTCTCGAAAATAATATGGATGTAAGTATTTTTTTTTATCAACAATGACACTTTAAGCACATCCCTTTGACTGTCCAGTATTCTTGTGTGACCTGAACCTCTAAACATTCTTCCACGGCCCTTATACGTATTAGTTATTTTTCTAAACAAAGAGATAGGGTGGTCGGCCTATATGATAGTTTATGGATGACAAAGCTGCAATTAGAAATAATGACATAAATGTGAAGCTGTAAATTGACGCTTATCATGAATTCAGATATATTACCTTTTTGCACACTGTATTGACGACCAATGAAACCCCAGTTCTGAATAGAGGAGAGCTCTAGAAAATAATAGAAATAATACAGAATCAGCGTGTTTCACAAATGCACACTTCTGCAGTAATTTTAATACCACTTGTATAAGAAAAGCATACCATCGTTACCATCTATACACTGCACTCTGAGATGGCTACTTCTACTTCAGTTAGATGCAGAAATAGGATATGAGCAACCACTAAAACTGAATTTAAGTAATTACAGAACTGGACTGCAATGTGGTCAGAACATAGGACCTGGGGAGACACGAAGCTGCTTGATCGGATCCTACCTTTTTCATGAAGCTGCTGATGTGTGATTGCAAGGAAAGGAGACGCAGCGAAACGGCTGATGAGGAACGGAGGCGGTAGGTGTCGAGGAGACGGCGGCGGAGACAAAGCAGATGTGGTTAAGGATCGACTCTGCGATTAATCAGACGAAAGAAAGCTTGCAGCACGTGAGAGTTAACTGGAAAGGCGACGCCCGCTGCCGGAGATCGACGTGCAGCTCCAACCTGTCTGGCTTCGACCGCTGGCCAGATACCTGCTTCCGCCGCGCGGCAGCTCGCCTGCCCGGCCTCCCCAACACCAGGGTACCATCTAGGGTTAGAGATGTCCAGACACACGTACGTACATGTCTAGACTGAAGGGATCGGTGGATTCCGCGAGGACGTCGTTTCTTTTCCATCCCGTGAAAGATTTCTCTCGAGGCGTGCACGTGGGATAGAAAGTGGACTCTTTTTGTCTATTCATCTGACGGCTCTACATACCTAATGCGGAAGATCGGATGGTTAATTTTCTTAGTTGTTGACGATTAACGTGGTGCTTCCGTTGGTGCCTCCAATTAGTAAATATATATAAGATCCTACTTTGAAACCAAGCTAAACCTTTTCAAAAATTCAAACTAAAATCATGGGGAGATTCAATATTATTGTGAGAGTCTCCATGATTAATTTCATTCATTCTGGAAATACTTAAGTGCTCCAAATATTTATATTTTGGAAGTTATCAAAAATGAACATATTCAAACCCTATGAATAAATGTGGACCAAAACATTTTATTTGGCCTCACCAAATTTTGTGGAGCACCTAAAGGTTAAATGGAGCCTGTATGAATTTTTGGACATTTTATAGAAATGTTCTGGTGCCTCAATTAAATTGCCAAAGCCTCTGGTTTTAAATAAAATAGAAAAGAAGAAAAGGGGAAGGGGGTTTTCTAGAAAAGTGTCATCGTCACTATGGGCGACAGTGGCAACACTGCCGCGCCATGCCGCCGTGGCCGTGCTGCCTTGCTCCCTGCCGGCCCCCCCTCTCCCTGGATCGATAAGTGGAGCGCCCACGCCGTGCTTCTCCCTCTCCTCCCTTACTTACCCTAGAAACCCTAACCCTAACCCTAGCTAGCTCCCATGACCGATGTCTAGCCGCCGCCGCCCCCCTTCGCATCGCCGGCGTTTGAAGCCGTCCCAGAGCCAGCCGAAGCCGCCGTCACCTCTGTCTCTCCGTGCTGCACCTCCCCGCGCTAGGAATCGGGCAGGGGAGCCCGCATTTCGCCGGAAGCGTCCTCGCCCTGTCCGCGTCGGCCGGGCACCGCCGAGCACCGATTCGCCGCCGGCTGGCCTCCCCTCACCTCACCGAACACGCCATCGCACTCGTGGTGAGCAGGCGCACCTCCCCGACCCCTTAGCTATCCCCCTCTCCCTCTCTGTACTGCTGCCGGCGTGCACTGAGCCGCGCCGCCGCAACCATGATCGCCGGCCATGCTCCGGTGACCATATGGTCTGCCCCTCCGCTCCCCCTGGCTCCTCTCCACTCCCTCTAGCTAGTGGGGCAGGTGACATCGTCTAATTTCCAACCATTTCGACAAATTCGTGATCGACTTGCCGCAGCTCCCCCTGCTGATGTCATGCTGACGTCGTAGTTCATCTGTTTTAATTTTTTAGAAATTAACAGAAAATTGTGTGAGCAATATCTTTTAATTGGTAGATCCAAAAATTGCAAATAAGGTATCAGAAGGTTTATAATTTCATAACCTATCCAAATTTGTCACTCATACATGCAATTGAATTGTAAAATTTGAATTTAAATGTGGAAATGCAATTCATCTAATAGTTATTCAAATTTTAGAAATTCATATCTAGAGTTTTATAATTTAGAAAAATGCAAATAATATGTCAAGATGCTCAGCAAGAAAATGTCTATCTGTTAGTGCCATTGGTTAAATTATTTGGCCAAATTAATTTGCCTTTATTTATTAAACACTGAAATGGCAGAATATAGGTAGATTTTGGAAATTGCATAATTTAGTTTTATTCATCCAAAAATTATGGTTAAGCTCTCAAAATGTTCAGGAAAACAACATCTCCATGTTAGTGCTATTTCCATGCAGTAATGAACCTTTTAAACTGCTGTTTAACTAAAATTATTAAAATGGCAGAATTAATTCCAACTTTAGAAAATACATATCTTGAGTTGTATTTGCTCAAAAATTATGAACAATAGCTCAAAATGTTCAGCAAGCCTTAAGCTACCAGAATATGACATTTGAGAGACTTGTAGATTTAATTTTGGTGCTGCCCCTTAAAAATAAATAAATGGCAGAATTAAATCAAATATTAGAAATGTCATAACTTGTTCAATATTAGCTCAAAAATTGCAAATGATATACCAAAATGATCAGTGGATTAATACCTATCAAAGAAAGTCTTTTTCATGCATTTAGGAACCACATTTCAGTACTGGACATTTTGGTTAATAACACAAATCACTAAGTTAAAGATGGAGTTTTAACCCGTTAATTGTGATATTTAATTTAGGGGTTCCATTTAACTTGTGGGACATGCCCAATACCTTTTCAGTGCATAATATGTCCATATCATCATGATTGTGCATTGCACCTGTATTCGTGTTATTTATTCCTTTCTTGTATTGTTTGTGTTTCGGTAGATTCTGGAGTCGAGGTTCCACCACAATACCTTGACAACCAGCGCGACCAGTACTACCAGCAAGGCAAGAGCTAACCTAACCTTCTTGGCATATCTCATATTACCCAAGTATTTTATCCACCATATTATTGCATTCGATTCTGGTGACAAGTTTTGGTCAGTGTATATAATATCCTATCAATTGCATGTTCCCTGAACCATTATCTGTTTCCCCACCTATGAACCATAGATTGAAGTGTTGGCCTGAGATAAATCATATCTGTTGTATGTCATGCTTAGATATGCTTAGCCATGCTTAGTCAAATGCTTAAGTTGTTCGTTGATTATTTCCATAATTGTGAATTGAATGGAATGTTCGGACAGTGGTGGAGACTTGTGTTGATAATAAATTGCTAAGAAGGCTGGGATGAGTTGCCAACAAGGTCGTTGGTGTTTTGTATCATTCTTGCCGCCTAGGATGAGAGTGCTTTTAGCTAGAACCAAGAACCGAGTGTGCTACCATCAGTGGGGGTATGGGCCCCTTACTAACCGAATAATTAGTGCGGGCGTATCCAAGGGTCCTCTAGTTTGCGCTTTCCATTTGCGAGTGTGTGGCTGGTGATGAAGAGAAGATGATGATGGTGATGATAGGAGTGGCGATGGGGCAGGGTGTTGAAATAGGCGCTGAACTTGTCCTGTCGTCACGATGACCCTTGGATAGTCTCACGCTTTGTAAAGGTTTAACCGCGCCCGCCCTGCCGGCTTTCCCCGGAAGAGAGCTAATTGTACAGGCAAGGGGTCGGACGGTACCGTTGGGTAAATTAGTACACCCCTGCAGGGTTTAATCTTTTCGAAAAGCCGTGTCCACGGTTATGGACAAAATCTTGGGAAAGGCGGATTAGCTCATAGAAAACCTAAACCTGATCTTTAATCAAATGGCAGCTAGAGGTTGCATAATCAACGTGTGCTAAAAGGGTTCATTTCCTCGAGGGAGGTTCGAGGGAGTGCCTTGGTGGAGATAAGTGGAGTTTCTGAATACAGTAGGTTCCCCGTGAACCGAAGAGAAAAGTGTTACCCTCTTATCCCCTTATGAAACCTTCTGATTAGACGATGCCTTGAGTCCTAGTTTTCGGAAGGAAACAAAACTCGCTTTATGCAAAACAACCACTTATATAGCTTTGCAGCCTCCGTCAGCATCGGGCCTATATCGCCCTACTAATTCTTGCGAGTACGTCGTACTCAGCCTTGCTTTGTTGCTTATTATTTGTTTCAGAGGAGGACGCCACCGAACTGGAAGGTGGGTTCTATGTTGACTTCGACAAGTAGTCTGGGGTTCCCAGGTGGCAGCTTGGGACGTCATGGAACAGGCTGGCACGGGATGATTATCTGTAGGCCTCTTAGGCCATAATTTGGATCTTGTTGTTTAGACAACTTTAATTTGCTTCCGCTGTTGTAATGATGGGTCAGTGACCTCTGATGTGTCATTTGCTATCTTTCTCAATTATATGAGTTGAACTATGATATCTTTGTGTCGTAGAGTCTGTGATGTGCCAGTTCGTTCCACAAGTCTCGGTCTCTTTACTATACATGGAAGCGATGTCTGAGCTTATGGCATGATTGAGGTGTTGTGTGCCGATGATCCATTCCGAGCACACCTGCCAATGAGTTTTGGCCTGGGATTGGTAAACCCAGTAACCCTCAATTGTGTAGCATGACCGGTTACACAACGTTCCACTGTATAGTTCTGGGGTCCGGGCGCTACAACCATATCAAGCCCCCAAACTGCAAACGACCAAGTGATAGGAATAGTTCTGAGTTCTTGGGCTGGCACGTGGTCTTGCCTTGCGTACCTTTGATACCCATCACAGACTCGAACTATCTTCTCAGCGTCCAGATGTGCTGTTAACCAAAAGAACCCGTGCCTGAAAGCTTTTGACACCAAGGATCTAGTGGATGCATGATGACCACAATCACCTGCATGAATCTCTTGCAATATTTGCTTGCCCTCTTCTGGAGATACACACCTCTGGTAGATTCCAGTGACACTCCTTCTGTACAACTCGCCATTAATGACTGTGTAGGACTTGCATCGTCTTATGAGCCGTCTCTGTTTGACTTCATCCTGTGGGAGTTCACCCCTAAGGAGATATGCAAGATAGGGCTCTGTCCATGCTGGTATTGCTCGTACTGCTGCCACCAGTGCCGACTCTAGATCTGGGGAGGCTAACTCCTCCTCTGAGGGCAACTTGACTGACGGGTGGTGAAGTTCATCCACAAATACATTTGGTGGTACTTTCTCTCTATGAGAGCCGAGTCGTGGTAACGCATCTGCGGCCTCGTTCTTGCGTCTGTCAATATGCTCCACTTGATAACCAGAAAAGAACCCGGCTATCTGTTCAACTGCTCTTCTATAAGCCGCCATGTTTGCATCCTTCGAGTCCCAAGTTCCAGACACTTGCTGGGCTATGAGATCCGAGTCTCCGAAGCACCTGATACGCTTGATATTCATCTCCTTGGCCAAACACAAGCCGTGTAGCAAAGCCTCGTAATCTGCCATATTGTTTGTGCAATCAAAATGCAACTGAAGAACATATGCCAACTTATCTCCTTTTGGTGAAGTTAGGACCACGCCGGCTCCTGAGCCCTCTAGCTGTCTGGACCCGTCGAAGTGCATTGTCCAATATTTGGTGCAAGGTGAACTTGGTGAGGACGTGCAATCAGTCCAATCATTGACGAAGTCGACCAAAGCTTGAGATTTAATTGCTGTCCTCGGCTCATATGTGATATGGTAAGGACCCAACTCAATTGCCCACTTGGCGACTCGACCTGTTGCATCTCTGTTGCGTATGATATCAGCTAGCGGTGCTGAACTCACCACTTTGATTGGATGCTCTTGGAAATAGTGCTTAAGCTTCCTACTTGCAAGGAAAACTCCATAGACTAGCTTCTGCCATTGAGGGTACCTTTGCTTTGACTCTGTGAGGACTTCACTGATGTAATAAACATGCCTCTGTACTGGGTACTCCTTTCCTTCCTCTGATCGTTCCACAACTACTACTGCACTGACCACCCTTTCATTGGCAGCCACATATAACAGCATGGGCTCCTTATCTGTAGGAGTTGCAAGCACTGGTGCTGACGATAGGGTTTTCTTCAAGCCCTCAAAAGCATCGTCGGCTTCTTGATCCCATATGAATTTATCTGACTTCTTTAGGAGTCGGTAGAGAGGACCCGCCTTCTCCCCGAGTCTTGAGATGAATCTGCTGAGAGTTGCTACACAACCAGCGAGTTTCTGAACGTCCTTTAGACAAGTCGGCTTCTGCAAATTATGAATAGCCTTGATTTTCTCTGGGTTTGCTTCAATGCCTCTCTCTGAAACAATGAAGCCTAGGAGTTTGCCTGCAGGGATTCCAAAAACACACTTGGTTGGATTGAGTTTCATCTTGTACTTGCGCAGGTTATCAAAGGTTTCTGTCAGGTCTGCTATCAGAGAGTCTGCCTTCTGAGACTTGACCACTACATCATCCACATAAGCGTGAATATTCCTTCCAATCTGTTCTTTGAAACAATTTTGGATACACCTCTGATATGTGGCTCCTGCGTTCTTGAGTCCAAAGGGCATTGTTGTGTAACAAAATGCTCCAAAGGGCGTAATGAAAGACGTCTTCAGCTCATCCTCAATGTTGAGTTTGATCTGGTGGTACCCTAAGTAGGCATCCAAAAAACAGAGTAACTCTGACCCCGCTGTGGAGTCAATGATCTGGTCAATACGAGGCAATGCAAACGGGTCCTTAGGGCAATGCTTGTTAAGACCCGTGAAGTCGATGCACATCCGCAACTCTCCTGTTTTCTTTGGCACTAGCACTGGATTGGCCACCCACTCTGGGTGAAAGACTTCCTTGATGAACTCGGCTGCGAGGAGCCGAGCCACCTCTTCTCCGATGGCTTTCCTCCTGTCATCATGAAACTTGCGCAGACCTTGCTTAACTAGTCTTGCATTGGGGTTAACGTGTAAGCTGTGCTCGGCGAGTTCTCTCGGGACTCCTGGCATGTCCGATGGCTTCCATGCAAAGACGTCCCGGTTCTCACGGATGAACTCGACGAGCGCGCTTTCCTATTTATCAGAGAGGTGTGCCCCAATGGTGAACTGCTTGGAGGAATCACCAGGGGTAAAGTCGACTTGCTTTGTATCCTGAGCTGACTTGAATTTCATCTTCTCTTCTGTGGCCGGCTTCTTAAGGACCGAGTTGTCCTCCGGGTCCACGTTTGCCTTGTAAAATTTTAGCTCCTCTTGAGCACAAGCTGTCTCGGCCATTGCCGCATCACCTAGCTCACACTCCAATGCCATCTGTCTGCTGCCATTAACTGTAATGACTCCTGCTGGACCTGGCATCTTGAGCTTCAAGTAAACATAGCATGGTCTGGCCATGAACTTAAAGTACGCTGGTCGACCAAAGAGAGCATGGTATGGACTCTTAAGATTCACTACCTCAAAAGGCATAATCTCTGAATGAAAATTCTCCACTGTGCCAAAAGCAACCTCAAGATAGATCTTACCGGTTGGCTTGGCTGACTTCCCTGGTACGATTCCATGAAAAACTGTCTCAGTGGGTATTAGCTGCCTATCATGCAGCTGCATCCTCTTGAATGTGTCATAATATAAGATATTGATACTACTTCCACCATCCATGAGCACTTTGTTCAATGTATAGCCCCCAACTTGAGGTGCCACCACCAAGGCTAGCTGCCCTGGGTCGTCGACTCTTGGCGGATGATCTGCCCGACTCCATGTGATGGTTTGCTCTGACCACCTGAGCCACTGTGGGAGTGCCGGCTCCATTGCATTGACAACTCTAACTTTTAATTTCTTGGCACGTGTCGTGGGGTTGTCACGGCAAGTCCTTCCTCCAGGAAGGTGAGTTCTGGGGCCATCGATGCTTGAAGTATGTAGGAGAGATTATTCTCGCCTGGGGACACAGATTTACCCAGGTTCGGCCCCTCTTGATTAGAGGTAAAGACCTACTTCCTGCTTTCCTTTACTGCTTTAGATCTGATCTCGATTACAAGGTTCTGGCTCCTCTCTGGGGAGTCGGCGACTATCAAACTAGTGTTTCTGGATTGCTTAGGACTTGAGACTTATCGATCTAAGGTCCAGGGCCCTCCTTATAAAGGTGGCCGGGTCCCTGGGCTTACAGGTTACACCGAGTCACACTAGAACACGGAGTCCTACTCTACATCTTGGTCTTCCAAGTTAGGGCTCCGGGTTGTACTTGGACTCCTTCCTGACGGGTCCCTTCTCTATCATGGGCCTTGGTCGGCTTGTCTCCAGCCCAACCCATGCGACTTGATACGTGACTCGGCTTTGGCCTTCTTGGTCTTGGCGGGTCTACTTTCCGGGTCCATGGGCCTACCTATAAAGTATCCCCCTATCAGTACCCCCGAATTTATCTCGGGCGCAGCTTGGCGGCTTTCTCCAACTCGTTGGTTCGACTTCCTGGGTCGACTCCTTCCACTTGAGCCACAGGCTCCAAAGTCGCTTGCTGCTAGCTCCAAGATGAATTCCTGCACAAAAACATAATACACATATAAAATGAGTCCATCCACATTCCTTGTTCAAGCCACCACTCTTGCCTTGGCACTAGCAGGCCGAGTTTGTTGTGACTCCTGCGAACAAGGGCTAAATAACCTGACTCTCAATGTCACAGGACTCGCCATTCTGAGACAAGCCGGCTTCTTCCACTTCTGTGACTTCAGTTTTTCTATTATCACTTCCTGTCTAGCCTTTTAGCCATCGAGTCGTTATTACCGAATCGCTATCCACAATTTACTGTGGACCACCTCTGTAACTCTTTAGGGTTTTTACCCCTTTATAAATTGCGATGGGTTAGGTCTGGAAACCCTCACTTGCCCCTTCATCTCAAATTCTCTCCTTTCTCTTTGCGCTCATCCCTTCCCGCACTCAGCACACACCGCCCTCTCACCATGGCACCCAAGCGCGCAAAGACCGCACCCAAGGCCAAGGCTTCCTCGTCGAGCAGGACGGTGGACATTGCCGCCGCGGCCGCCGCCGCCGCAAAATCCTCATCAAGGCGATCGATTTCTGCCGATTGGGGTGGATCCACGGTTACGGCGGAGCAATTGAAGATGCATCGGCTTACAGGCCTCATTCCTTCCAACGCACAAGCTCGAGCTCCAGGGGATGAAGTCGTGCCCGCTCCTGCTAAGGGCGAGGTAGTGGTTTTCATGGAGCATCTGTTCCGCGGGTTTTCTCCCCCCGGTAATCTCTTCTTCCGCCAACTTCTTGAGCTTTACCAGCTACGGATTCATGACTTGGCTCCGAATTCCATTCTCACTCTATCCAATTTCGTAACTTTGTGTGAGGATTACCTCCAAATCAAGCCTGATCTCAACCTCTGGCTTGAACTTTTCTATTGCAACCCCCAGCCCGAAACTTCCGGGGCCCTCTCCTCCAATGCGGCGCCGTCGCTCTCCAACGGCGCCTCCACTCTGTCTTTCCAAAACCAGTCTTTCCCAACCGCATCAAGGATTGGCAAAAAACCTTCTTCTACTGCAAGGATACCTCCCCTGCAGGTGAACCAAAACTCCCTCTATTCTCTGAGGACCGCCTCCAGGCGACTCCCCTCATGAAAGCTAGATGCTCAGAGGCCTCCCGGCCAAGAGTCGAGTCCCTGATCACTCGGATTCGGGCCCTCTTATCCCACAATCTAGAAAATATGGATCTAGTCCGCTGCTGGACCACTTGGAGAATTCAGCCCCTGAGTCCTAGGACTCGGCTTATCTGCTCATACACTCGCTGCGCTGGCGATGACCTCCGGGTGACGGAGCAACTGTCTGATGGACCCGAACTTGGTCGGCTTATCAAAAAGCTGACTGGGAAGCCGGTGAAGGACCAGGCACATTTTGGGCTGCAGCCCTTCTGCTCTACCAACCTAGCTCCGGACATAAGCCTTGAACTTTACCTCACTTCTAACTTGATCTTACTTGTATCGCTTACTAACTCATTTTCTTTGACTCTGTTGCAGCTCACCGACTCCTTCTGGAAGCCGGCCTCTGGCGCTGGCACTGAAAGTAAAACTGAGGCCGAAGCTGAGGCTGAAGAGGAGACTCCTGCCACAGATCAAACTGCTGTGGCAGAAGATACTGATAACGATGACGAGGAGTCCTCCCAGGAGGCTCCCGCTGAAGATGATGCTGCTGATGAGGAGTCCTCGCCAGAGGCTCCAACCGAAAATGTTATTGAAGAGGAGTCCTCTCAAGAGGCTCCCATTGTGGAGGATACTGACAATGACGAGTCCTCTCCGGAGGCTCCCGTCACTAAACAAACTGACACCACTTCTGCTGCTGCTCAACCATCATTATCTGAAGAGTCCTCAGCCAAGAGTCACTCTTCTTCTTCCCCAGCCTCTAACAACAATGGATCTCGAGAGGCTATTCCCAAGGTACCACTTTCACGAGTCCTTGGGTCCACTCGCTCACCTGCTAAGCCTGAAGAGCACATGCAGAGTGTTATCGCTGCCAGGAAGAGGAAACTACGCTCTGATGGGCCTGCAGATGCTCCTGAGCCTCTGCCTGTCTCGCACCAGCGGAAGTCGACTTCTCCTCCCCACAAGGACGACTCCTACCACTCCGGGATGTCAATGCCTTCCTCAGACTCTCAGGCCTCCCTGGACCTGGAGACTAATGTTGGGTAAGACTCCTCTGTCTACTGTAATTGCATTCAAATGACTTCTGCCTTTTTCCTTTTCACTAGATTTATTGCTGATTTCTGTCTTTGCATATTTCAGAGCTCGGCCTTGTGCCAAGGTAACTAAGCTCCCAGGCATGGCTGATGTTACATCTGGTCGTGGACCTGTACCTCCCTCGACTTCTCAAACAACGAGCACGAGGACAGGTCCCTCCACTGCTGCATCTGCTGGTGCAACCACAGCTCCCACCATTCCCGAGTCTCCTTCAAGGACCCGGGCGGCGACTCCACAGACTGTCCAGCCCTCTTCTGGGACTGAGACTCCTGATACTGCACCTCAAACTCATCCGGCTCCTATGAAGCCGACTCCTGCAACTTCTCCAAACATCAAATCCAAATCATCTACTGACTACAGCCGACTTCGGGTGGCTGATAACATGTCATTTTCTGAAGCCTATGCTGAAGCAGTCGACTTGAACGATCAATCTGCGAGGCTGAAGGATGATGAGCAAGCGGCTCTTAGATCCCTTCACATGATTCACAATGTAAGTTCTTTGACTTCTACCCTTTTATGCTTTTCTGGCATCATCCTATCCCAGTAGCCCCCAAGCACCTGTCTGTGGTGACTTGTGACTAGGATAGGTGCTTTGCTTTGAAATTGAACTCAACTACTTTGTAGGAAAATTTGCACACTGTAGCCCCCAAGCACTGAGTCCTTAGCTCTACTAGGACTCGGGGCTGCTGATTTTCTGTCTGTCGGGTCCTTAGACCAAAAAACTTTTCCACGAGTAGCCCCCAAGCGCCGAGTTGTCAGCCTGCGACGACTTGGAGCTACAAATATATGTAATTTATTGGTATTTAACTTGAAGAAAAATTTCTGTTCTGCGAGTAGCCCCCAAGCGCCAAGTTGTTAACTTGTGACGACTTGGAGCTGATGACTTGTCGATTAGGACCCATGCCTGCTAGCTGTCAGGAAAAATTGACTCCTGAGTAGCCCCCAAGCGCCAAGTTGTTAACTTGTGACGACTTGGAGCTCATGAGTTCTCTGCTTGACTTGTGAAACTGACTTGTAAATCCTGACTTGTAAAAAGTTGACTTGTGATTACAGTGCGTTATCTCCAAGATGAAGAGAGATATGAAGGAGCTTGAGGACCAGGCAGCTGCTAGTGCCAGGTCTGCTATAGCTGAAAAAGAACACTCCCTTCAGCTTGAGAAGGATCTGAAGGCTTTGTCTGCTCAACTGGAGCAAGTTAAAAAAGAATCTGCTGAGGCTAAAAGGGTTGCCCAAAAGGCACATAACGATCTAAAAGCTGTTTTCGACACCTGCCGCAAGGGCATTGGGGCCATGTGCCAACACATATTTGGTAAGCTTGAAACTTTTGCTTACTTCACTTCTATACCTTTCTGAACTGCTTTTAGACTGACGATCTTTGATTTCTTTTCTGCAGGGGCTGACTCTCCAAAACTTAAGCTGCCCACTAGCAAGCAATTATCTGAGATGCTTGACCACTGTCATGGGCTGCAAGAGGGAGCCCGTGCAGTGGTGAAATATTTGAACCCTAAGGGCAAGTGTCCCAAAGAGCCTGAACGTCTGGTGGACGAGTTGTCAAGGGCACCAGGTTATATGCGGCTGTGGAAACAGTCTTCTTTGAGGAGAGCCTCCATCAGGATCTTGGCCTTAGCCCATAGCTACTACCCCACTGTTTTGGAGCCAGCAATGCTTACAATGGGGAAGCCAGAGCAACATGAGGATGGCAAACCCTTCACTCAAGACGACTTCAAGGCTGAGGAGAAGCTGGTGCGGCCATATGCTTGTGAGATTGCCAATAAGATGGACCCTGAGGTATGGGTTCATCACTATGATTTGGAGAACAAAAGAGTTGCTCCAGAAACTCCTGCGATCATAAACTTTGGCCGCCCATCACAGGACCCAGCTGGTGTCCCATCCTCTTCTACCGGGCCGAGTTCCTCGTCACCGGCGGCTCCTGTTCCTGGTGCCGAGCCCACATTGAAGACTCCTGCTGCGCCCACTCCTTCAAGAGCCATCTCTGGTGATGCCCAGAAACAAGAAGAGTTGGCTAAGCATCTGAAGAGTCCCAGGGGCACTGGTTTTAAAACGAAGAGAGTCGCCACAAAGCCTCCTGTGAAGCCAGCTCCAGCTTCCACTACTCAAACAAAAGACAAGTCTCCAGTAAAGAAGGACTCCCCGATTCTGGCTGAGAAGTCGACTCCTCTGGAAGACAATCCCTTGAATGACTTTTGATCACTATGTAATGCTGTGCTATTAGTATTTAAACTTTGTAATGATGCACTACTGGTGCTTAAACCTTGTTAGGTTTTTTGAACTACTTTGTTCTGAAATTGTGCCAATCGGCTTATGATGACTTGCTTATTAAACTATGATATTGATATGTACCATCTATGCAAGTCATTCTGTGGTTCTTATAACCCATCTAATTATCCACTGATGAATAAGTAGGCCCTGCATGACTCCTCTTACAGCTTGTGCTGACAAGCTCCTAACACCTCATGTCCCTTAGGATTCATAAGAGCCGGAGACGAATCATGCCTGTAGATTAGTCATATTGTGCAGGATGCATCTAACTTACCAGCGAGAAAATTAGGGAAAGTTCGGCTACTGTGCCGGGTTCAAGAGTCTAAGCTTAACTTTTTTCACTGAAAAGCAAGCCCCCAAGAACCTGATGATCAAAGTTAAAGAATAAAGCGCACTCACTGGGTGACTCGACTAAAGGACTCATATTTCACAGAAGCCGGCTTTATTTCATTTGATCATAATAATTTGATTACATCTAGGCATGGCTCACTGGGCTCTTTGCCTTTCAACTCATAAAACTATTACAACTTAAGTATAATAAGGACGTAACTGAGCTATGTTCCAAGGCCTCTTTGCCTCTGCATAAGGGTCTAGCGTATGAGCTGTGTCAGCTCCTTTACTTTCACTTGCCGGCTCTCGCACATCCATTAGATAGTACGACCCATTGTGCAAGCTCTTGCTTATAACGAACGGTCCTTCCCATGGTGGAGATAACTTATGCATCCCTTCCCTGTTCTGGACAAGGCGAAGCACTAAGTCGCCTTCCTGGAAAGTCCGAGTCTTGATTCTGCGTGCGTGATATCGCCGCAAGTCTTGCTGATAAACTGCTGATCTCTCAAGGGCTAACTCCCTTGCTTCCTCGAGTGCATCCACCGAGTCCTGGCGAGCGAGTTCATTTTCTGTCTCGACGTAATTGGCGACTCGTGGCGAGTCATGCAACAAGTCGCTTGGTAGGACAGCTTCTGCTCCATACACCATGAAGAAAGGTGTGAAGCCAGTGGATCTGTTAGGAGTCGTTCTGATACTCCAAAGCACTGCTGGAAGCTCCTCAACCCAACACCCGGCGGCTCTTAGCAAGGGGACTCGGAGTCGAGGCTTAATTCCCTTCAGCAACTCCTGATTTGCCCTCTCTGCCTGTCCATTGGACTGTGGGTGTGCCACTGAGGCTAGGTCGAGTCTGATGTTGTTCTCACCGCAAAACTTGGCCATCTCTCCAACTGATAAGTTGGTACCATTGTCTGTAATGATGCTGTGAGGGTATCCAAAGCGTGTTGCTATTTTCTTGAAGAATCTCACTGCTGACGCACCGTCGACTCTGCTGACGGGTTCGACTTCCACCCATTTGGTGAACTTGTCAACTGCTACTAGCAGATGGGTCTTCTGACAAGGCGACTTTGAGAAAGGACCAACCATGTCAAGCCCCCAAACTGCAAACGGCCAAGTGATAGGGATAGTTCTGAGCTCTTGAGCTGGCACGTGGTCTTGCCTTGCGTACCTTTGACACCCGTCACAAACTCGCACTATCTTTTCTGCGTCCAAGTGTGCTGTTAACCAAAAGAACCCGTGCCTGAAAGCTTTTGACACCAAGGATCTAGTGGATGCATGATGACCACAATCACCTGCATGAATCTCTTGCAATATTTGCCTGCCCTCTTCTGGAGACACACACCTCTGGTAGACTCCGGTGACGCTCCTTCTGTACAACTCGCCATCAATGACTGTGTAGGACTTGCATCGCCTGATGAGTTGCTTTCGCTTGACTTCATCCTTTGGTAGTTCACCCCTTAGGAGATATGCAAGGTAGGGCTCTGTCCATGCTGGGATTGCCCGTACTGCTGCCACAAGTGCCGATTCTGGATCTGGGAAGGCTAACTCCTCCTCTGTGGGCAACTTGACTGATGGGTGGTGAAGCTCATCCACAAATACGTTTGGAGGTACTTTCTCTCGACGAGAGCCGAGTCGTGATAACGCATCTGCGGCCTCGTTCTTGCGTCTGTCAATATGCTCCACTTGATAACCAGAAAAGAACCCGACTATCTGTTCGACTGCTCTTCTATAAGCCGCCATGTTTGCATCCTTCGAGTCCCAGGTTCCAGACACTTGCTGAGCTACGAGATCCGAGTCTCCAAAGCACCTGATACGCTTGATGTTCATCTCCTTGGCCAAACGCAGGCCGTGTAGCAAAGCCTCATACTCTGCCATATTGTTTGTACAATCAAAATGCAACTAAAGGACATATGCCAACTTATCTCCTTTCGGTGAAGTTAGAACCACACCGGCTCCTGAGCCCTCTAGCTGTCTGGACCCGTCAAAGTGCATTGTCCAATGCTTGGTGCAAGGTGAACTTGGTGAGGACGTGCAATCAGTCCAGTCATTGACAAAGTCGACCAGAGCTTGAGATTTGATTGCTGTTCTGGGCTCATATGTGATATGATAAGGACCCAGCTCGATTGCCCACTTGGCGACTCGGCCTGTTGCATCTCTATTGCGTATGATATCTGCTAGCGGTGCTGAACTCACCACTTTGATTGGATGCTCTTGGAAATAATGCTTAAGCTTCCTACTTGCAAGGAAAACTCCATAAACTAGCTTCTGCCATTGAGGGTACCTTTGATTTGACTCTGTGAGGACTTCACTGATGTAATAAACAGGTCTCTGCACTGGATACTCCTTTCCTTCCTCTGATCACTCCACAACTACTACTGCACTGACCACCCTCTCGTTGGCAGCCACATACAATAGCATGGGCTCCTTATCTGTAGGAGCTGCAAGTACTGGTGCTGATGGCCTTGATTTTCTCTGGGTTTGCTTCAATGCCTCGTTCTGAAACAATAAAGCCTAGGAGTTTGCCTGCAGGGAGTCCAAAAACACACTTGGTTGGGTTGAGCTTCATCTTGTACTTGCGCAGGTTATCAAAGGTTTCTGTCAGGTCTGCTATCAGAGAGTCGGCTTTCTGAGATTTGACAACTACATCATCCACATAAGCGTGAATATTTCTTCCAATCTGTTTTTTGAAACAATTCTGGATACATCTCTGATATGTAGCTCCTGCGTTCTTGAGTCCAAAGGGCATCGTTGTGTAACAAAATGCTCCAAAGGGCGTAATGAAGGATGTCTTCAATTCATCCTCTATGTTGAGTCTGATCTGGTGGTACCCTGAATAGGCATCCAAGAAACAAAGCAACTCTGACCCCGCTGTGGAGTCAATGATCTAGTCAATACGAGGCAGTGCGAACGGGTCCTTAGGGCAATGCTTGTTAAGGCCTGTGAAGTCGATGCACATCCGCAACTCTCCTGTTTTCTGGTCCTTGGAACCCAGCACGCTGCAAATCTACGCACTGTCCCAAGGTGTGATCGCGTCTGCCGTTTTTGGCGTGTTTAGGGCATGGAATCCTCAGGACCTCCTCTATGCTTGGAGTACGACCTTGGTATCCACGCGAATTGTTGTCCTTTGCGTCTGAATCCAGTGTTTGTGTTAGCCACTAGGTCAGAGTTATATCCATATGGCCGCTTGTTACCACCTTGATTCTGGTTTTGATTCTGGTTCTGATTCTGACCATTGCCACCGTGTCCTTTAGTTCCTTCCTCCTGATCCTTTGTTTTGTCAGTGGCAGCGTGCTTATTAGCACCTGCCATGATCTCACCAATAGTAAGGGGAATATCTTGATTCAGGCTTTCCTTCATGCGACCCAGCTTCCAGCTCAATGGGTTGTAGCTGCAGCTCCTCTCCATTGCCATTAGCACTGAAATTGTTGGGAGTCCTTGCGATGAGTTGATGATCTCAGAGACCCGCTTCATCCAGTGCCTTGCAGACTCGCCCTTTCTCTGAACACATCGCTCCAAATCCTCTATGGTACTCATCTTTTTGCATGTTCCCTGGAAGTTCTGTACAAAGGCCGACTTCAACTGCTCCCAAGAATTAATTGATCTAGGAGGCAAGTTACGCATCCACACCTTGGCTGCTCCCTCCATCATAAGATACATGAATTTGGCACACAAATTACCTGTGGCATTGCGAATACTCATCGCCATCTCGTATGTACCCAACCAGGAAGTTGGGTCCATATTGGGCTCATAATTGGGAACTTTACGCGGCTCCTTGAAGTCGCTGGGGAAAGACTCGGATCTGATGGCATCTGACAGGCACTCTGGTCCTATTAGTGTGGCAGAGGTACTAGGAAAAGTCACCTCTGTGTGCACCCGGGTCGGCTGAGGCTGGTTATCTGCACCAGCTAGGGCTCTGTCCCTCTCAGCCTCCCGAGCCCTGGCCGCCTCCCTCTCTCGTCGCTGTTTTGCTTCATCAACCACTAACTGAGCTCGTGAGGCAGTTGGTATGATAACCCTGTTCCTTTCTTGCTCACGGTGCCTTGCTCTTGTAGAGTTGGCCGGGTGAGACTCGTCATGCCGACTCCTCGTACCCGAGTTGAACGGTGTCGAGTGCAGCCTGCTTGCGTCTGGAAATGCTGGATAAAGAGCTTGCCGACTCATTGCTGTCTTCAGCAGCTCAATAGCACGGCGGGTCTCCTGGCCCGCTGGTCCTTCTGGTATCTCGATATTCTCTAATCTCATTGTTGCCGCATGAATGTTGTCCATTGGGTTAGAGTAATGCCCTTCTGGAGTACGGAACCTGCCAGGTGGAGGTCCCCTACCACCCAATGATCCTCCTCCGACTCCTCCTTCAGGTGGCGGTCCATTGGTACCGTTGCCGCCGGGTCCTTCTGGTGGTGGTGGTGGTGTTGCTCCTCCCCCTGCGCCGCCTCCTGCAGCTGATGAGCTCCTTAGCCCGGCTCCTGCGCCTGGACCAGTGGGTGTAGTGAACAAAGCAGTAGGATTGACATTGACTCCACCACGCAGGCGACTCCTGGCTCTACGATGCTGGATCGAGGTGAGTTCTTCCTGACAACTCCACACGACCTGGGCCTCAGACTGGACCCGGGCCCGCTCTTCAGCTAACCTGTGATTTGCCTCGTTGATTTCTGCTAGTTGCCTCTCCATCGCAGCACGCGCACTGGCTAACTCGGCCGCCCGCTCTGCTGCATTACTTGCATTGATTTCCTTTGTCAACAGACTTGGATCAAACTGGTTTCTGCCGTTTCCAGACATGTAAACTCCAACGACACGGGCGCGTACTGGCGACTCCTCGTAGTCCTCTTCCTCAATTCCATACCCAAGCCGATCCTCAAACAAGGGCAAGATAGACTCTGAATTGGCGTCGTAACCTGGCTCCATACATGGCTCGTCCAGCGACTCCTCGTCATGGTTGACAGCAAGATGCTTCTCTGATTCGGCGATGATGCCGAGTTCTGATGTGCCGACCGACTCCTCTCCGTCGGACTCGACAACAACTGTTGGCTCTGACACAGATTCCGCCGAGTTCGCGCGAAGACTCAACGCGCAAACCATGCCGACGAACACGTTGATTCCTCCAAAGACAAGCTGATAACCCTCGTCGACTTCATGCATATCTGAAGTCCAACCAGAGTCATCAATTTCTGTTTCTCCACGCTCATCAGTGTAGACTCGCCCGATGGCAAGTTTCTCCATGGCCCGGCGAGCAGCTCCCACGATCTCGACTCCTCGCATCTCCTGCCCCACGGTGGGCGCCAACTGTCGTGGGGTTGTCACGGCAAGTCCTTCCTCCAGGAAGGTGAGTTCTGGGCCATCGATGCTTGAAGTACGTAGGAGAGATTAATCTCGCATGGGGACACAGATTTACCCACGTTCGGCCCCTCTTGATTAGAGGTAAAGACCTACTTCCTGCTTTCCTTTACTGCTTTAGATCTGATCTCGATTACAAGGTTCCGGCTCCTCTCTGGGGAGTCGGCGACTATCAAACTAGTGTTTCTGGATTGCTTAGGACTTGAGACTTATCGATCTAAGGTCCAGGGCCCTCCTTATAAAGGTGGCCGGGTCCCTGGGCTTACAGGTTACACCGAGTCACACTAGAACACGGAGTCCTACTCTACATCTTGGTCTTCCAAGTTAGGGCTCCGGGTTGTACTTGGACTCCTTCCTGATGGGTCCCTTCTCTATCATGGGCCTTGGTCGGCTTGTCTCCAGCCCAGCCCATGCGACTTGATACGTGACTCGGCTTTGGCCTTCTTGGTCTTGGCGGGTCTACTTTCCGGGTCCATGGGCCTACCTATAAAGTATCCCCCCATCAGCACGCTTGGACGTGCTTGTTGTGAAGACATGATAACTGCCATGACTCGGGTTCTGTGGCCGAGTTGTAACATAATACTGCCCATTGTTATTGTGAAGCTGCTTCGGGTTCTGCTGTAACCCGCCCTGTTGGTTACCTCCTCCTTGAGGTTGGTTAGGGTTATTGCCGGCTCCTCCACCGTGGTTGCCGGGTCCTCCATCACCATTGTTTCCTCTATATCCATTGTTGTTGCCTCTATTTCCTGGTCCTGGTAATCTAGCACGCTGCAAATCCACGCACTGTCCCAAGGTGTGACCACACTTGCCGTTTCTGGCGTGTTTAGGGCATGGACTCGCCAGAACCTCCTCTGTGGTCGGCCTACGTCCCTGATACCCTTGAGAATTGTTGTCCTTGCGTCTGACCCCCAGTGTTTGTGTTAGCCACTAGGTCAGAGTTGTCTCCATATGGCCGCTTGTTACTTCCCTGATTCTGGTTCTGATTTTGATTCTGGTTCTGACCATTGCCACCATGTCCTTTAGACCCTTCCTCCTGATCCTTTGTTTTGTCTGTGGCAGCGTGCTTATTAGCACCTGCCATGATCTCGCCAATCGTAAGGGGAATACCTTGATTCAGGCTCTCCTTCATGCGACCCAGCTTCCAGCTCAAGGGATTGTAGCTACAATTTCTCTCCATTGCCATTAGCACTGAAATTGTTG
Organism: Puccinellia tenuiflora; assembly: GCA_012064385.1. Lineage (NCBI taxonomy): Eukaryota > Viridiplantae > Streptophyta > Magnoliopsida > Poales > Poaceae > Puccinellia > Puccinellia tenuiflora. The sequence continues at coordinate 432,937 of QRDG01000867.1, read as the reverse complement.
GGAGTCCTTGCGATGAGTTGATGATCTCCGAGACCCGCTTCATCCAATGCCTTGCAGACTCGCCCTTTCTCTGAACACACCGCTCCAAGTCCTCTATGGTACTAAGCTTTTTGCATGTTCCCTGGAAGTTCTGAATGAAAGCTGACTTTAACTGCTCCCACGAATTGATTGATCTAGGAGGCAAGTTACGCATCCACACTTTGGCTACTCCCTCCATCATAAGGTACATGAATTTGGCACACAGATTACCTGTGGCATTGCGGATACTCATCGCCATCTCATATGTGCCCAACCAGGAAGTCGGGTCCATGTTGGGCTCGTAATTGGGAACTTTGCGCGGCTGCTTGAAGTCGCCGGGGAAGGACTCGGACCTGATGGCATCTGACAAGCACTCTAATCCTGTTAGTGAGGGAGAGGTACCAGGAAAAGTCACCTCTGTGTGCACCCAGGTTGGCTGAAGCTGGTTATCTGGACCAGCTAGAGCTCTGTGCCTCTCAGCCTCCCGAGCCCTGGCTGCCTCCCTCTCTCGTCGCTGTCATGCTTCATCAACTACCAACTGAGCTCGTGAGGCGGTTGGTATGTTTGCTCTATTCCTCTCTTGCTCACGGCGCCTTGCGCTTGTAGAGTTGGCCGGGTGGGACTCGTCATGCCGACTCCTCGTGCCGGAGTTGAACGGTGTCGAGTGCAGCCTACTCGCATCTGGAAACGTTGGATAAAGAGCTTGCTGAGTCATTGCTGTCTTCAGCATCTCTATAGCACGGCGGGTCTCCTGCCCCGCTGGTCCTTCTGGTATCTCAATATTCTCTAATCTCATTGTTGCCGCATGAACGTTGTCCATTGGGTTAGAGTAATGCCCCTCTGGAGTATGAAACCTGACAGGTGGGGGTCCCATACCACCCGTTGATCCTCCTCCGACTCCTCCATCCGGTGGTGGTCCGTTGCCGCCGGGTCCTTCTGGAGGAGGTGGTGGTGGTGGTGTAGCTCCTCCTCCTGCGCCACCTCCTGCAGCTGATGAACTTCCTAGCCCGGCTCTTGCGCCTGAACCATTGGGTGTGTTGAACAAAGCAGTTGGGTTGACGATGACTCCTCCACGCAGGCGACTCCTGGCTCTACGATGCTGGATCAAAGTAAGCTCTTCATGGAGACTCCGCACAACCTGGGCCTCAGACTGGACCCGGGCCCGCTCTTCCGCCAATCTGCGATTTGCCTCGTTGATTTCCGCTAGTTGCCTCTCCATTGCAGCGCGCGCATTGGCTAACTCGGCCGCCCGCTCTGCTACGTTGCTTGCATTAATTTCCTTTGTCAGCAGGCTTGGATCAAACTGATTTCCGCCATTTCCAGACATGTAGACTCCAACGACGCGGGCGCGTACTGGCGACTCCTCGTAATCCTCCTCCTCAATTCCATACCCAAGCCGATCCTCGAACAAGGGCAAGATAGACTCTGAATCGGCGTCGTAACCTGGCTCCATACATGGCTCTGCCAGCGACTCCTCTTCATTGTTGACAGCAAGCTGTTTCTCTGGCTCGGCGACGATGCCGACCTCTGATGTGCCGACCGACTCCTCGCTGTCGGACTCGACAACGACTGTAGGCTCTGATACTGATTCCGCCGAGTTAGCGCGAAGTCCTGACGCGCAAACCATGCCGACGAACACGTTGATCCCTCCAAAGACAAGCTGATAACCCTCGTCGACCTCATGCATATCTGAAGTCCAACCGGAATCATCGATCTCGGTTTCTCCATGCTCATCAGTGTAGACTCGCCCGATAGCGAGTTTCTCCATGGCCCGGTGAGCGGCTCCCACGATCTCAACTCCACGCATCTCCTGCCCCACGGTGGGACGCCAACTGTCGTGGGGTTGTCACAGCAAGTCCTTCCTCTGGGAAGGTGAGTTCTGGGGCCATTGTTGATCGAAGTACGTAGGAGAGGTTAATCTCGCCTAGGGACACAGATTTACCCAGGTTCGGCCCCTCTTGGTTAGAGGTAAAGACCTACTTCCTGCTTCTCGTTATTGCTCTCGATCTCGATTACAGGGTTCCGGCTCCTTTCTGGGGAGTCGGCGACTATGAATCTGGTGTTTCTAGATTACTTTGGACTTGTTCGACCTCTCGATCTAAGGTCCAGAACCCCGCTTATAAAGGTGGCCGGGTCTCTGGACTTACAACTTACACCGAGTCACATTAGAACACGGTGTCCTACTCTACGTCTTGGTCTTCCAAGTTAGGGCTCCGGGTTGTACTTGGACTCCTTCCTGACGGGTCACTTCTCCATCATGGGCCTTGGTCGGCTTGTCTCCAGCCCAGCCCATGCGACTTGATGCGTGACTCGGCTTTGGCCTTCTTGGTCTTGGCGGGTCTACTTTTCGGGTCCATGGGCCTACCTATAAAGTATCCCCCCATCACCCTCTCTAGTTCTTCAAGCAAAAAAGCTTCTCGTTCGTTGGGACGAGGTTGCTTCGACCGCACAATAGCGAGGCACACCTCGGGTAGATCGCAAATCCTGCTCCAGCCTAGCACATCGAGTTTGCAACACCGAATACCGGTACTCGTCAGCATTGCGGGTGCCCGACATCGTTGCAGCAAATTCGGAGCCAAGAACTTGGTCAGAAGCAGTCCCAGGGGATGGAGAAGTACTGACAAGGTTTGCCTGCCCACGAAGCAAAGCAAGAAACATAAGGAAAAACAAATGAAGCTAGCAGCACTTTCGCCCTAACCCCGCAAATAAACTCGGGGGTTGGACGGAAGAAGCAAAGACTCTCAGGAAATTGCACAAAAGGAATATCAATTGAGCCTCCCAGGCCAATAGTCATTAAGAATCAGCAGAGATAAGCAAATAAGTTTTTATACAAACTCCACCAAACCACTACATTAACTATCTATGGTTGTGAGCTGGTCGACTTCTTGGCCTTCTCAGCATGCTTGGCGGCCTCCTTCTCCAGGGTCTCTGCCAGCTTCTGCGCCAGCTCGCGGGACCTCTCGGAAAATTCACCAAGGGATAGCGGCTTGCCATCGGGTCCGCGGGGACGACCCGACATAGCCTTGTCAAAGTCACCCTCGAAGCCATGCCCCAGCAGCATAAGGAGAGTGGTCTGTGAACCACGTACCGTGTGCTCGTGGCGAAAGTCCGCGATGGTTGACGCATCCGGGCCAAACAGCTCCGCCAGCTCGCCAAAGGAAGACGGAGGCTGTACCTTCGGAAACACACTGCCATGGAGGCAGGTCAGAGCATCCTTAGCCTTAGACAAAAGGCTGCCTGTCTGGCCACCGATACCCTCCAGGGCAACCAGAGCACCTTCCAGGTCATCGGGAAGAGCTTGGCTGCTACTGCCCGCAGAAGCACCCAAGTACCCTAGAAGAAAGCGAAGAGGGATAAATTTGCAAATGAAGAAAGAACAACAGCAAGATAAAGAATATAAGGATGGAATGTTGGGCGAACCTGACAAGGAGTTCGCGACAGCCCCAAGTCGCTGAGCGGCCACCTTCTCCCGCTTCTCGGCTTCCTCCCTGGCGGATCGCGCAGCGTCATACGCCCGCGCACGAGCATCAGCATCGGCGGAGTCAAGTTTCCCCTTTAGCTCGGAGGACTCCAGCGCGGCGTCATCTTTCTCGCGCTAGACTCACGCAAGGGATTCTGCAGATAATACACAATAAGGAAGAAGCACAATGGAAGAGCTAAGCCGAACAAACAGGAGAAGTCTACCTTGCAGTTCAGCGGACTGCTGGCTGAGCCGGGCAATCTCTGCTTCCATGGAGGCGTAGCGGGGACCTATGCCCAGCAGGTCGCGTGTAACCTGCTACGAAAAGCACAAAGGAAAAGTGAAATGCCTATTTCTGAGTCCATACCCAACTGTGCCAAGTCGCATATGGACTCGGGGGCTACTCCCATCGGGAGCGCTGGCACGCACCCAATCATACAAAGAGCTCAAGACAAAATCAAAGAAAGTGGCTCGAGTCTATACCCGACTATAGATAGTCGCATATAGACTCGGGGGCTACTCCCATCGGGAGCGCTTATGCGCACCCGACAACAGAAAACAAAGAGTAAAACGACTTACGTGCTCGGCGGACGCTAACGGAGGAGCGCTGACGATGGTGATGAGGTCATCACCAGGGTCAGTCGCCGCAGAAGTGTCCGCCGCAGCGCCGTGATCGGGCGGCAGTGGAGGAGCCATGGTACCCTTCGAACCAGGGTCTGCGCTCTCGCACTCCTCCTCTAGCTTGCCCATATCCGGCTGAGCGTGTTTCTCACTGGAAGAGTCGCTGGAAAGGACAGTCGAATCACTTCAAAAAGTACAAAACAAGAAGACCTCAGAAAAGGAAACAGAAGAAGCAAGGTGTTGACTTATGAGCTCAACTCAGTCAGGAGGACGTCGGGGTCGAAGAAGTCTGACGAAACGCGAGCCTTTTTTGACGGAGGGTCCACGGAGCCTCGTGTCGGTGCAGCTTCGTCACCAGTGCGGGCAGGGGGCGACGACGAGCCGGAGTCGTCAACACTGGCACTAGGCTGCGATTTCTTGGGCAGCTTCAAGCTGGCGCGGCGGACTCGCTTCCGGCGGGTCTCTAGCGGAATATCATCACTATCCGCACCTTCTGTGTCATTGGGTGACACAGCGGAGGAGACAGAGATGTCACGGTCATCATGATCCACTCGAAGGTCCGGGGCAGTAGATGTTCCCTTACCCTCGGGCAGCGGTGGCATGCTAACAAAGGTGGAAAACCCCTTCAAAGGGCAACAGTACAAAGATTGAGGAAAAGAGGCAAAAATCCAAAAACAAGCGGTAAAAATCACGAAGTTACCTCAGGCATAGTGTTATCTGTGCTGAAGGGGATGATAGGCGAGTCGACGACGTGCGACTCGCCAACCTTCAGCATGGTCAGCGCACACACTCGAGCTTCAACCTCGCCCGGTGAGAGCTCCTCTGCAGATACGCGTGTCGCATCTGTGACGCCAGCGTACTCGTACAACGAATGTTCCCAAGCTTGGATGGGGTGGACGCGCCGTCTGATGAACGTGGCGATCAGGTGCACCCCGGTCACCTCTTTGCCCGCGGTCTTCAACAACGTGGCCACCCGAGACAACAGCGGAGAAGCTTCCTTGGCCTCCCGGACATCGGGTCGGTGCGACCACGAGTTCTTCTTCTCCATGATGACGCCGCCTCGGAACGGCGGTACTCCATACAACTGCCCTGGCTTGCAGGTGTCGGAGACGTAGAACCACTTCTTCCGCCAGTTTTGCGCGGACTCGAGCTGCTTCAGGTCAAAGTAGTCGATGTCCCCGCGCGTCTGGATCCCAAAGCCGCCCACGGGATACACGCCGTGAGCGCCGGCGTTGCGCTTCACGTTGAAGATCCACTTCCACAACCCCCAGTGCGGGTGTATCCCAAGGAAACATTTGCACAAGACGATGAAGCAGGAGATGTGGAGCACTGCGTTGGGGGTGAAGTCGTGCAGCTGTACGCCGTACGCATACATCAAGCCACGGAAGAATTCGTGAACAGGGAAGGTGAATCCCCTGTTCACGAAGTTGACGAAGCAGATGCGCTCGTCGTCTCGGGGACGAGGGGAAACCTCGTCGCCAGGAGCCCGTGCCTTCATCTTCTCCAGCGACGGCAGGTAGCCGTCGCGGTGTAGCACTTCAATCTGGCGCTCGGTCACGGAGGACCGTTGCCAGTTGCTGTGCACCTTCTTCAGATCGCTTGCCGCGGTGGCGTCGGCGGCGGCGGTAGCGGCGGCGGCTCCGGTAGCCCTCTTGCCGCAGGTCTTCTTCGTCATGATAACGCGAGGAGGAACTAAGCTCTCTTGGTCTCTGTTTTGACTGGGAGGACAGCTGCAGGGCGCAAGAGAAAGGATGAACTAGGTGATGAGAATGGGGATTTTTTACCCCGTCTCCCGTACATCCCTAGTTATCCTCTGGAGCAGAGTGATCTTGGCCCTTGATTTTCGCACCGTGCGGAATGGCAAAGATCAAAACCTACACGCGGCAAGCGCGGAGGGCAACCGCCGCGGGCTATATCGCCCACTACGCACGGGAAACGAGGAGGCCACCATCATTGCGCCGCGTAAAAACCGCGACATGTGGTCAAACTGATGTGACGGCTCGTCCCGCCATTTCGTGGCAGACCAAGCGGCAGAGCGCATCGGTTGCGGTGAGCATGCCGATGACATCGTCAATGACACAGTCCAGAGTCACTTTTGATTCAAATTCTTCACAACAGCGCACCTGACCTAATACAGTGTCGGGTCCTTGAGGCATTCGACTAAGATGTCGTAAAACTCCACATCACTCCCATCGGGAGCAAAAAATTCTCAGAGTAATCTACGAGGTCAGCGGGTTGAGATTATCCCCAATTACAAGTAATTCAGCATAATCTCGGGGGCTACTCCCATCGGGAGCGCTGTCGCGCACCCGATAACTGAGAGACTAAAGGGCACTCGAAAGGTTATCGACTCCGGTCTAACCCGAGCAAAAACAAAGAAAATTCCCGAGATGAATCAAACACAGCTGACCCTCGGATGCTGCATTTACCGTGCAAAGGTAAGTCCCACCGATTCATCGTGTAGGGCCGGGACTGACAGCAACAGCTGAGGTACCTGACAACTGTGCCGCGCCAACAGGCGTGATGAAAATCCCGACGGACGCGTTGGGTACCCTATAAGCTCAGTTCGACTCTGTAAGACCTCAAATATGGCCGTAGTCGAATGGACAAGCTTCCGGATTCGAGCCCGGGGACTCGAGTCTGATGTAGGCTGGTAGAGTTTGTGCCCAAGAGCACTTAACTGGTCCCAATACTGTCGAGTGCACTAGGCCTGCCATGTCGAGCATCCCACGACTAAAGCGCCCTGCAAAACGGGTACGAAGCATAATATCTAATGTTGAAAACAACCTTACTTGAACAACTGATTAAGGGTGGAGTCCCTATCAGACTCCTTGAAGTCTATCAGGTCCTCGGGGCCTACAGACGTGGGTGTACCCTTCGGGTGCCCCACGGTTTGGATACCTGGTGTTCAAACATCATCATGGCCTGCGGGACAAGGCCGAAAGGAAGGCCCATACCGAAGGAAACAAGCCCAAGACTAGACAGAACCAAGGTCGGTTACGAGATGTAACCCTAGTCGGTGGAGGATTCCCGAGACCCAGCCCAACTATTTAAGGGCTGGGAGGGCTACTGGCTAGGGACACGCAAAAACTAGCCACCGAAACCCTAGCGAGATCGCATCTCTCAATCTCGCCATTGTAGCTCTGCTATAAACTCATCAATCAATACCAGACTTGCAGGACGTAGGGCTTTTACCTTCGGGGGCCTGAACCTGGGTAAATCTTGCTTGTCAGCCGACAGATTCACCAGCACCACCATCTTCTCCTCTTCTCTCAACCCAAGGATGACCTCCGAGGGATTTGGCGTGGTAACCCCACGTCAACGATGCTTTGTGAAGCAGCTGGCTCCAAGACTGATAAAGCAATACTAAAGTCCTGCATGCTATATTTCATTGTAATATGTCGTGTCTTGGATCATGGACACCTGGAGTAAAGGATACCCCCTTTTTAGGTTTGGCACGGGGCGCGAAGGAGGCTGGGAGACGCCTACTTCCGAGAGAACCTCGTTGAGACCTCCGATCTACGTACTAGCGAGCAACATAGAGACACGGAGAGTTTACCCAGGTTCGGGCTGCCCGGAGGCTAAAACCCTACTCCTGCATGTCTGGATTGAGTGGCTTATCATGGTGTAGTTTACAGAGGTGGTTGCGGGTGAGAACCCGGGAGGTGTTGGCTAGAGGTTGAAGACGAGCAGATCCTTTCCCGGAGGAGATCACCTCTCGCTTGTGCTACTCTCGTCAGGTGCGCTACCTAGCCTAGCCTCCGACTCTCTGGGATCCCGTCCCCTCCTCAGTTGCCTTGGTCCTCCTTTTATAGGCTAAGGGTGTGTTTGTTTGGGCTTATTTTGGCTTTTGGCTTTGACTTATAAGCCAGAAAAGCATCTAAATAGGTGCTTTTTTGGCTTTTGGATTTTGGAAGCCAAAAGATTTGGATCTTTGTTTTGGCTTCCGAAATCCAAAAGCCAAAAAGCACCTATTTAGGTGCTTTTGTGGCTTATAAGCCAAAGCCAAAAGCCAAAATAAGCCCAAACAAACACATCCTAAGGGGATCCCACAAGGGCACCTTTGGGGGCGGTGGGGTTTTAAGCGGGAAAACCCCTCCGGGTTCTACTTATGGGGCGACGTGGCCTCTTCTCATCCAAGTATTCTTCTCATCCCTTTTGCAGGGCGGGCGGACAAGGGTTGACACCTTTTCCGACCGTGTCCCCCCATGGCGCCTCCATCTTTTTGGCGCCCAAGTCTTCTAGGAGCTTCCAGCCGGAGCGGCAAGCTTATCCTCTTCGCTTGTACAGAGGCTAGATCCCGGAGGTGAGCCTGGCCTCCTGCCGGGCGTTCGGGTCCCCGGGACCTCCGCGTCGTCTGCCGGGTTGAGGATGACCCCAGAAGGTCCCCTAGCCCATAGTCGTGGTTGTTGATGTCGTGCTTGCCTGGTTGCCGTGGGGCAGATGGGGGGCCCATCTTCCAGCCTTGAACCCTTGTCTTGTTCACCTTCTTGGTGGGCCCACTTGCGGTGGACCCACTTTGACCGCATCAGGGGAACCCCGTGTTCCACTGTTGCGACAGTAGCCCCCGGGCATAGTCCCGGTGGGCACGTCCTTCTGCTGCCGGGGCTATGACAAAAAAAGTCAAAGTGGGTTCCCGGCATCATGTCTTGACTGTCTTGTCCCATCCGCCGGGGCCGCGCTCGCAAGGGAGTAGCGCGAGCCCACGGATCTTCTTCGCCTTGGTGAACGTTGCGATCCGCGCGGATCGGCAACGCCCGTCTTGAATCCAACGGGAGGAAGCATCCCGAACGGAACGTCTCCTCGATCCCCGCGCCGGCCAGAGTGGTGGGGCCACGATGCAACGCGTGGGATGCCTTATAAGCCACGGCTCGTGGGAACTGTAGCCGTTACTGCTCCCAAATCGTAGAAATCCCCAAACCGTCGCCCAATCGCTCTTCGTCTTCCTCCTTCTCGCCGTGTGCCGCGCGCTTCTCCCTCTTCCCCTGCCCATGGCGCCCAAGCAGAGAAGAGGAGCAATGAGGAAAGTGAAGCAATCCACCGGGAAGAAGAAAGCTGCGGCAGGCGCCGCCCGGGCCGCTCCTCTTCCCCCACCGAGGGTAACCTGAGCCTTCTTCTCTCCGAGTATGTTCGCGAGGGAGGAGGGGATTGCTTGCGCCCGTGGCGTGCTTGCCGCGGAATTCCTTGGGGGCGACCAGCTGAAGATCTGCCCGGACGCAAGCCCCCAATGAGACGGCGAAGTGGTGACCTTCCACAACTTCTCCATGACGGGATTGCTCCCTCCTTTTTCTGATTTCTTCATGGCGGTCCTGGAAGCGTTCGGGCTGCATATGCTCCATCCGCATCCGAACGCGGTGCTGATCTTGGCGACCTTCGCGTACTCTTGCGAAGCATTCGTCGGCGTGATGCCCTCCGTGGCATTGTTCCGACACTACTTCATGCCCCGCTCGGGGAGGTCGAAGTGGATAGCGGGCGGAGTGTCCTTCTGCCTCAAGAAATAAATGGCGCACCAGTACCTGGAGGCATAGATCCACCCCAACTGGGGAGAGTGGAGGCGGAACTGGTACTTCATCTTGGCGGACAACCTCAGCCCCCATCTTCTGGTGCCAACTGCCCCGGCCGAGAGCTTAGCCAACTCCAGGGATGTAATCTCTCAGGACGAAGCCCTCCTCCCGGTTATTAGGAGGCTGGCGGAGCTCCATCATAGCAAGGTGACTGTAGCGCCCTGACCCCAGAGCTATACAGTGAAACGTTGTGCAACCGGTCATGCTACACAATCGAGGGTTACTGGGTTTACCAATCCCAGGCCAAAACACATTGGCAGGCGTGCTCGGAACACATCATCGGCACACAACACCTCGATCATGCCATAAGCTCGGACATCGCTTTCACGTATAACAAAGAGACCAAGACTGCGGAACAACTGACACATCACAGACTCTATGACACAAAGAGATCATAGTTCAACTCATATAAGAGAAAGATAGCAAATGACACATCAGAGGTCACTGACCCATCATTACAACAGCGGAAGCAAATTAAAGTTGTCTAAACAACAAGATCCAAATTATGGCCTAAGAGGCCTACAGATAAACATCCCGTGCCAGCCTGTTCCAAGACGTCCCAAGCTGCCACCTGGGAACCCCAGACTACTCGTCGAAGTCAACGTAGAACCCACCTTCCAGTTCGGTGGCGTCCTCCTCTAAAACAAATAATAATCAACAAAGCAAGGCTGAGTACGACGTACTCACAAGAATTAGTAGGGCGATATAGGCCCGATGCTGACGGAGGCTCTAAAGCTGTATGATGTAGCTATTTTGCATAAAGCTAGATTTCCTTTGTAAAAGATATAACAAGACCCACGGCATCGTCTATTCAGAATAAGTTTTCATAAAGGGGATAAGAGAGTAAACTTTTCATCTTCGGTTCTCATCGAACCTACTTGTAGCCAAAACATCACTCGTCTCCACCAAGGCACTCCCTCGAATCACCCTCGAGGAAATGAACCTTTACCACAATTTGATTATGCAACCTCTAGCTGCCATATCAATTAAGTTAATGTTCTCTATGATCTTATCGTCCATTCCCAAGTCGTCCATAACCGCGGACACGGCTTTTCGAAAAGATTAACCCTGCAGGGGTGTACTAATTTACCCATTGGTACCGTCCGGCTCACCTAGTTGGCCCTCTTCCGGGGAAGGCCGGCAAGCAGGCGCGGTTAAACCTTTACCTCGCGTGAGACTATCCAAGAGTCATCTGTGGCCACAGGGCAAGTTTACCCAGCCTCAGCCCCTGTCCCATCGCCACGTCCTAAACACCACCATCCTTATCATTTCTTTTTCCGCTCACACACACGGCAAATGGAAATAGCAAACTAGAGGACCCTTGGATACGCCCGCACAAGTTATTCAGTTAGTAAGGAGCCCATACCCCCACCGTTGGAAGCACGATCGTCTTGGTTCAAGAGGTAAAGAACTCGCACCTAGGGGCAAGAGTGAGGCAAAACACCATCCCCGATGGCAACTCACCCAAGCCTTTTATCAAATTAATTATCCACCACAAGTAACCATCATATCCGACCATTCCTCCACCATTCATAATAATGGATTTAAATCACCGGACAACATATATCATTTAACTAAGCATGGCTAAGCATAGCTAAGCATATATAATCAACAATTATATCCTTGTCTCTGACCAACACATCGAACCTAGGGTTCATAGGAGGGGAGGCATGTGATGGTTCAGGGGATAAACATGCATTCATAGGATACTCCACATCTTGATCAAAAGAGACATTTGAATCGCATGCAATATTCTGGTGGATAAAATAAGTTTGTAAAACAATAGGATGCTAGATGCCAAGAAGGTTAGGTTAGCTCTTGCCTTGCTGATAAAGCTGGTCGCACTGGTTGTCGAGGTATTGTGGTGGAACCTCGACTCCTGAATCTACCGAAACACAAACAACACAGGAAAAGAAATAAATAACACGAATACAAGGTGCAATGCACAATCATGATGAGATGGTCATATTATGCAATAAAAAGGTATTGGGCAAGTCCCACAAGTTAAATGGAACCCCTAAATTAAATATTGCACTTAACGGGTTAAAACTCCATCTTTAACTTAGTGAATTAAGTTATTAACCAAAATGTCCAGTACTGAAATATGGTTCCTAAATGCATGGAAATGACATTATTTGATAGGTATTAATCCACTAATCATTTTGGTATATCATTCGCAATTTTTGAGTTAATATTGAACAAGTTATGACATTTCCAATATTTGATTTAATTCTGCCATTTCATTTATTTTTAGGGGCAGCACCAAAATTAATTCTACAAGTCTCTAAAATGATATACACTTGTAGTGGGTTGCTTACTGACATTTTGAGCTATTAAACATAATTGTTGAGTAAATAAAACTCAAGTTATGGATTTTATAAATTTGGAATTAATTCTGCCCTTTTAATAATTTTAATTAAACAGCAATTTAGAAAATTCATTTTAACATGCAATCATGACTAACATGTAGATATTGTTTTCCTGAACATTTTAAGATCTTATTTGCAATTTTTGGAGCAATATTCATAAAGTTATAGATTTTATAAATTTTCACTCATTTCGGCCATTTATGTAATTATTAAATATGGGCAATTTAATTTGACCAAATAATTCTATCATTGGCAATACCAGATGGACATTTTCTTGCTGAGAATTTTGACATATTATTTGCATTTTTTGGATTCATGGTTCAAAAGATATGCAATTTCCAAAATTTGGATAACTAATAGGTGAATTGCATTTCACATTTAAATTCAAATTCAAGAATTCATTTGCATGTGGGAGTGGCATATTTGGATAGGTTATGAAATTATAAACTTTCTGATACCTTATTCATGATTTTTGGATAATTAAATATCAAGTTATGCAATTTCCAATTTCCAAATATATTCTGCCATTTTATAAATTTAACTAATTTTAGCAATAAAAATATTTATTTGATAATGACATTGACACTAACAGATAGAACTTATTTTTACGAACCACTTTCATATATAGCACTTTTTGTTTGGAATTATGGATTACAAGATATGGCAAAAATCAACTCTCTGTAATTTATGAAATTCCAAACTGAAGAACATGATGACGTCATCCCACGTCACAGGGTAGGCAGCGGCAGGTCGAGCATCAATTCGTCGTCTCTGGTGGAAATTGAACGCGGGAACTGGCACCAGGAGCTAGAGGAAGGAGAGGGGAGTTGGGGGAGCGGCGGGACTGACCAAATTGTCACCGGAGCGTGGCCGGCGTCCATGGTTGCGGCGGCGGGTGGAGGTGCACGGGGGAGGCACGGCACAGAGCGAGATAAAGAGGAAGAAAGGGTCGGGAAGCACCACGAGCTCACCCTGGATAAGATGAAGTGGACGGCGAGGGCGGGGGAGGCCAGACAGTGACGCGAGCTTGCTCAACGCGGCGGCCGGAGGTGGGGAAGGAACGGGTCGGCGACGGCGACTGCGGCGTTCCCGGGCCAATTCCTGCGGCGGGGAGGTGCAGCTCGGCGAGGCGGAGTCGACGACGGATTTGGCTGGCTCCGGGACAGCCGGAACCGACGGCATCCGTGACGGCGGCGGCAGGAGCTCGGCACCGAAAATTAGGGTTAGGGTTTGGGGTTCGTGGGGAGCAGAGGAGAAGAGGGAGGGGAGGAGAGCAGCACGGCGTCTTCACCTATCCACGAGGGGGGGGGCCAGGGTGCGGGGAGGCAGCAGGGGAGTCGACACCGCGACGGTGGCATGGCGGCACAGTGAAGCTCCTGTGTCCAACAGGGAAGAAGACATTTTGCAAAAACCCCCCCGGCCCATTTTTCCTTTTTCTGGTTTTATTTTCTTTTGAAAACAACAGCCTTTTCTATTTAATTGAGGCACTTAATCATTTTATAATATTTCACAAAAATTCATGTAGACTCCCCTTGCTATCTAGAAGCTTCACAAAAATTGGGGTTGCAACTAAAAAGTTTTGCACCACATTTGTTCATAGGTTTTAGTTATAACCATTTATGGCAATTTTACTAATTTCCAAACCTTATTGTCTTGGAATAATTAAGCAATTCCATAAACTATGAAAATATTTATGGAGGCTCCTAATATTATAAAGAAGCTCCCATAATTTTATTTTGAATTTTGAGAAGTTGAGCTTGGAGTCAAAATTCACAATTTGTTTAAACCAAATTGAAATCTCCAATTTTATTACTTTGCTTAACAAGCCATTGTCTTTGACAAATATTTAAGAAAGGTAAAATTGGAACTTCCTGGACAAATTGGAAATTCAAAACAATTTGGTTTGCCAATTTGAGCAATTGCATTTGGTTTAGAATTTGGGAAAGTGTTTGTTCCCTTTTAAATGTTTTCCAATCTTGCTTTATTTTTATTTAGCAATTTGAATATGTATGCCATGATGCAATGAAAATAAAAAGTGAAAATTTGGCCCATATATTAGGGTACCAAATCTGGGCTGTTACAATTCTATCCCCCTTACAAGAATCTCGCCCCGAGATTCCTAGAGTAGGAAGAGGGAGAGGAGGGAAACATGACAACTCTTAACTTCAACGATCTTCTGGATCCCACGATGATCTTCCTTGTTGCAGAGAGAAGGTAACAAGCATGACGTGCTGACAAGAAACAAAAGATAGTTCAAGGGGACAGACAAGTTCTCTCCAAGGGTTGGAAATATGAACTTTGCACAATGTAATGCCCGGGGTTTTTCCCCAATTTAGATTTTTGCTTGTTTTTCTTTTGCATCATCATGACATCAGCATCATCGCATCGCATGTTTTTGGCAACAAAAATTATTTTTATTAAACCCTATTTTATTTTTCTAAAATTGTCGGAAAATATTTTTACCGAGACGGTCGTCTCCGTTTTCTAAAATTATTTGTCAAATTAATTTGCAAAAGAAAAATAATTTTTTTAGCAAGCGAGAGAGTAGCCCAGCTTATTTGGCCCAAAAGCCCAACAAAGCAAACCCTAATACTGCCCTGGTCTTTTTCTGTTCCTACCCCCTGTGTTTTGCAGCCACCCTCCTCCCTTCTTCTCTTTTTCTTTTCCAGTCCTTCCACCTCGCGGACGGGTCCTTTTTCTTTTCTTTTCTTTTTATTTCCCCTCACCTTATCCTCTCCTCTCAGCCTCTCCTTTTCTTCCTCCTCTCCCGCATGCACTCCCGACTCGTCCCCGCGCTGCTCCTGTGGCCGTGTGGCCGTGCGACCGAGCGCCTCCGGCCAGCTCTCCTCCCCGTCGGCCACCACCCCATCGCGACCTCCTCCAGCCCAAGCACGCCAGCCTCGCCACCATGCTCCTCTCCCTCCACGACGCCCTGCATCCGCCCGCAGCCGAGCTCCCGACCGTGCTCCTCGCCTTGCTCCGGTCCTCCTCTCCGGCGCCGCCACGCAGTCCAACCTCTCCTCCATCCCCTCCTGCGACGGCCCTGCTCCTCCCGGGCGCGCCCCATGTTCCTCCGCCCCAAGCTCGCTTGGCCATGCTCGCCTCCTCTGGATGCCTCCCTCCGTCTCCTTCCCTGGTCGGCGTGGCCATGTTCGAATCCGAGCTCGTCATGGACTTCCCGACCCGCTCCTCCTCGCTTGCGAGTCCGTGACCCGCCTCCTTTGCTCCGAGTCCTGCATGCCGGCCTCCTTCCTGACGTTTTCTCTCCGACCCGTGCTGCGTCCTTTCCCGATGTCGGATCTCCGTTGTTCCCCGACGAGTTCCCGCTCCGTGTCCATGTCGTGCGTCCCCAATTCCGATGTTTTCCGGTTGTCCCCGTCAGGAAGCCATCCCTGATGTTCACGTTTTGAGCTCCCCGGTGCGTCCCCGACGAGTTCCCGACGGCCGCTTCCCGTTCCCGGTGTTTCCCGACGTGAATCGGTTCCCCGATTCCGTTCCCGGTGCGGTTCCCCGATGCCTCCGTGAAGCCCGATCCCCGTCCCCGTCGTGGAGTTGCTTCCCGATGTCTCCGGTGCACGAGTTCTCCGTCCGTGATCCCCGATGACGCCGACAAGATCTTCCCCGACCGGGAACCCGCCAAGGTCTACCTCAACCGGAACCGCCGAGTTCTCTGATGTCCGATCCCCGACCACCGCGACCCCGAAGCCCGGAACGCCAAGGTCCGCCACGACGACGACCCGAGTACGACTACTTCCACGACGTCGACTACCTCGACTCCGGACGAACGACTACTTCGACTACCTCGACTACTTCGACTCCGGATGATCGACTACTTCGACTACTTCCGCCCCGAATCCGAAGTTCCTCGTTTCCGATGTGTGACCCCAACCCTAAACCCATATATGCCATATATATATCCGTATCTTATAAAATCATGCATGCTTAATTAACATCGCACCTTTATCCATTTAGTCGAATTAAATCAACTAATTATGGGGTTTGTCCGGTGCATCTATACTGTGCATCGACCCATTTAAAATGTTTTGCCATGTGTTAGGAATAAAATTGAATCACAATTAATTTGTCATGCATCATGTCATCAACATGCCGCTTCTTTTGCCGTAGAAGTAAAATGCATCCTTTTCATTGCCCAGTGTTCGTTGCTTCTTCGGGATAGGCCGTTGAGTTGATGTGAGCAACGACAGGTCCTGCTACCTCTACCGGATTGCAGGCAAGTGATACTCCCTTGCTATCTTTGCTTGTTTTCTGTCTCTTACTCGTCCTATCTTTTGTTCCTTGCTAGCCTTATGTCACGATGCTTGTGTCTCGATCCTATATGCATGTTACCTTGCAGCCATGATATGCCACCACCCCCACATCCTATTAACCTGTTGTTTGTTTACCTTGTTGGCCTTGCGAGTCGTAGTGCATGCTTAGGTGCTTTGCTTGAGTCATGTTCTCTTTGTCTAGTCTTGTTGTTAATATGATAGCTAGGCTCAAACTAAAATGGTAATCTTTACTTTCTGTTGCGATGGGAATAACTTAATAAAGATAAGGCACCGGCGGAAGGCCAATCGTGGTGATTTGTTCTGCTAGTGTCACCTAGGACCCGAGTTCTTTTCCGCTGATCCAAGAATGAGCGCACTAACCACATGTGGGAGTTCTATGGGCCTCCCCGCAATCTATTACCGGATCCTCAAACATGTCCAGATGCCACAAGTAGTTCGGGTGTTTCTACGGTTACAAGCGCGGATGATATGGTAAGATGGATACGTGGTTACTTACGGTAGGGCTTGCGGTATGATGCAAAGTGACCAACTCATGGTAGTTTGTGTCACCTAGCCGTAGTCGCAAACGGTTAGGCCCACCTCGAAGCTTCGGCCGGACTCTCAACGTGGATCAGTCCTAGCTAGGTGGCTCCCTGGACTTGTTTGTATTGAAGGGAAGTATTGCGTCGAAACCTCCACCGGTACACCTCTAAGCGAGAGTTTCGATGCGTGTGGGTTTATTGGTGCATCTCTGCAGGGTGAAATCTTTTCGAAAAGCCGTGTCCGCGGTTATGGACGAATTGGTGAAATGCGCTGGCTAAAAAGATCATAGACAACTTGCACCTTATAATGATAATAACTTGACTAGTAAGATAGATAATTTGAATAATAACCCATAAAACTTGTCCACCGTGTGAGTGCCCGGACTTCTTCCTCGTGGGCCAAGGATACGAGGGAGTCGTTTTAGGGCGGGTTTTGTTTGGTGAGTAGTATAGTTGTTTTTTTTATGCGCTCTCTTACCTTGTCTCTGTTAGACGAAAGTGGTAGTGTGTCTCTATAAGTTGTTAGTGCTGCTTGCCGCCTCAATCGCTAACCCTCTTTCCCCGGAATTCCAGCTTTGATATCTTGTGAGTATTACTTGCCAGTACTTCTACTAGTACTGACCCCTTCGGGGCTGCTATTCCAATGCAGCCAACAGGTTTGAAGTCTGACGACGTTAGCTTGGGAATCCCTCCGGCTTGGCCTGGGCAGGGATATGGTGCCTTCGTTTATCTTCAGGACTCTTAGTCCAATTTGTTTCTTGTCCGTAGCCGGACGCTACCCGCTTCCGTTGTTATTTGGATCTTTGTATTGTATCTTTGTTCTTGACTCTGTGAGTCATTGTTGTATATATGTTCTTTTGTGGGTTCCATCGAGAACTGTTGTAATGTTATCACTATTCCACCCACATAACGTGTGTGTTGCGACGTGCACGTTATGCCTGGTGGGCGTTCTTTAGGATCGTTATTATGCGGATTTGGATGGAACGCTAAAATCTGCATAGTACCGATCTTGGGGCGTTACCAAGTGGTATCAGAGCTCTGGTTCTTCGATACCCCACGGGTCCAGTCTGCCTGTAGGATACCCTAGCTAATGGTCGTTGTTTGTAGAGTGTCCAAACTATTTTTGATAAAAGTTATTTGAAAAGATCTCAATAGGACTCTTGTTTATTCCTTATCCCTCTGCTATTCCCCCTCTTACCTTTGTGTGATTTAAATCTTCTCTCTTATCTATCTTCCGGTTATAGCATCTTCGTGGGTGGACGATCTCTGTCTTCTATCCTAATAGGTTCGATCTACAGAAGGATCTCAACGGATGAACATCACCATCGACGTGAGCAAGAACCTCTTGTTAGTGGTGTCGAGAAGATCAACATGGCGCAAGAAGATTCGATAGTTAACTTGCTCTTCTTCCCCCGACGGTAGCGTGGATCTCGGGGCGAGATCCCTTGTTAGTGGTGTCGGTTGTAATGCCCGGGGTTTTTCCCCAAATTAGATTTTTGCTTGTTTTTCTTTTTGCATCATCATGACATCAGCATCATCGCATCGCATGTTTTTGGCAACAAAAATTATTTTTATTAAACCCTATTTTATTTTTCTAAAATTGTCGGAAAATATTTTTACCGAGACGGTCGTCTCCGTTTTCTAAAATTATTTGTGAAATTAATTTGCAAAAGAAAAATAACTTTTTGAGCAAGCGAGAGAGTAGCCCAGCTTGTTTGGCCCAAAAGCCCAACAAAGCAAACCCTAGACCAAACCCTAATCCTGCCCTGGTCTTTTTCTGTTCCTACCCCATGTGTTTTGCAGCCACCCTCCTCCCTTCTTCTCTTTTTCTTTTCCAGTCCTTCCACCTCGCGGACGGGTCCTTTTTCTTTTCTTTTCTTTTTCTTTCCACTCACCTTATCCTCTCCTCTCAGCCTCTCCTTTTCTTCCTCCTCTCCCGCACGCACTCCCGACTCGTCCCGCGCTGCTCCTGTGGCCGTGTGGCCGTGCGACCGAGCGCCTCCGGCCAGCTCTCCTCCCCGTCGGCCACCACCCCATCGCGACCTCGTTTAGCCCAAGCACGCCAGCCTCGCCACCATGCTCCTCCCACTCCACGACGCCCCGCGTCCGCCCGCAGTCGAGCTCCCGGCCGTGCTCCTCGCCTTGCTCCGGTCCTCCTCTCCGGCGCCGCCACGCAGTCCAACCTCTCCTCCATCCCCTCCCTTGCGACGGCCCTGCTCCTCCCGGGCGCGCCCCATGTTCCTCCGCCCCAAGCTCGCTTGGCCATGCTCGCCTCCTCTGGATGCCTCCCTCCGTTTCGTTCCCTGGTCGGCGTGGCCATGCTCGAATCCGAGCTCGTCATGGACCTCCCGACCCGCTCCTCCTCGCTTGCGAGTCCGTGACCCGCCTCCTTTGCTCCGACTCCTGCATGCCGGCCTCCTTCCCGACGTTTTCTCTCCGAACCGTGCTGCATCCATTCCCGATGTCGGATCTCCGTTGTTCCCCGACGAGTTCCCGCTCCGTGTCCGTGTCGTGCGTCCCCGATTCCGATGTTTTCCGGTTGTCCCCGTCGGGAAGCCATCCC
Organism: Puccinellia tenuiflora; assembly: GCA_012064385.1. Classification (NCBI taxonomy): domain Eukaryota; kingdom Viridiplantae; phylum Streptophyta; class Magnoliopsida; order Poales; family Poaceae; genus Puccinellia; species Puccinellia tenuiflora. The sequence goes on along the minus strand of QRDG01000867.1, from coordinate 413,532 downwards.
TGATGTTCACGTTTTGAGCTCCCCGGTGCGTCCCCGACGAGTTCCCGACGGCCGCTTCCCGTTCCCGGTGTTTCCCGACGTGAATCGGTTCCCCGATTCCGTTCCCGGTGCGGTTCCCCGATGCCTCCGTGAAGCCCGATCCCCGTCCCCGTCGTGGAGTTGCTTCCCGATGTCTCCGGTGCGCAAGTTCTCCCTCCGTGATCCCCGATGACGCCGACAAGATCTTCCCCGACCGGGAACCCGCCAAGGTCAACCTCAACCGGAACCGCCGAGTTCTCCGATGTCCGATCCCCGACCACCGTCGACCCCGAAGCCCGGAACGCCAAGGTCCGCTACCACGACGACCCGAGTACGACTACTTCGACGACGTCGACTACCTCGACTACCTCAACTCCGGACGAACGACTACTTCGACTACCTCGACTACTTCGACTTCGGATGATCGACTACTTCGACTACTTCCGCTCCGAATCCGAAGTTCCTCGTTTCCGATGTGTGACCCCAACCCTAAACCCATATATGCCATATATATATCCGTATCTTATAAAATCATGCATGCTTAATTAACATCGCACCTTTATCCATTTAGTCGAATTAAATCAACTAAATTATGGGGTTTGTCCGGTGCATTTATATTGTGCACCGACCCTATTTAAAATGATTTGCCATGTGTTAGGAATCAAATTGAATCACAATTAATTTGTCATGCATCATATCATCAACATGCCGCTTCTTTTGCCGTAGAAGTAAAATGCATCCTTTTCGTTGCCCAGTGTTCGTTGCTTCTTCAGGATAGGCCGTTGAGTTGATGTGAGCAACGACAGGTTCTGCTACCTCTACCGGATTGCAGGCAAGTGATACTCCCTTGCTATCTTTGCTTGTTTTCTGTCTCTCACTCGTCCTATCTTTTGTTCCTTGCTAGCCTTATGTCACGATGCTTGTGTCTCGATCCTATTTGCATGTTTCCTTGCAGCCATGATATGCCACCACCCCCACATCCTATTAACCTGTTGTTTGTTTACCTTGTTGGCCTTGCGAGTCGTAGTGCATGCTTAGGTGCTTTGCTTGAGTCATGTTCTCTTTGTCTAGTATTGTTGTTAATATGATAGCTAGGCTCAAACTAAAATGGTAATCTTTACTTTCTGTTGCGATGGGAATAACTTAATAAAGATAAGGCACCGGCGGAAGGCCAATCGTGGTGATTTGTTCTGCTAGTGTCGCCTAGGACCCGAGTTCTTTTCCGCTGATCCAAGACTGAGCGCACTAACCACATGTGGGAGTTCTATGGGCCTCCCCGCAATCTATTACCGGATCCTCAAACCTGTCCAGATGCCACAAGTAGTTCGGGTGTTTCTACGGTTACAAGCGCGGATGATATGGTAAGATGGATACGTGGTTACTTACGGTAGGGCTTGCGGTATGATGCGAAGTGACCAACTCATGGTAGTTTGTGTCACCTAGCCGTAGCCGCAACGGTTAGGCCCACCTCGAAGCTTCGGCCGGACTCTCAAGGTGGATCAGTCCTAGCTAGGTGGCTCCCTGGACTTGTTTGTATTGAAGGGAAGTATTGCGTCGAAACCTCCACCGGTACACCTCTAAGCGAGAGTTTCGATGCGTGTGGGTTCATTGGTGCATCCCTGCAGGGTGAAATCTTTTCGAAAAGCCGTGTCCGCGGTTATGGACGACTTGGTGAAATGCGCTGGCTAAAAAGATCATAGACAACTTGCACCTTATAATGATAATAACTTGACTAGTAAGATAGATAATTGAATAATAACCCATAAAACTTGTCCACCGTGTGAGTGCCCGGACTTCTTCCTCGTGGGCCGAGGATACGAGGGAGTCGTTTTAGGGCGGGTTTTGTTGGTGAGTAGTATAGTTGTTTTCTTATGCGCTCTCTTACCTTGTCTCTGTTAGACGAAAGTGGTAGTGTGTCTCTATAACTTGTTAGTGCTGCTTGCCGCCTCAATCGCTAACCCTCTTTCCCGGAATTCTAGCTTTGATATCTTGTGAGTATTACTTGCCAGTACTTCTACTAGTACTGACCCCTTCGGGGCTGCTATTCCAATGCAGCCAACAGGTTTGAAGTCTGATGACGTTAGCTTGGGAATCCCTCCGGCTTGGCTTGGGCAGGATATGATGCCTTTGTTTGTCTTCAGCCTCTTAGTCCAATTTGTTTCTTGTCCGTAGCCGGACGCTACCGCTTCCGTTGTTATTTGGATCTTTGTATTGTATCTTTGTTCTTGACTCTGTGAGTCGTTGTTGTATATATGTTCTTTTTGTGGGTTCCATCGAGAACTGTTGTAATGTTATCACTATTCCACCCGCATAACGTGTGTGTTGAACGTAGCACGTTATGCTGGTGGGCCGTCCTTTAGGATCGTTATTTGCGGATTTGGATTGAACGCTAAAATCTGCATAGTACCGATCTTGGGGCGTACACACAAGACCATAAGCCTTTGAGGAAAACTAGGAACAACTTGACCAAACGAAGGTCGAGCAGAGGATAGGAGAAACGATCGAGAGACATTTTTAGAAACACCACGTTAATGTTCTCCTCGATGTTAGATACCACTATCAGGCTTCGGAAAAGCCTTCAATAGGTCAACAAGTGGAGGTCGGACCTTTAAGATTGCAAAGAGACCATAAGGGCAACTTCTAGAATAAGTAGCACACTATCCTCATGGAGAGTGGTTTGATTTTACGAAAGGAAAGAGGATATCACAATAGACCTTCCAGTTAAGTAGGGCAACCACCACCTCAAATTTGTCGGATTTTACACAAGGCCTATGTCATACTCTTAAGGAACACCAACCATCATTTCTGCTTGAGATTCAGATTTGGTTAAGCGTGCGGTTATTTCAGACTTGACATGTCCGAGGAAGGAGTTACAACAGTTAACGAGAGGTAAGGATCTCAAGTATTGATTACAGCGTCAAGCTCCAGGACACTAGCTGGTTTGCGAGAGGAAATTTTGCTTTTCCAAGCGAACGCTGTGATCTTTAGAGTTTCGACACGAATCTAACCT